>CM060960.1:51682873-52239973 GCA_030765055.1 Mantis religiosa | reverse complement strand
GTTGCTTTTTAGTTAACGTCCAAGTCTCACTTCCGTATGTCAGTATAGGTACAGCCATAACTTCGTAGAACTTTAATTTTGTTTCTTTACGTATTTTGTTTCTAAATGTTCTATTTATTGTTCCACACACTCGTTGAAATTTGCATATTTTATTGTAGACATCATATTCGTTGTCATAACTAACATCAGTTCCCAAGTAGTTAAAATGGCTTACCTGTTCAACACAACGATTATTTATAACTATTTTTGTTCTAATTGGCTCTTTCCCAATGAATGCCATTACCTTTGATTTTATAAAAGAAATTTTCATATTATATTACTTACAAAGTTCACTAAGTTTAAAAATAGATTTTTGCAGGGCAGACTCACTATTTAGTATAATAACTAAGTCGTCAGCAAACAATAAAATATTTAAAAAGTTTTTATTTGAAATTTTAAAACCTACATTCACTAGCTGCTTCCATTTGCACACTAGGTCGTCTATATAAATAATAAAAAGTGTAGGTGATAAAGTACACCCTTGTCTGACACCCTGATTAGTAATATTTTTTTTTTTTTTTATATAGAAATTTTACCGTTGTTCCTCACATTTATTTTTGTTTGGAAGTAGAAGCATTGTATCATTTTTACTAATTGTTGTGGGTATCCTCGTTCTTCCAATATTTGCCACATTTTGCATCGGTTTACCTTATCGAAGGCTTTTTCAAAGTCAATAAACGCCATATGCGTTTCTTTATTAAACTCTCTATGTTTTTCAATTAGTTGTTTAACAATAAAAATGTTATCTGCACAGGATCTGCCTCTTCTAAATCCACTTTGTTCTTCCGAGAGAAGACATTCAGCTATATTCTGCAACCTTTTGTTTATTATTTTAGCAAATATTTTATAGGGCGTAAACATATTCCTCTGTAATTGCTACAGTCATTCCGTTTCCCTCTCTTAAAGATAGAGATGGTTTGGGCTATAAGCTAATCTTCTGGGATACATTGCTTCTTCCAGCACATATTATAGAAATGTAGCAGTCGGAGCTTTAGCAATAACCCCCATATTTAAATAACTCTGCGTTCAATCCATCTTGGCCCGTTGCTTTCCTATTTCTAATTTTTATGAGTGCTTCTTCTAATTCTTCAATTAAAATTAAATTTCCTTCATATGTGACGTTGCCTTCTGCGTTTTCGTTAATTATCTCCGCATAAAGTTTTATACTTAATTATGCTGTATCTTTCTCATTTTGGTTTAAATGTTTCAGCAGTTTATATGCAAAGAGGTATATATACTTCCTATGGTTGTAGAGGTATTTCCTGCAGTTGCAATATTTACGGAAGGCTAACACGTGTTACGCCAGCGTTTGGTTACGTGACCCTGGTATTATCTCTGTGGATTAAAGATTTTAATATGCGCGAACCGAACAAGTGACATAACGGAGTAGCTTTAGTGACCTAGGTTAGGATTACCCGCCCTTTGAACCCAACTTATGTGACCTTGACATTTGTGTATGTCACAAAGTGTTATTCTGCTATACGCACTTCATTGTTCCTGTGGTATTATTGACGTAAACTTCCATGTTCTTTAAAGGTGCGCTAAGTTGAAAAATATACATCACATTTTTACTCTTGTACAAACTATTCTGACAAACGCTTATCCTTATATCTATTTCATGTTAAGATAAACATTGCCTTGTTGCTAATTTTCTTGTCAGTGCAAGGGAATATGGGAATATTTTAAGCGATAGTCAAATGTTTTTGAGAGCACAGCTGGTTGCCGCTGCAGTTGACCTAGAAATTCCGTCCCCTTTCACGGCCAAGAGATAAGAAAATAAATAAGGACTAGGCTTGCACCATAGCTCAGTCGGTAGAGCACCTGCCTACCGTGCTAGGGGTCCCGGGTTCGATTCCCGGCGGTGGGGGTGGGGATTTTTCTCCGACCAAGATAATTCCCCATCTTCCCCAGAGTCACAGTCTGGAAGTATTGTGACTTTGTGGGTTCGTGAAATGAAAAGTCCAATTTCACCACTCAAAAATGTTCTTTATTTCCACCGACTTACAGTTTTACACTTGCCAATTACACAGAATTGCGTACTGCACACAATTACAATTCACCAGTTCGTCCGTTACAACTTCACTTGTACTCGCGATTACGTCAACTCCGATGCTCATACACAGTTTCGTACAGTCTTCCGTTGCACAATCTTCTCGTTCATTAACACGTCACTGACTTACACCAAGAACTGTCTGTCTCCTCACTCACTGACTAACTGACTAACTGACTCTCTGAAACCCTTTTTATAGGAATGTCACTGTTCTTCTAGAAGTCTCTGGTTTCCACAGGAAGGTTCCAGTAGATGAAAGATCCCGTAATTTCCAGAACACAGGTAGAAGAGAAACAGACCGCACAATCATGTTTTTTCCCCCAGCCATCCCTGTCACCACTATAAGACGGACGAGGGGGAGGCGTGGCTAACACGGACCTCCCCTGTCTTCCGCTCTCAGCTGCTTCCATTGGGTGTTCCAACGCCCGGGTGACACTGCTCCCTCCTCAAAGCTGTTCGCCCCGAACAGCACCATCGTAGCGTGCCAGGCGGTCCAGGTGTACCACCAGCATCTGCCCGGAGACTCAGCCAGTAGTTGCGCTGCCGTAGTTTGTGAATCGTTCGGTTCGCTCCCAGGTGTCCTCCTGAAGCACCGGCGTGCACTTCCTCCAAGACTTCCGGGACCTTACTCCGGGGAAGTACCAACTGTTCTCTCTGCGCCTTCCCATCGGGTGACTCCCATACCCGGAACAGCACGCCCTCTCTGGTCTTCAACGAGTCCCACTGGGCCCAGTACGACTTGTAGGTGGCGCTCCTCGGTGCGATGTCCTCCCAGGTTGGTCTCATCCCTGCCTCCACTTCCCTCAAGAGTGGCCCCAAGTCTGCGTCCGCCAGCTGCTCCCTCCTCAGGCCTGCGCTATCCCAGCCTTCAGCAGGCACTGCCACAACTACTCGGACTGCTGCGGCACGCTCCTTCTCTTCCACTCTTGTGCACTGGCCGCACTCTTCTGGACAGGGTCTTCGGGACATGGCGTCTGCGTTACCGTGGCTCTTCCCTCTACGATGTTCCGAGGTGAAGTCGTACTCCTGCAGCCTCTGGACCCAACGTGCTGTCTGGCCTTCCAGGTTCTTAAAGGTCAATAGCCAGGTTAGGGCGGAATGGTCAGTCCTCAGGTGGAATGGCTGACCGTACAGGTACTTGTGGAAGTGCTCCAATGTCTTTACTACAGCCAGTAACTCCCGTCGGGTGACGCAGTAGTTCTTCTCTGCCTTGGATAGCGTCTTGCTGTAATAGGCTATCACCCGCTCATGGCCGTCCTGGATCTGCGACAGGACACCTCCAATGCAATGGTCGCTGGCGTCGGTGTCCACAATGAAGGCGCCACCTGGTTGTGGGAGACCCAAAATTGGAGCACTGCACAGGGTTTCCTTCAGGTGCTGGAAAGCGTCTTCGGCGTCCTCCGTCCACACATAAGGTCGGTGTTCCTCTGTCAGGCGGGTGAGGGGTTTGGCGATGTTGTCGGCCTTTTCCTCTAAATCATTAAGGCGGTCGTCTACTTGACCCATCCGCTTGCCCAGATTCGTGACGTCATTCCTCACGCCGGCCAACCGTTCCTCAAATTCGGCGGCGAGAGCCTCGTTCGCCACCTTCATTTCCGTGGCCAGACGGTCGTTCGCTGCTCTCATTTCTGTGGTTAACTCGGCCTTCATTTCTTCCATCTTCTTGGTGATGTTGTCGTTAGCCGTCTTCATTAGTTTCAGTTCCGCGGCCAGGTAGTTATTTGCCGCTTCCGTTTTCTCTGTTAACTCGTTCATCTTCGCCAAAAGCATTTCCAATGCCGATTCCATGGCTGTAATGTTCGGTGCTGTTGTCTTCCCGCTTTCTGACACCAGTGTGACTTTGTGGGTTCGTGAAATGAAAAGTCCAATTTCACCACTCAAAAATGTTCTTTATTTCCACCGACTTACAGTTTTACACTTGCCAATTACACAGAATTGCGTACTGCACACAATTACAATTCACCAGTTCGTCCGTTACAACTTCACTTGTACTCGCGATTACGTCAACTCCGATGCTCATACACAGTTACGTACAGTCTTCCGTTGCACAATCTTCTCGTTCATTAACACGTCACTGACTTACACCAAGAACTGTCTGTCTCCTCACTCACTGACTAACTGACTAACTGACTCTCTGAAACCCTTTTTATAGGAATGTCACTGTTCTTCTAGAAGTCTCTGGTTTCCACAGGAAGGTTCCAGTAGATGAAAGATCCCGTAATTTCCAGAACACAGGTAGAAGAGAAACAGACCGCACAATCATGTTTTTTCCCCCAGCCATCCCTGTCACCACTATAAGACGGACGAGGGTGAGGCGTGGCTAACACGGACCTCCCCTGTCTTCCGCTCTCAGCTGCTTCCATAGGGTGTTCCAACGCCCGGGTGACAGTATGAACGAGAGAGTGAATGTGTGCGTGATGTAATGATAAATAAACCCAAAGATAACGAGTTAACACCTTCAGTATGTCTCCAAAGGAGAACGGCCGCCGATATGACCATAGTAGTTAAAGGCGGGGTATAAATGGAACAAGCCAAAAAAAAAAAAAAAAAAAAAAACTGTTATCTCCACACTTCAGAAATGTAACACTGTCGTTGAGGACCAATAGCAACCCTGATTTTCTGGAAATAACACTCGCATGTTTACTCCGTGGAGTCTCAGTTGCCAAAGTTCCAACTTCCACTTGATCTGTTTCATTACGTGTAGAAATTCGTTGTATGTCACGATGTGGAGACCGTGGGAGGGAAATCCAGTGGTAAATGCAAATGAAGTAGTAGATGACTTCCAGTCAAGTGAAAATAATCAAAGTGAAGACAATAGTGTGAATGATTTTTTTTATTTATCTAGATTTATTGAACCCTATTTTACACAGTGGTATATTAGGGTTATAGTTGATACATAAAAATACACAATTTTAACAAAAAACATTTTAAATACTAGAAGGAAGAAAATATGTTATAATCTGATGCATATTAATTTAAACTATTTCAGACGTTTAAACACTGAGTTTATAATCATCATGAAGTACTTATACTGTTGTGGCTTCATTAGCAAAGATGTGAGCGGAGCAGAAAATTCAGTTCCTAGAGAGTCTAGCTTGAATATTAATTCTTGTCTTTCTCTCCAGAAAATGGGACAACAGAAAAGGAGATGAACCACAGTTTGAAATTCTTCACCACACATGCACTCAGGGTTAGATGTTAAGTGAAAACGTGATAAGTATTCACCAAATTTACCATGTCCACTTAAAAATTGTGTCAAAACAAAATTTGGTACAAGAGTTTCACATTTTCCTCTGTCATATACACTAGGGAAAAATAATGTTTTTGTTAAACTTCCATTTGGAGTTGTTAGCCATTGTTGGTTCCATTCTTCAAGAATATGTTGATGTATTATTCTCCTTACAGTAGAAATAGGACATAAAGAGTATGTCACAGGAAGATTGGATTCTGCAGCCTTCTTAGCCAAGCAATCAGCTCTCTCGTTACCTAAAATTCCACTGTGTCCTTTAAGCCATCCCATGCAAATATGTCCTGGATGGTTTTGAAGCAAGGTTCTGAATTCATGTGCTAATGAATTTAAGTTGTATTTATCATTAATAGCGAGTAGAGCTGATTGTGAATCACTAAGAATCCGGGCACTGTTCCCATTAACAGTACACCATTTTATAGCTTCTTTAATTGCTAAGAGCTCCGACTGGAATACAGAACATTCAGGTGACAATTTAAACATGGAGTGAGTTAGTTCCGTTTGGTTTTCATAAACAACAAAAGCACATCCTACTGCAGATACATTATCTTCAAATTGGTAACGCGAACCATCTGTATATATGTAATAATCATGAAAATTACATATTTCCTTTAAACAGGTTACAAAACTTGATGGGTGTCCTGCTGTGGTAGGATGCTCCGGGATTTGTAGTTTTAAGTGAGACAGATAAGACGCACATTCACGTTCATGTCTTAAATTCATAATAGTTGCTCTTGATAAACCAGTGAGAGTCAAAGGTTCGATGTTAGCTATAATCTGAGCTACATCAGTGGAATGAATTGGAAAGTGTTGCTGGGCCGAGTTATGTTACTGGAGAAGCCTCAAAAAACAAAGTTATAACGGGAACTCTTTGTAAGCAAATTCAAGCGCTTGTTTTGAACACATATAAATATGTGCTGACAAATAATCTTGGTAAGGGGTCGTGCAATAAACCTGATGACAAATTCTGGGTATTCACATAAATACAGTAAGAAATATTGTGACGAAAAGAATACCAAAGACGCCGATCAAGTGTGAAAACAAAAGGAAACGTTTCTCTAAAGTAGATAATTTCACATGTGATTTAATTCGCCGAGAAATTTATAGATTCTATGCAAAAGGGAGAGCGCCCACCTTAGACGAATTGGTTGAAAATTTGCAAGAAATTTGTGACTTTCTTTATGGCCACTGCACTTTGCGCGGTCTCCTAAAGGAGCTGGGTTTCAAATACCGCACTTTTAATAAGATAAGTGTTATGGAATCCAGTAGAATTGTAGCTCGGCGATATATATTTGTCAAAAGTAAGGAAGTTTCGCAGTAATGAACATAAGATAATTTAAACGAAACCTCGTAAGGTACCCATGACGTATCGGCGGCAACCTTGTAGAACGGACTGGGAGAAGGAGGGTCGGTGTTGTTCGTCAAAGGAGTCGGCCGACGTTCACACGAGTAAAGATAATTTATACGAAACCTTGTACGATACCCATGAGGTATCGGCGGCAACCTTGTAGAACGGACTGGGAGAAGGAGGGCCGGTGTTGTTCGTCAAAGGAGTCGGCCGACGAGTAAACTAAACAAACAAACTCTACGTGAAGTATACAGCGATACACTCTCTTCAAATACAATTACATCAACGAGGCATACATCGGCAAGCGCGAGAAATCATATACAAAGTGATTGAATATTGTGACAAGGAGAAAGTTGGAATCAAAATCCCTTTGTGATTTCTCGGTGGATACTGCTGATCAACTGTCTGGGATTGTATCTAGATCACTTTAACCCTGCAAGTACATTGAATCAAAGTTGTTTCTCTTTTATTTCCAAGGCATGTTTTGCATTCGTAACTATGTAATGAGGGGGGGAGGAGATTTAGTGTATATAATGTGATTTAAACCAAACCTACGAATTTGATGTTATTTTTATTTATATTTTTATGTTCAGTACCATCATTATTAAACTAGAGATTGTTTCTTTATTAACTGCAATTAATAATAATATAAATAATAATAATAATAATCTAAAATTATATACTCACAATCTTCTATAGCTTAACATGTGATGCATTTAAACCATGTCTTTATATTACGGCAATGGCTTGTTTGTATAGATTGATCACACTTAAGATTTTTTGTGTGTGTAATTTACGTCCTACAACGTTAAGTCATATCGAACGATGAATGGAATGGGTGAAATGATGCTCAGATGAGCCCAGGGCTCACAGAGCATAGAGTTACATGACATTGGTCTTTCAGGATAAGGGAAAAATTAATTTTGTATTGATTAGATTATATTATTTATTGTGCATATTCCCAAATTTTACAGTTTACAACTTTAGGCTACGTTTATTTGTCTTTACCTTGTTGCTACCTTGGCTTACATGACACCCTGGTCTTTTGCTCTGTCAGGTAGCTCTTAACCTCCATGCCTCCTTGTTGCTTGATTTGCCCCTTTTCCCCTCATCTTCCTTTCTTATATTCTTTACATTTCTGGCCCATTTTACTTTTACTCTCTGCAAGAACTCACCAATACTTCTTACCTTCTTTTCCTCCCTTCCCGTTAACATTTTTATAGCTACTATCTTCTCTACTTTCTCCCATTTTTCCTCCCAAACCTTTTTCTCTCCACATTGCAACCTCCTGGCATTCTGTTACATAGTATTCTATGCCTCCTTTTCCACCATACACTTCACAAATTCCCTATTCCCTACCTCTTAGAAATATTGTTCCTGTTCTCATCCAAGCTAACCCTTCTCTCTCTTGCCTATTGCAGTAATTCTCGTCCCAATATCTTTTTATTTGTTTGTAAAATTGTAATGAATTCATATTTTTTAGACTTACTTCTCCATATTTCCTGTCTTTCTATATCTTCTATTCTGCATATTACCAATTTACCCACATCGCTTGTATTCCTTTCCTCTGTAACGTGAATTTGTTGGGCTATTCGTAGTTAATTCTGTTTTCTTTCTTGGATCCTCTTGTACAAGGCATCCACGCCAACATCAGCTTCAAAATTATGTTCATACGTTCACTTCCATGATTATTTTGAAGTAACAATCGAATTCTAAATAAGTCATGAGATATATGTGTTTCAAGGCGTGGTTCGGTATAAAGAAGTCAAATTATTTCGATGAATTCTTATTTTGTTATATTTATACGGATTCGAACTACAACTTAAAACGTTTTTGTTCTTGCAGCGGTATACATCACATCGTTACAACAAAAATCTCTTTCTCTTTATAACAAGATTGTTGATTTATCGTCACTATCCCAGACTGAAGAACATATCTGTCTCTTAAAGATTATTGACTTCTCGTCACTATCGTTACTTCTACTTAATTTTGTGATTGGCCGATCCAATGGCACGTCACCACATTACGTCATATTACGTCATACCATTACTACTTCGGCCAATCACACAACTACATATATTTTTATACATTCGTAATGCCTTCATAATTCCTCCTAACATAACCCAAAAATATTGTTACACCTCTAATCTCCATATATCTCCCATTCCTGTTTTGTCCATAATTCCTCCTATCTCTGCCTTCTTCTTGTCTTTCCTAATTCTACTAAAGCTACTTCCCTAGTTGCTGATCTTGGTATAGTAGCCTCGTTCATCGCATCCCAGGCGGCATCAAAGCTTTCCCTTCTGACCACGCCTCCTCACATGTAAGCAATTATAAGGGTCTTCCACCCTTAAACATATGGGTCGTCCTTCTTAATACGTTCAGCAAGTTAAAGCACTGTTGCAATATTTCTCTTGTGTCCTCAGAAATTAGCTTAAACTGTGCAAACATGCTTCCTATGTATGTTAATTAAGTTTATATGTATAGAAGTTATATAGTGTTTTACTTAGTGTAGTTTATACATTTATTAGTGTTTAATAGTTATTGGCGTTTAGCACTTGCGTAATTTAATTAAGATGTGGAGACCGTGGGTATCGAACCTAACATGGATTTCCATTCATACTTGTAATATATATCTAACAGTATTTGTAAACTTTCTCGAGTTGTAAAGCGTTTATGACATATTTAATTATTATGCGGAGTGTACGTGATTACTTATTTAAATTGTGTTTAGCAGAAGAGCCCCCCTCCCCCAAAAAATATACTGCTTAACGTTATTCAAACTTGTAAAATTGGCAGACATCCTTGTTAAAAGCTTCGAAAATTTAAAAAGAGTTAATAGAGTTTCCTTACTAGTTTTTCTTTAATACATTGGTTCGTCTTTTTTACTTTTTTTTTTTTTTTTTTTTACTTTTGATGTGTTTATTGCTTTGTTAAATCAACAAAAATTCACCAACTGTAGCTGCCATAGAATAAAGGAAAATGTTTTAGAATACATCGGCTCACGATTGCAATAAACAAAGCTCTAACGTGCAGTCTTTGCTTATAAATTATTATTAACTACCAGAATATCCAAAGTGCTTCTTTAATTCGCATGTAAATATCCCTCGCAAATTCATAAACATTGATGCAATTTAACCCTTTGAAAATTGTAATGATATTTTACTAAACTTTCCTTAGATATTATGCTAATAATACGCACTTAGTTCTTGTACGTAATATAAGTACTAATAGCATAACAACATAGGTGACATATCTCTTTTCAGTCATGTTACAAAGCGTTGTAACATTATCTATTACTTATAGGAAACATTAATCATTGCTTTATTTATATTTTGCCTCTAAACGTTATGTTAAACAACGGCAACCTTGGATATTCTCAGCTGTAAACACGTGCCTAGCATTCTTCACCTGACCCCGGTTGGTGTTTCCTAAGATGTTTATGACATTGTGGTTAGGGGGAGGAATAGTTTTTCCCTACAAAGAGAGCCGGTTGGGGATGGTTTAAACGCGGCCACTATAAGCCTAGTAGCTCTTTACAAAACCTTCTGTAGTTTTGGTCCACCGTTTTGTTGACCTCTGTGCCCTTCCCCGCCATATCTCCACTACATACAGCATTTTGGATTCAACTAGTGCTTCATACATTCCTTCTAACCACTTTGTTGTCATTTCTAACTTATATTTGCATATTCTTATAGGCATATATATACATAATTGACGAGATGTGTAGGTTTACAAGATCATGAGAAAATACTTTGTGTGACTGTACTGAGGAGGTATGGTAGCCCGAATGTTGTATACCTGGAAAACCGTGCGGGCCACGTCATCGCCTTTACGTGAAAGGAATTTGTACTCTCAAAAGCTTCCCCTTCAGCGTGTTCCCCTAAGTCTTTCTCTGAACGTTGTGGCTTGTATAGCGAGTCGTAGTACAGGCTGAACTATGAAGCAAGTTCCAGCCCAATTCAAAAGGATTTTCCGAAACCCTTATCTGTTATAATAAACTATAATAATTTATTATTGAGTATGCTGGTGTAAGAGGACTTCCTCTCAACTGGTTTCAGAATTATCTCAGTAATAGGAAACAATTTGTAAATATGAACAACATTTCCAGTTCTCCATCAGTAATTCACCATGGTGTTCCACAAGGTTCTGTATTAGGTCCTATATTATTCCTAATTTTTATAAATGACATAGGATGTTTAAGACTAAAAGGTAAATTGACTATGTTTGCTGATGATATATGTTTGTTATATATATATAGATGACTCTGAGCACCAGCTGATATATGACATACAGCAAGACCTGAATGCATTGAATAGCTGGTTTAAGGACAATAAGTTAACATTAAATTCTGTAAAACAAAATATATGTTATTTCATAAAAGATCATACGTACCAGTAGTAAATAACAAGATACATGTTGATAACGCAGTGATTGAAAGAGTAACAAAAATCACATATCTAGGTTTGATTCTAGACAGTACGCTCACATGGAAGGACCATATCATGCATGTAAAAATAAGATTCTTCCTGTGTTAGCTGTAATTCACGGACTGAAATTCAAAGGATTCAGTGTAAATCATTTACGAAATATCTACCATGCATTAATTCAATCTCATTTGGATTACTTAAACATCTTATGGGGTAACTCTGTTAAATATTTAATTCATGACCTCGAAGTACTTCAAAATCGTGCCTTGAAAATAATCTACAATCTGCCCTTTACAACAAACGCAAAAACACTCTACCATGTAACTAACATTATACCATTACAAGTAAACATAGAGTTGTCCTTGATAATATATCTCCACAGAATAAAAAATAATCTTCTAAAGTCCAATCTAACATTTGAAAGCTCCTTATATATATATATATATATATATATATATATATATATATATATATATAATACAAGAAATAAAGGAAACTTAACAAAACCAACAGTGAACACTTCTACTTATGGCCTGAACAGCTTAACCTCACACGTTATCAACTTATATAACGCGCTGCCACTGGAACTGAAAGTCTGCAGGAACATAAAAGGTTTTAAAAGGAAAGTTGCTGAAAATTTACTGAAGGCATATATTGATAGCTGATAAAGTGTTACACATTTATAGCTGGTTTGAAAGCTGAACAGTTTAAAAATTAATATGGATTAATGTCCCATAGAATATGTAGCTTCTATTTTTCTGTTAAGTTCTTTGTTACTATTATTTCTTGAGTTATAGTGAATTTCTGTATCTTTGTATGTTTCATATATGTTATTCTTGTACGGTAATTTATTCCTACTATGAAAATGTAATATAAGTATTGTTAAGGGCTGTTTGCCATCATTTTATATATTTTTGTACTGTTCCCTAGCATGAGCTATGGCTCTGGGAACCTTTTCAGAGAACAATAAATAAAAAAATAAATAAATAAATAATAAATAAATTCACTTATCTTTTTAAGAACCTGTAAACTTCACAGTTAACAGGCCGCGCCGTGACTGAGTGGTTATCGCTTGGCTCTCACCAAGGCCACTCGGGTTCGATCCCAGGCGACCGTAAAGTGAGATTTGTTATGGACAACACGTCGCTGGGGCGGGTTTTCTCCAGGATCTCCGGTTTACCCCACCATCTCTGTGCTGCATGTAAAAGCAGGCGTTAAAACACTACCCATTTCATTTTCACAGTTCACAGGACTAATTTAGCAAAAACTTCATTTACATCTTCAGCCCAGCTATTAGTTATCGTCACTGCCGCTAGGTGAGGGATTGTTTTTGTGTTTATTACCAAAAAATTAAGAATTTAAAAAATGCATCACGCGCTTTTTAATTTTTAAGACAAATATTTTCTCCCAAGTCATTAAATCTATTCGTTCAATTAACTGTTTTATAATTTAACTTCTGAATTTATTTCATGGTTAAAGAATGCACCATTATTGATTTGTCAACCTGTTTGTACCTAACGTTTCTAAAATGTTAGATCATTCTGGTTTATAAATTACGGAAATTATATATATTTTAGACAAATTTAGTAATTGTTTATATTATATTTATTTCGAGGGCCCAAAATTATTCCAAATTCTTCTATAAATTTCCAGTTTTTTATGAGCCCAAAGTTGCTAACTAGATCAAAAACACTTTTTAAACCAATTCTCGAACTGTAAAAACACTTAAGCTCCACTTACTTTTGAAATTAGGACATGTTTCAAGGACACTTCGTCCCCATCCTCAGCTGATGTTCTACTGGTTCTTCAGGTGACCGCCTCCCTCTCCTGGCGCTGTTCAATGAGTTGAATGACGTCATCTACTATTGGAATTTCGAAGTTCATTGCTCTCTTTTTGTTCTTCAAAATGTGTATATTTTCCCAAACTGTTAATTCCCAATACTTTTAGCTTAAGTGTTTTTACAGTTCGAGAATTGATTTAAAAAGTGTTTTTGATTGATGAAGCTCCACTGTTTATAAATACTTCTATTTATAGTTTTAATGCTAACTAGATTTTATAAAATCAAATCATCTTTCAATTTGTTAAGGGTAGAAACATTTATAGATCTAAAGGTGGGGAAAAACAATAAACTAAACTTTGGCATTTATAAGAAATCTGCTCATATTGATAATTATAATACAATTATCTTAAGTTGGCAGCTGAGTAAAAATGCACATTAAATGAATTCGTCTATTCCCACACCTGGGAGGATAATTTCGACATGTGGAGCAGTTAATTGCATGCACCATCAATGGCTCCACATGTAGAGATCGATCTCACTCTGGCTCCAGTGTGGTAATAGACGAATTCGTTTAGTGTGCATCTTTACTCCGCTGCCAACGCAAGATAATCCAACCGTACATAAAAAATAAAAGTTGTATATGTATATAAAACACTCAACAGTTTCCCCTTGCCTAAATAAAGATATACACAAACACCACACTCGCAGACAAAATGACTTTTTTCTTCAATCATATAGAGGCCAGTTTGGAAATAAAAATATTATTTATGCTGGATCAAAATACTTCAACATATTACCAAACAGACTGAAGTCAGTGATAGACAGAAATACTTTTTAAAAAGAGCTCAAATGTATTTATTAGCCCATTGTTTTTATAAAGAGGATGAGTTTCTTATCCATAATGGAAATTAATCAAATTTTAAGTATAGTCGAGTTTTTGACATAATAGTATGCACAGATTTACATTATCAATATTTAGGTTAATTTTATAAACTTGTATTCTTTTTCACATGACTGATGTGGTCTTAAGAACAATTGTCTATATGGAAATTGATTGTTCTTTCACACTAGTCGTGTGTAGGACGCACTATGAAAGGGTAGAGCCAGATTGAAAAATTCAATGCCATAGCCGGGATTTGAACCACGGTTGCCGTCCAGCCGCTCTAAACCATTGAGATACTACGGCCAACGTGCCGACATGACATTAAATTCTCCAGCTGACTCGTATTTTTCCCGGTAAACAACTAGGAGTTCTCATAAACACATGAGAGAACCACCTTAATGGCGACTTACTATGCTGTAAGTACTTTAAGGCCCGGGCTTTATTGTTCGGACCACTATTAGGTACATTTAATGGAAATTAATTGTTCTTTCACACTAACCATGGGTAGGACGCACTATGAAAGGTAGAACCAGACTGAAAAATTCAATGCCATAGCCGGGATTTGAACCACGGATCTTCTGATCTCCGTCCAGCCGCTCTAACCCTTGAGCTACTATGGCCAACGTGCCGACATGACACTAAATTCTCCAACTGACTCGTATTGTCTATATATGTATAGTGTTATTTTATATTGTAATTATTTTGTATTATAAACTGGCGTGGTTTATGTAACACTGTTTTTGTGTATACCACAGGACTGGAAATAAATACATAATAAATAAATAATATACCTCTGAATAAATAGGAAATTAATAAAGAATATAAACACATTATTTAAACTGTTTTAATTAATGGTTTTAATAAATATTTTGTACTTAAAACATTGAAAATTTTAAATATAAAAATGTAAATATACACTAGTGCTGTGAACCGTAAATAATTTACTATTTCTTAAAAAGATAAGTAAAGTTTATAACACATTGTTATGTTTTATTGTAATACTTGTATTGATTCACTGTCATTAGCTGCAATTTTTACGTGTTACTCCCTTATATAGATTACGAACTTCTCTGCTTCTAGCGGTTGGCTTGATAGATTCAAACAATGGCATGACGTAGTATATCAACAAATCAGTGGCACTTCCGCGAGTGTTGAGAATATAAATTTTTAAGCTTCTGTATTTTTTTTTAACTACTACAGATACATTACAAAATTTTGGCACAATGTAAACCTAACTCAAGTTATTGCAATGCACATACTAGACAATAATTAAGTAATGCTAATTTGCTTAAGATTATTATTTGCTCTGGACTAATTTTTTTAAGCATGCATCCATGCACGTTTATCAATAAATGCTTGATTTGTTTGTATGATCTAAACAATATTTATGATAATTTTCATCATAAAGTTGCTGTAAGATTTTTATTTTAGAGTTATTTTTACAATAAAAAGTCGAAAGTTTCTGAACACAACATTACACACCTTTTCTCTTTAACTAAGAAGTGACATATTGTCGCCGAGGCATTGTTGTGTGGCGGGCCGTGGCCGGCGCTTGGACGCGGAGCTGGACACTTGCTGAGAGAGAGGGGGGAAACAGAGAGAGAAAGAGACAGGGATAGTCTGGAATTTCCCGCTGCCATAGTGATTGTTACCGAACGATGGGTGTCTTTCTAGAGCAATGCCTGCAGGTATAAAAGCCGGCAAAGAATTGAGTTGCCAGTCAGTGTGACTCGCTCGTCTCATTCGACGCTTGTCACTCGAATGCTCGGCATCGCCCGTCTCGAGTTCTTTCAGTGCAGTCCATTCGTCGAGAGAAGCAGCATTCTAGACCGGTTGCGCCAGTTCTTCAGGGCACGAGCACGTGGACTGTAAAACGCGTGCTCTGGAGTGTGCCCATAAAGGAAGCAGCAGCCCGGCGAAGCAGTGCATTCTCTCTGCGCAGCGTAGCCTGCGCAACAGCCTTCTTCTGCAGGCACAGCAGCGCCTGCCCTCTTCCAGCCAGCAGAGCCTTCTCCTGCACTGGCAAGCAGCAGCAGCCCAGCCAACCCTCTCCTAGCAGACTTGCTAGAGCTAACGCGGCGAGCAGCAACTCCAGAGTCCAGAGGAACACAGTACTTGGGACCGACAGACAGACAGACGAAACTGCAGGCCCACAAGGTCAAAGCCAAGGGTCCCGACTTAGGTTGGGACCCGGGGTCCGCCCCAATCGGCGCGTGTAACAGCGCTCGACCCTCTGTGGGGAGCCGGATGGCACCTGCTACAGACTCAGACAAGCCAAGTACCAGCCGCCAGGTCCTGACGAGATGACTAGTAGAACCTCTGCATCCTCATCCTCTTCCGGCCCACGGGTGAACCTCGTGAAGGCCAAGGCCCAGGCACAAAAGAAACAGAAGAAGGCCTCCCGCCTTCTTAACCAAGGGATAGCTGTCCCGATCTCTCCAGTCCCCAAACCAGGGAGCTCCAACACCATCACCCCCCTCCAGGGCGTCTCAACTCCCCCACCGGAGAGTGACACAGACGCCGAAGGTTTTGTCACCGTGCAGGGAAGGCACAAGAGGCCCTCCGGTTCGAAGCCGGAGGGTGCTGCTCCCGGCACCCCTGCAGTGCATGCGGACGCCAAGAGCTCCCGCACACAAAAGGCGGCCAGAATCCCGCCAATTGTGTCGGACCCGTTCCCCAACCACATAAAGGTTATGAGGGAACTGAGGGCCAAGCTCCAGGCTAGCTTCCAGGCCACCCGTTTTCCAAGTCGGGTGATCCTAAAGACCACGACCCCGGAGGACCATGAAGCCGCCAGGGGGGTGCTGCGCGAAGCGGGGATAGAATTCCACACGTTCTCGCTGCAGCGACCTAACCTGGTGCGCAGAGTCATCCGAGGTCTCGGATCTGACACCGACCCAGAGGACATAAAGGTGGGCCTGGCGGAAGAACACGGCATTACGCCGCGTACCGTGGTCCAGCTGACCAAGCAAGTCCGCGAGGAAGGCAAGGAGCCCGTAAGGACTCCCATGCCACTATTCCTCGTAATAGTGGAGAAGGAGGGCGAAGGTCTTCCCAAAATTGATGAGGTGTCCCACCTCTACAACACCAAGATCAGAATCGAACCGTACCATGGCAGAGAGGGGCCAGCCCAATGCTACAGGTGCTTGGGCTTCCACCACTCGAGCCATGCGTGCGAGAGGAAGACCGCCTGCATACGATGTTCAGGCCCTCACCACGTCAACGAATGCCCGAACCCCAGAGAGGAGAAAAAGTGCGCCAACTGCCGAGAGGCCCACATAGGCATCTACGGCGGCTGTCCCGCTAGACTGCGAATAGTGCAGGCAAGACAGGGCAGGAACGCAAACAGGGAGCCAGCACAAGTTCAGGCTGGAGTCAGTTTTGCCCAGGCGCTGCGCAAGCAGGAACAGCTGCTGCAGCAGGCCGAGGCAAGCCAGATTCCGGCAGCGACCCAGCCAGTAAGCTCTGGAACTACCGCCAAACAACCACCAGCTGCATCTGCAGCAAAGCCACAGCGGCCTCCTCGCCAAAAGAAGGCCACCGCAGCCCGGCGGGAGAAACCGCCGGCAACTGCGGCAGCAACGGCCGGGCAACCAGCCCAAGAACCTGCGGGGAGACAGAGCGGCCCTGCTGCCACTGCTCTCCCCCCTCCACCAGCTCCAGCTACAGTGGCTTCAACAGCCAATGAGGGAGAGGCATCCCTCGCTACAACACCTGCGCCGATTTGGGACACTGGCGTCTCAAACGAGGACTTAGCGGAGTTCCATGAGCTTTCTGCCTGGTTCGCCGAACTGATTCATCGCTCCCTCCCCATTCTGAGGCGCTGCAGGGAGCAACTGACAGATCCCCGCATCCCTGCTCTGCAAAAGCACAGCATTGTGCAACAGACTGCACGGCTCCTCTTCCCTGACTCCAGCTCGTAAATGGCGTTGAGAAGAACTCAGCGAACATTGAGAGCCGCGTTCTGGAACGCAAACGGAGTCCGGGAACAGAGACCGGGCATCTTGGAGTTTGTAAGTGACCACGGGATTGACCTCCTTATGGTATGCGAAACGCATCTGCATGCTTGTATACAATTTAGCCTGCCAAGTTACGCCGTCCACCGAGCCGATAGAGTCGGCCGGCGGGGCGGCGGTACAGCTATATTCATCAAAAATCACATCACCCATACTCCCATTACCATCCCCCCGCTTCAACACTTGGAGGCGACCGCCATAAGGCTCTCCTTGGGCGGTTCAGACCTAGTGCTTGTGGCGGTGTATGACCCGCCCAACCATCCCTTCTATGAAGCGGATTACAGGGCACTCCTAAACCTAGACCACCGAGTGTGCATAGCCGGTGACTTCAATGCCAAACACCCAGGATGGAACAGCCGAACCCAGAATGATAGGGGAAGGAGCATCTACCGCTTCATCTGCGGAGACCCAACCCTTCATGCGCATGGCCCGCGGGGTCCAACGCACTTCCCGCCTCGTGGCAGGGCGGACGTCATAGATTTCGCAATCACCAAGAACATTCCATTTCATCTGGACCTCACGGCGGTGAATGCTCTGGATTCTGACCACAACCCAGTTGTGATCAATTCAGACGTTACCGTCGCAGCTCTGGCAACGGCTGACTGGGTGGATGAAGTCGACTGGGATGCCGCCATTCTTCACATCCAAAACTCCGTGGAAGCCTGCCCTCGAATCGACTCTGTGGAGTCACTCGAGGCGGCAGCCAGGGAGTTCTCCACATCCATCCTCAACGCGGTACGTGCTCACACACACCGCATCCCAATAGACACGCCAAACCCCACAGATATCCCAGGACCCATCAAACAACTCATAAGGGCTAAAAACGCCGTAAGAAAGCTGTGGCAGAGATTTCGCCATCCCAGGATAGGAGAAGTACACCAGAGGTTCAAATCCCTGGCAAGACGACTCCTAAGAGCACACCGCAAAGAGGCCTGGGAAAACATGTTAAGGCAAACCAATCTCCAGGAGAGAAAACCATGGCGAATAGTCCGTAGCCTGCGGAAAGACAAAACCGTATACCAGCATCCCCTACATAGCCCTAGAGGTCGACTCGTCTACGAGTCGAAAGAAAAGGCAGAGGCGCTAGCAGATTATCTGGAGGCTCAATTCCAACCCAGGGTAGAGCCAATGGACGATGACCATGCTGACCTCGTGGAACAGGTGGTGGAGGACTTCCTAGAAGCTCCGCCCCCTGACCACGAGGAGTTCCACATTCCCATCGTTACCCCTAGAGAGTTAGCGACCACGCTTAACTCTCAAAGAACCAACAAAGCACCTGGGCAGGACCGTGTGACAGCGGAAATGCTCAAGCACCTTCCACGAAGAGCCGTGATTCACTTAACCCGGATTTATAACGCGTGCCTATACATGCGCCACTTTCCAGCTATCTGGAAGGAGGCGCGCGTGGTGTGCGTTTTAAAGCCGGGGAAAAATCCGGTTTTTCCTTCCAGTTACCGATCAATCAGCGTTCTCCCAGTTTTATCGAAGGTATTCGAAAAACTGCTCCTCTCCCGGCTCCTTCCTCATCTGGAGGAAAGGGGCCTAATCCCGGAACACCAGTTTGGCTTCCGTTCTGGCCACTCCACGACCGAGCAGCTACTGCGGGTTGCCGAGAAGGCCTCCCTGGGTTTCCAGGAAAGGTCTAAAACGGTAGCAGTGCTGCTCGACGTGGAGAAGGCATTCGCCACTACCTGGCATGAAGGACTCATTTACAAACTCCTGGAGCATGAAATTCCCCGTCCATACATTTCCTTGGTGGCCGGTTTCCTCGGAAACCGAAGCTTCCGAGTAAAGATGGAGGGGAAGCTGTCCACCGAGCGGCCCATTGGCGCTGGAGTACCGGAAGGCAGCGTGCTGTCGCCGGCGCTCTTCGCAGCTTACATGGCCGACATCCCAACTCACCACAACACCCAGACCTGTCAGTATGCGGACGATCTCATGATCTTCGCAGTCAATAGGAACACACGGTACAGCTACCGGCAAATCCAAACCCAGCTCCGGGCCATTGGCGAATGGAGCGCAAAATGGCGAATGGCAATTAACCCGGAGAAGAGCTCTGCTATTCTCCTGGCGAAAACCATAGCCAACCGGTTGCAGCAGAACTTCGTTTTACGGCGCCGTCGAATCCCTTGGGTGCAAACGGCGAAGTATCTCGGGGTGACGCTGGACCGTAAGTTAACTTACGTTCCACACGTCAAGGGCAAGGTCCAGCTGGGGCACGTCGCACTCCGGAGCCTATACCCTATCTTCAGATCAACCATGCCGATCCGTCTCAAACTCCAACTGTATCGGGCGATCATTCCGCCTATGATTCTGTACGGCTGTGAGATCTGGGGAACAGTGGCTAATACCACTTTCGTCAGACTCCAGACGCTGCAGAACAAGGCACTACGCATCATCTACGATACAGGCTGGAGATTCCCGGCTCATATCCTACATGAGCACTCCCAGATCCCGTACATTGTCGACGTCATTCGCGAGAGGGCACGATCAATGTACGAGAAAATCCAAATGCACCCCAACCCTTTAGTGAACTCCCTGGGAAGGTATGACCCGAGAGATCAAAGGCGCTTGCCGTCCTTCAGACTGCCGAGAGACGTCTTGGGACCCCTTGGGTAACCCAAGGAAAACCCCAGATGTCTCTGGGAACAACTTCTACGCCAAAGGACCAAGCGCTACACAACCCGTATCCAAAACGGGGCAAAAAAAAAAACTAATTCGTGTCTCCCAAAAAGGGAGAACGATTAAGTACAGCTGCCCACGATAAAGAGGGGCAACCCATTCCAAACCTATCCAAAATTTCAAACAGTAAACAAATTCAAACACCCCAGCAGAACATGGATCTACTAGTTCATTTCGCAGGTTAAGCCGCAAAGCGGCTAGGTACTGCGGCATATGACACCCGGACGGGGAAAGCCCCGCCCGACTAGGACTACCTCTGGACCTCTGGAGTTGCCAGTCAGTTGTTAGTTTAGTTGTGTGATGTACCGCAGTGAAAGTATTTACGTGTGGCGGAGTAAGGAAAAGACCTTGAAGATTGTTTATTATCAATGTAACGTCATTTTGCTGCTGCCAGGGTTGTACAAACTGTTTACTGCAATAAAGAGAGTTTTAAATTTCTGCAACTCCATCTTCATCTCATGCATCATCAGTGTCACCGCCTGCGGTGCCGTATGTAGTAAAAGCGGGCGTTAAACACCACACACACACACACACACATATATATATATATATGCAAACAAGAAGTCACGAAGTCACAATATTGATATATTTCTATTGGAAATTTTGTTTACAAATGTCAAAATTGACAGCCATTGGTCAAATTGCATTTTAAGACTTACCTGAGAGTGCATACAGCGATGAACAGTTAACTTTGTTTTTAATTAATATGTTTAGAAGTTATTTTCCAGTGTATGTAAATATTTGTCTCATCTTTATATGGTGGCAAATTTTCTGCAGTAGTTTGAAAAATACACGGATTTAAAATTTTATTTATTCCATGTACCTGCTGAAAACAGAGCCCAACGTTCAGTATACCACAGGAGAGAAAGTCTCCAAGGCATGAGACGCAAGGGGGTTGGCGAAGATTCCCACACCCTCCCTGGATAGGTTTATGACACCCCATGTCAGTTTAGTTACAGACCATTCAAAAACATTCTGACGACTTCTACTTTCGTGTATGAATCTTCCCGATTTTAGTGTCCAAAGTGAATAGGGCGCATGTTTTTAACGTTCCTGCTCCTTGTGTATCAGGTGTTCTCTGTCACACACATTCGCTGTCCTTATCCCACTGTGTAAGGGTGGTACTGGCCGAAACATTCCTTTCAGGGACTTCCTTTGCATTGCTGGACAGCATATATTTTACCAAAACATGTCAAATTTCAAAGGGAACCGCTCTCCTTTGCCGCTGGTTTGTAGTCATTAGCCAACAAAAGAAGAATCTTCATAATCAGGACGAGAGGCAATGTATCCAATCTTCTGGTTCCTTTATTTAAACTCAAACCTCAAAGTAACGCCGCCCTAGACAGAGTAGTGGAGCATAGGTGTGATGTTTTTTTTTGGGGGGGGGGGGAACAGAGTAGTGGAAGTGGATCATAGGTGTTATGTTTTGGGGGGAGGAAGCAGAGTAGTGGAGCATAGGTGTCATGTTTTGGGGGGGGGGCAGAGTAGTGTAGCATAGGTGTCAAGTTTTTTGGGGGGAAAACAGAGTAGTGGAGCATAGGTATCATGTTTTGGGGGGCAACAGAGTAGTGGAGCATAGGTGTCATGTTTTGGGGGGGGGGGAGCAGAGTAGTGGAACATAGGTGTCATGTTTTGGGGGGGTGGGAAACTGCCTAGTCCTTTTTAATTTCTTTTCCAGATTACAAGACACAGTTATCATATTGATGTAATAGGTAGAGATGGATTTTTTAAATGAAAGTAGATCGAAAGTAAACGATATCATGTCTCGGATTTCTCTGTCAAGAAAAAGAGAGAAAAATTATTTAAAATGATTCAGTACTTAAAAATTCATTCCTTGCATATATCAGGTTTAAAGGGTATTCAACGAGAGAAGTCACATAATGTTAATTTTTACCTCATCAGCTTTTTTTTCTCTCCTTCCCTGCTTATTTTTATTTTTTTCTCCCTGTTTCCTTCCTTGATTCTTCTTTCTTGTTTTGTTGTTGTCATTTTTAGCTTTCTTTCTTTGCTTTTCTCGACTTCTTTTTTCCATTAGTTTCTCTTTTTTCTTACCACCTTGCTTTCACAATTCTTTCTTTTCTTGGCGACACCCATTAAAGAAGAAGAAAAAAAAAAAACTGTGGCCAATTTTTTCTTCGCTACGTGCAATCTTAGTAGTAAGTTATCTTCAGTATGTTTTATAGGCAAATAATTGTACTCTCCATTCCAGGCATATTATCCTTGAGCGGAGGATAGATCTATGTCAGCCGTTATAACTTAAAACTTACGAAAGACATAGCTCAGGCATAGCTTTTTTCGATGTATTTTCGCCATAAGAAATAGCAGTTCAAGCTGTGACACCAATATGATAATGGCCCCTTGGTATTCCGGTGCCCCTTTTTGTCTTAAATCTCGAAGTCACCACGAGAGAACAGAAGCACATTAAGATGGTCATCTGCCAAAGTGGAGCAAGTGCCAAAATTAAAGATTTACGCTTCTACACGTGAATCAGTGCTAAAGGTGACATTTCTTCTCG
Source organism: Mantis religiosa (assembly GCA_030765055.1). Lineage (NCBI taxonomy): Eukaryota > Metazoa > Arthropoda > Insecta > Mantodea > Mantidae > Mantis > Mantis religiosa. The sequence goes on along the minus strand of CM060960.1, from coordinate 52,216,982 downwards.
TGCCAAAACGAAATGAGCTATATCTGACTAGAAAAAGAAAGTGCCATAATTTTCTTGTGTCATACTGTTGGCGCTGCTGTTCCGTCACGGCCACATTGAAACAAATGCCTATAGTAAGTCTGTCCCAGACTACTTTTATAAGCGGCAATAGTGTGCCATAAAGCTATACTCTATTGGGCCTTAAAGTGTGTATAGATGTCAACATTACGCGGTAGCACAACTTTTAGAGTGACCGAAACAGTGAAATTCGGATGGAAATAGTCTGTTACTAACTTAAGGCCACCAAACTGTTTGTTACTATTGCATATATTACCAGGCGACGTGTTTCTGTTCTGCAAGGACAAACACATCCTCAGAGCCTTCAATCCCATTCAAAGACATCTCCGCCTAACACAACAGTGGTGCCGGCGTTGGCGGATGTCCGTAAATCCGGACAAAAGCCACGCCATTCTCTTTACAAAGCGCCACACCCCCACAGACTGCCCCAATGTCGAAGGATAGAGTGGTCTAACTCTGTCCAGTACCTAGGAGTTAATTTGGACAGAGGTCTAACTTTTCGCCGACACAGCAGGGATCTTTCGGCGAAGGTACAGGGAGCAATCGCTTCCCTGTACCCAATGCTGGGGTCGACCTCGATGCCAGTTAGCATGAAGTTATATCTCTTCCGAGCGCTGGTAATCCCGGTGATGCTATATGCCTGCGAGATCTGGGGCATGGCAGCAGACAGCTGGATAGCATGGCTTCAACGTGCACAGAATAGAGGACTACGGTCTATCTATTCTGTGGGACGTTATTTCCCTACCAGGTTGCTCCACGAAGCATCGAGTCTTCCATACGTGGAGGATGAAATTAGGCGCTGGGCTTCAAAATTATACGCAAGTTTACCATCACACAGAAGCGCCCTAGTTAGATCATTGGAAGATTATGACCCCACTAGACGCCTATCTAGACTGCACCGGGTCCCCCGTATAGCATGCGGGCACCCTAGATAACCCAGGAGCTAATTCTATCAGTAGCTAAAGCTGAGCTCCTCATAATTCTTCTAATCTGTTTGGCATCTAAATTTTTCCCCAACTAAAAATTAAACAAAAAATAAAGATTTGGTTGCAAAGTACTGCATCCTCCCCTTCAACCCGAAGGTACTTCGGTAACCTGTAAAATTTACTCCCAACCAAAAGACCTACATCACCTTCATCGTACAAACTTCAAATCTAAATCCTACCTGCGGTAAAACCCTTAACGGGTGGGCACGCAGCAAAAACCTTCTGTCTATATACAGCCAGCCAGCACGAGCGAGCGAGCATTGAAGTAATGAACGGGGTGAATAAATACCGTAATTTAACATCCAAAACATTTAAACATGAGCTTAAACATTTTACTTCCATTTATTGTCAGTGAAGCGATGCACTTCCACTCGTCCTATTATTATGTGTTTCAAATGGGAAGAGTTCTCGCCTGTAGCGAATCAAATGCGTTAGAGCCTTCAGCGTTGCCACCTCGTTATCCCCACTCTTTTTATACTTCCCTCTCTCGCACACTTCCGAGTCTTTGGCGCTGGCGCTAACACAAACTTAATTTTCCAAAGTTTTATAATAATGCAGGTGTTGAAATCACAGTACAACGTGAATATTCGTATATTATGCAGATGGTTTAAATATTAAATTTAAAATTAATTATAGTTTATGAATTACTTATTTTTCAAATACCAGTGGTGCATCCGTATAGCCGTGAATGTTACGTTAAGAGATAATTCGTCATTGTTATTGCCTTCAACGTCTGAGTACTGCAAATTTATGATAAGTTCCAAAATCTCTCTACGTACTATTTCTCTCCAAAATTCGTCTTCTTGTAGTTTATCTGATGTCTCACGCAGTTTTCCTAGTCTTGTTGTGTTCCTCGTCAGTTTATTTGTGAGTAAGTTTAAAAATATCATTTTTGTTTACAATATAATTTGAGTCCACATTAACTCTATTGGATTATTTTAGCAGTAGTAAGTGGGGAAGGTTGATCGTATCCCACTGATCCAGCTGATACACTTTTTCATGGAAGAGTAACTGAATAATACTGCTTTGAACTCTAGAGTAAATAGAAATTACGAACCATTCATAAACAAAGATATAATGTGACCAGACACGTTCTGTCAGACTAGCAGGAAGTGCATGTTTCCTCTCATCGCATTTAACAAACACCTTGGCTTATTCAAAGTACATATTTCTTTTACCACATCATGTCAAATGTTTATGTTTCAGTTGTGGTAATTTCAAATACATTCACGCATACATGCCAACCAATAATGATGTTCATTACAGTGCTTACGTCGCAATGCATTGTTATAATATAATGGTATCTACTTTATTTGTAGTAGGTAAACTATTTGAGCTAAAAATATGGGGTTTTACGGTTATGTTAAATACATTACTCTCTCCTTTCTCGTGGATCAGTTTTTGCAAAATCTGAATTTTTGTCTTAACGCGAATAGTATTTATTAGAGATAGATTAGTTTGGCGCTTGTCACACACCACATAGGGGGAATGCAATACAACACCGCAGGACTCCGATTGGTTGCTCACCTAGTAGCACTCAAGGACAAACATCTTCCCATTTGAAACACATAATAGTATCGCGTGCTAAGTCAGTATGATGAGGTGCTCAGTTCCTCTGTGTAGTGTGCAGAAATATAAGAATGGAAAGTCTCTAAAGAATGGTGAAAAGACTATTTATTAAATGTGTTAAACTTTTCTTTGAACTTTATGACACCCTGGCTGTGAAAGACTTAACTGAACTGACGTGTGAAGTAATTGGTGTATCTGTGGATACCTTTTCAATGAAGGGAACCGAAATTAAACAAACAGGAACCGTAAAAACCCATAAGAAAACCCCTAATTAGCCCGAGTTCACCAACAGATGCTAAAATCGACGTTAACAAATATAACATAACAGTGTCTTAGCGTTAACAAAGCTGTTAAATTTCCTGCATATCACCAACCTGTTTTCTGAAAATGTTAACAACACGTGTTAACGCCAAGAAACATGTAAATATTACAGCTATAGAAGGCTATGGATGAGTCGTATTATTTTCTGTATATACTGCGATGCGCTTTTGTTTTCATTTTCGTCTGCACAAGCTGAAAGACATGACGTGTAAACAAAATTGTAAACAAAAGCCGTGAGACAAAGTTCTCATCGATGGAGAAAGAATTGTTAATTGAATTGGTGACGAAGGATAAGAATATAGTGGAAAATAAGAGAACGAATGCGGTGAATGAAAAAGAGAAATATGTCATGTTGGGAAAAATTGGAAACGAATTTAATTCAAATGCAAGAACGAAACAACTTTGTCAGTATTAAGTAAATTTAAAACGAGGAGCGAAGGACAAGTGACTTGAACGTTTCAAGACGGGAGGTGAACAGTGTATTATCCACATAATTCAGTGAATTATAAAATAGCAAAGTTATTAATACTTGAATAGAAGGTGAGATCAGCATATTCCTTTCGATGCATGTTCTAACTCAGTATTAAGTAAATTTAAAACGAGGAGCAAAGGGCAAGGGACTTGAACGTTTCAAGACGGGAGATGGACAGTGTATTATCCACATAATTCAGTGAATTATAAAATCGCGAAGTTATTAATACTTGAAGCTAAGGCGAGATCGGCATATGCCTTTCGATGCATGTTCTAACTCAGGATTACCTAAATTTTTAAAACGAGGAGCGAAGAAGTACAAGTTATGAGTGACTTAAACGTTTCAAGACGGGAGGTGGACAATGTATTATCCACATAATTCAGTGAATTATAAAATCGCAAAGTTATTAATACTTGAATAGAAGGCGAGATCAGCATATTCCTTTCGATGCATGTTCTAACTCAGTATTACGTAAATTCAAAATGAGGAGCGAAGAAGGGCAAGTGACTTGACCGTTTCAAGACTGGAGGTGGACAGTGTGTTATCCACATAATTCAGTGAATTATAAAATCGCAGTTATTAATACTTTAATAGAAGGCGAGATCAGCATATTTCTTTCGATGCATGTTCTAATTCAGTATTACGTAAATTTAAAATGAGGAGCGAAGAAGGGCAAGTGACTTGACCGTTTCAAGACGGGAGGTGGACAATGTATTATCCACATAATTCAGTGAAGTATAAAATCGCAAAGTTATTAATACTTGAATAGCTGGCGAGATCAGCATATTCCTTTCGATGCATGTTCTAACTCAGTATTACGTAAATTTAAAATGAGAGGCGAAGAAGGGCAAGTGACTTGACCGTTTCAAGACGGGAGGTGGACAGTGTATTATCCACATAATTCAGTGAATTATAAAATCGCAAAGTTATTAATACTTGAATAGAAGGCGAGATCAGCATATTCCTTTCGATGCATGTTCTAACTCAGTATTACGTAAATTTAAAACGAGGAGCGAAGGACAAGTGACTTGAACTTTTCAAAACGGGAGGTGGACAGTGTGTTATCCACATAATTCTGTGAATTATAAAATCGCAAAGTTATTTACACTTGAATAAAAAGCGAGATCGGAATATTCCTTTCGGTGCATGTTCTAACCTCTTTTGTAGAAAATCTTCTTGTGATAGCTCCTAAAAATAATTTTTCCTCATAGGCCGTACTCTGTTACGAATGCCATTTAGCGGGTCTTAAATGTAGCAAATCGACATCAACAGCTGCGTTCACACCCCCTCCATCTTGACTATTTACAATTGTTAAGGACTTAACAACAGAAATTTGGTTTGTTAGTTTCACAAGGGATTTAAAACGAGTGTTAGGCTAACACTTGTTGGTGAAATGCAACTTTTGTTATAACAATTGCTAAACTGGTGTTAAGTCTTAACATCTGTTGGTGTAATCGGGCATTAGTGTTTTACAAGTTATCAGTAAAGAATGGCAATAAGCAGTGCAAGTAAATATAAAAACATAAATAATACACAGCTGAAGAAATAAGCTTTCAGACCAAATCCGTTTCTCCTTTAGACCCATTCACAGCGAAAAGTAAGCGCAGATGCGACATAAATGCAAGACATTGCCAACTCCAAACTTTCCGTAAGCATTGCGTGCTTAGAGGAAGTCTTTTGTTATTTCCTTACTCCAGGCATTGCCAGCTTCTAAACAGGACACGATCGCGACGCGAGACTTGGCGCCATCTACTGTGCAATCGTGATGCTCTTTTGTTTAGCCGTTTTAAATGCTAACGCCAGATGTTACTTTGTTCGTTCCGTACGATGATTTTTATAACTTGTTTGTTTACAAAGACAAGACGAATTCCTATGCCGTTTATTATTAATGTTATTCGAGTTTGTGATACGCTCGAAGAAACATCCTAATGTAATTTATGAGTCTGAAAATTCGTGTGAACTTTTTGGCGTAACGTCTACAAATGCATTGTGAATGGTTCGACTCATGCTTAAACCATTGAGTCTTTATTGTAAATAAGATGTTGGCCTTGTTGAACATTTCAGGAGTTTCAGGAAGTGGGGGAAGATCTTTTGAGACTGTCTCTATCGAGGCGCCCCCCAAGAGTGAGAGGTGAAGGCATATGGGCCACATAGACGCGCCGCGGTACCAAACATCTACAGGCTCGTAGATCCGTCCCACTACTGGAGCTACCTGGTGTCCCTCTAGTTCTCACCAAGACTTTTTCCCTCTCTTTGCGCAAGCATCGAGATTTCCGAGACAAAGGGCACCTTTGGCCTCGAACGCTCGGAGCCGCACGAAACCATGCTCAAAACCAAACCAAAACCATAACCAAAACAGTGGTCTGTGTCATTTCCTTTTAAAACGTTGCATTTTATCCCAAGTGACATTTTAATAAAGGGAAACAAAATAACAAGATAACAGTACCTTAAAAGTGATGTTATACGTAATTCAATAATGTCAGTGTAACATTACATTTTCAACAAAGAGTGCCACAAATCCTCTGCTTATATACTTAAAATACCAGGGCTGTTCTCTAAAGAATGATCATAATTTTTACGGTCATAATTTTTCGCACTAAAATTCAATCTTATTATATTCTGTTAGCTTAATGTGAAACAAACACGCCGTAGTAGTTTCATTGTTGGTACTCCTGGTTCCCGCCTGTGAGAGCCAGGCAAGTTCATACATGTTCAGTATTGCCTACCACTGCAGTGGAGGTAACATGCAGTTAAAGTTGATGTTAGAGGAAGATCCGGAGCTTCTCTCCAACGTAATCACTGCTTATGGAACTTGGCTACATCAATTTGCTCCTGTGAGCAAACAGCAAAACTCAGTGTGGAAATCTCCTTCATTACCAAGCCCCCCCCCCCCCGCAAAAGCAAAAGTGGTTACTTCTGCTGGGAAGGTTATGGTCATCTCATTCTTTGATATTCATGTAATGGTTTATCAGCATGTTGTACCTGCACACACATCAGTAACTGGACAATACTACAGGGATGTCTTGAAAACATTGCAAGTCCATATCAGGCGCAAAAGGCCACATTTCCGCGAAGCAGGCTGGATGCTACACCACGATAATACGCGGCCGCATATTGCCAAAGTTGTTGCTGAATATCTTGCAAAAATCAAAGTGAAGTGCATCCCTCATCCTCCCTATAGTCCGGATTTAGCCCCAAGTGACTTTTTTCTATTCCCTAACTTGAGGAAACGCCTTCGTGGGAGGCATTATCCATCATCAGAAGCAGTGGTGAATGCTGCGGAGGCGATTTTGAAGGATCTCTCAAAAATTTTTCCAGCATGTGTTTGAAGACTGGCAGAAACGCTGGGACAAGTGCATCGCATTCAGGGGAGACTATTTCGAGAAGGACCATCAAAATTATGAGGATAAGTAAAGGTACGTTGTCAAAAAATATTGTGATGATTCTTTATTGAACAGACCTCGTACACACATATTACACATCTGACTTAAATTAGTCCTCAGAGTGACATGCAGGATATCGATGAAGTGAATGAAACAAAATGGAAGAGAACAGTGTTCACACCTCACTAAAACCGAGTTACCAAATTCCAGATCAACTTCGGATTTACGCAGTACATTATCAAAAGTCCCACTATTTACATTTGTAAATTATGATATGGGTATATCAATGTCATTACCTGCTTTTTGCCAAGCATATGCTTCTATGGTGGAGCAAATTCATTGTAAATCACAGAGTAAAATTTGATGATGAAATAACGAAAATGTATCTTCACTAGTAGTTTGGAACATTATAGTGTCGTAAAAGCAGCAATCCTTCTGATATAGAGCTCTTAATTGGCTTCAGACAAGTGTGGAGCTTTGCATGAAAATGACTCAGACTGCTTATTTTCCCATCAGCTAAAATGTTAAATTTAAGGGGAAGAACCGGAATATACAAATTTAAGAGTAAATAATAAATTATGTGAATTTTATGTACAGTTTGAAAGAATAAATTATTATATTCTTAATTATCGATTGTTTTTCTAAGCATGTATTCGTGCGGTTCCGAGCGTTCGAGGTCAAATATATCCTTTGTGAGAGACATGACGACGAAGAAGATGGATAGAGAAGTTCCCTAGCTTCATAAAAGCCCTTAAGGGTCTATCAGTTTCAAAGGAAAAATGAGATAAACTTTAAGTTACTGCAATGTGTATTCAGTATTTCTAATCTTAATAAAAGGATGTTATTTGGGGCAACTTGCTCATTTTACCCTCTCTACCACATGTGGTTAAGTAGGGGAAGTATTGCATCCCACCCAATAACTCGATATCTAAATTTCACCAGAAATACATGTTAAATAACAAACTTCGTCCTGAAGTTCAGCATCTTCCAGGGATTTTTAAAAACATTTCCACCACCCCAAATTACCCTTTAGATGGAACATTTTACAAAATTGTAAAAATGTCTAACGATTTTGATTAAAATTTTTTATGTTCAATATATTTTCTTGACAAATTAAATGTGTATTTTGAGTTTTTATGAAAATGTACTCAGGAGTCCTCTTCTTGTGAACTTCTGTTACATAACTGGTAAGCTGTAAGGGATAGACCAAATTTGATTACACGAAAAATGTACATCTCATTAAAACACAATATCAAATTGAGTACAGCATGTTGATATATTCTTTGTTATTGTTTGTATGTTCCAACACATATTTTTCTCCAATGGGAAATCGATATTCAAAGAGATGGGAATTTTAAAGCTGCCACATAGCGGCCAGTTCTTAAAGATACAACTCGTTTAAAGGACATGTTCCCTTTGTACCTGTAACAAAATTACAAATAAGACAATGTTTAACTACATTAACATGAAGAAGATAGAGGAATAACTGTTTGGAAGAATAGTTTGTACAAGAGTAGAGAACGGCAGGTTGGACCGACAAATTAGAGAGGCTAGTCAAGGCCAACTATTCATGGCTAGCCTTTAGGAAGTTATTCAGTTCGATTAATTACATAGATAGAGGAATAAGTGTTTGGAAGAATAGTTTGTACAAGAGTAGAGAACGGCAGGTTGGACCGACAAATTAGAGAGGCTAGTCAAGGCCAACTATTCATGTCTAACCTTTAGGAAGTTATTCAGTTCGATTAATTACATAGATAGAGGAATAAGTGTTTATAAGAATAGTTTGTACATGAGTAGAGAACGGCAGGTTGGACCGACAAATTAGAGAGGCTAGCCAATATGAACTATTCATGTCTAGCCTTTAGGAAGTTATTCAGTTCGATTAATTACATAGAGTAATAAGTGTTTGTAAGAATAGTTTGTACAAGAGTAGAGAACGGCAGGTTGGACCGACAAATTAGAGAGACAAGTCAAGGTGAACTATTCATGTCTAGCCTTTAGGAAGTTATTCAGTTCGATTAATTACATAGAGGAATAAGTGTTTGGAAGATTATTTTGTACAAGACTTGAGTTACATGTTATTTATAGATAGAACAGTGATAAATATTAATAACGCACAAAGTTATAAAAGTGATTGTAAGGCTGAAATTTCGTATTGTAAAGTAAATGCAATATGTTTGAAGGTAACAAGGATAAACAGCTGGGGGAGGGGGGAACTGTCGGGATAGCTTAACATGTCAACGCAGACAAAGAAGATGTTCTAGGAAACCGCACCACAATAGCATATTTCGACCGGCGCTGTCTGAAGATAAGAAAACCCCTTTGAGCACGTCAGTTCCTGGTTCCATCGAGCGGTTCAGTGCTGCCAACGGAAACAGTTTTTGGCTCAAGGCAGAGAGGGAACGGTTTCCATGGAAACGACGGGCGGGCGACGATAATGATGAACATGTCTCCCCCTTTTCATATTTACGTATGCAGCTAGTAGAAGTGGAAACCGCAGGCTGAAGTGCTTGTAATATACCGAGGTGATACATATTAAAGGTAACCTCCACGCGGCACTAGAAACAAAACAATTCACATCACGACTACGTGACGTAAATCTTATAGAGATAGACAGAACACTCAATTTATGCATAACACATTTTGTTCTGTAGTGTACAATCTGGGAGATATTCTGTTATTTATTTGAATTTTCCAAGTCCTATGCTTTCCTCAAGTGCAAAGTTATTAGTTTTTTTTTAAATTTCATGGCAGTGCAAAGAGAACGGAAGTGCATAATATTTAAAGGATATCACTGAAAGTCTACTGTATTCCCTTATTCCCTTGTCCATATAAGAAAATTAGGAATAAGATAATATTTATCTTGAATTAACATAAAGTAGAGGAATAAACGTAAGTAAAAATAATTTGTACAAGAGTAGGAATGGTCATGTGAGTGCAACACATTAGAGTTTTTAAATATTGTTTCTCATTTTACCATAATAATGTTCATATTGGCGGTCGTAAAGCCTACCCTGGCGTAGAGGAGTGGATTTAGCAATGGTGCCACAATGGCTGCTGCAGTGGGAGTTGTAGGAGAGAGGGCTTTCCATGAGTTAGAAGTTAGAAGTGAGGCGTACCAGTCTGTCCAGATACCGTTCGATACCGCTCTAGAATGTAATTCGAGGGTATTCGACTGCTTAAACGATCTTCACCCTGCAGGACTATATAAGAGCTATTGCGAGGCCTGGTAGGGCAGTGTTGAGAATTTGTGTTTTACTTAACTTGGTTTGACTAATGATCATAGGTGGAGCCGTATTCTACACTGGAACCAAGGTTTATTGTATTATCTCCTTTCTTTATAGTTATAATTAAATAACGCTGTTAATTAATGATAAATACAATTTAAATTCATTAGCACATGAAATCAGAACCTTTCTTCAAAACCATCCAGGACATATTTGCATGGGATGGCTTAAAGGACACAGTGGAATTTTAGGTAACGAGAGAGCTGATTGCTTGGCTAAGAAGGCTGCAGAATCCAATCTTCCTGTGACACACTCTTTATGTCCTATTTCTAATGTAAGGAGAATAATACATCAACATATTCTTGAAGAATGGAACCAACAATGGCTAACAACTTCAAATGGAAGTTTAACAAAAACATTATTTTTCCCTATTGTATAATACAGAGGAAAAGTAAAACTCTTGTACCAAATTTTGTTTGACACATTTTTTAAGTGGTAAATTTGGTGAATACTTATCACGCTTTCACTTAACATCCAACCCCGAGTGCATGTGTGATGAAGAATTTCAAACTGTGGTTCATCTCCTTTTCTGTTATCCCATTTTCTGGAGAGAAAGACAAGAATTAATATTCAAGCTAGACTCTCTAGGAACTGAATTTTCTGCTCCGCTCACATCTTTGCTAATGAAGCCGCAACAGTATAAGTACTTCATGATGTTTATAAACTCAGTGTTTAAACGTCTGAAATAGTTAAAATTAATATACATCATATTAAAACATAATTTCTTCCTTATAGTATTTAAAATATGTTTGTTTAAATTGTATATTTTTATGTATCAACTCTAACCACTGTGTAAAATAGGGTTCAATAAATCTGGATAAAAAAATAGCGCTGTACCTTTAATGAGAGGCAGTACCTACATATTGGTTCTTTGAAAAGTCCCATTGTGTATTTAGTGTGTTTTGAGTTTCAATTGAGTTTGAGTTGAGTGCAGCTCCGTGGCCAGGAGTCGGCGGAGTGAAGCAGTTCACGAATCAGTTGGTCAGCTGAGTCAGCAGAGCATTTCAGCGGTACGTTCCAAACTTCACAGTGAGGAATCACCGAGCAGTGGAACACCCAGTGAAGCAGTTCACAATCGAATATCGTATAGTAGCCTCGTTCTTTGAATCCCAGGCGGCTTCAGAAGCGTTCACCTCTGACCGCACATTCCATAAGTAAGCAATTATAGGGGTCCTTCATCCTAAAACATATGGGGCGATCTGTCACCAAAGAAAAGCGCTGTTGCAACATTTTTCTCGTGACCTTAGATGTTCAGTGTCTGCTATTAGCTTAGACTGTGAACAGGTGTGTGTTCTTATGTGTGTTAATTAAGCTTATATTTATAGAAGTTACATAGTGTTTTACTTAGTGTAGTTTTATAAATTTATTAGTGTTTAATAGTTATTAGCGTTTAGTATTTGCGTAGTTTAATTACGATGTGGAGACCGTGGGAATCGAACGAGGTTTCTCTCCCTCCAGCTGCACCGGAAAATTACCCCTTGCCAAGTACCAGTGGTTCCAGAACTCCGAAGAGGGAAAAAAGACGTACAAAAACCTTGAACAAGCAATGCCAGATTTTCGTGTGCAATATTCATGAGTATGTGAAAAACAATAATTTAGGCAAGGGTTCGATTTCTGAAACTGCAAGAATACTGAAGTTGGACAGGAAAACTGTGCGGAATGTTACGCAGAGAGGCCCAGTGACTCCTAAAAAGCCAGGTAACAAAAGGGCCAAATTTAATTAAGTAGATAATTTTGGCTGAGACTTTATAAGGCGCGCGGTGTATCGATTTTATGGTAAAGGGCAGTCGCCAACGGTCCGAGAACTTTTGCAGCATCTGAAAAGTGTAGCAGATTTTCCTTACGAGGAAACTACACTTCGGGAGCTGCTAAAGAAGCTGGGTTTTCGATTTCACCGTTTGAAAAAGAAAAATGCAGTGATGGAATCAGCAAGAATAGTAGCTTGGCGATATAAATTCTTGCACAGACTACGAGAGCTGCGTTCGCAAGGTTTCAGGATCGTGTATCTGGACGAGACTTGGTTCGACACTCATGACGTTGCTAAGATGGGATGGGACGACGGTACCTGCAACTGTGTGCTAAAATCTCCGCCGTCACGAGGGAAGCGTATTATGGTGCTTAATGCGGGGGGTAATGAAGGGTGGGTGCCGAACTGTTTATTTTTATCAGCTAAAAACATAGGGGACTGCAAAGCTGATAGTCATGATGAAATGACAGCCGAGGTATTTGAAAAGTGGTTTTCCAATAATCTGCTTGAGAACTTGCCAAACAACAAAAAATGTGTGATAATAATGGACAATGCAAGCTACCATTCGCGGCAGTTGTTTAAAATCCCATCCATGAAAACGAGATTACAAGATATTATTTCATTCATGAACGAACATAACATACCAGTACCAAATCCTGTTCCCATAAAAGCCGTCCTTATACATACAATTAAGTCTGCAAATATAATTAAAAAGTATGTGGTTGATGAACTTGCAGTTTCTCGCGGCCATGAAGTTTTGCGTCTTCCACCCTATCACTGCATATTTAACCCTATAGAACTCATATGGGCTAAATTGAAAGGATTCGTCAGGAAACACAATATGACACCTACCCTAAGTGCAAGCGTGTGTGAGCTTTTGCGTGAAGGTACAAAAAGAATTTACTACAACCTTTGGTCATCATGCGTTCAGCGCACCACCAAAATCGAGGGAAAATATATGTCACGATGCAGACAGCAACCAGGAGAGATTCGTGATTCATGTAGGAGACAGTGACAATGATGAATAAAGGTAGGATCAAAGCATTTTTAACCACAAATGTATAATTTTTAATTTTTTTCAGAATTTGTTGAATGAATTTTGCAGAAAGCGCTAAATTTTCCCTTTATGCTTGCTTTATTTTGCGTAATTCAGACATTTGTGTTTTAAATAAAGAGAAATTGCATTGCTAGCTAATAATCTGACTTTACATCTAAATCACAATACATGACTTCTTATGTTCGTTTTACATACTAAAAACATTGTCATGTGGAAAGATTTTCTGATCAAAATTACTAGCAAAACTACGTTCTTAAAAGGACCATTCATTTGTATCATTCTGCTGAAAATGGTGCTTCTTTTCTTACTTGTTGAGTTTTGACGAAAGCATTGCTTTTATTTATATCCCATCAAATTTGATTTCACCACATTCTCTGTTTGCCACAGAAACAGAATGTGTATTTATTTTTTTCACTATGTTCAGACGAACATAATTATTCTCAGGAGAACTTATGCATTTATTTGTACCAAACAAAAGTTTACCGAAAAACAAACAAGCTAAAGAGTATTCTTTTATTAGTAAATAAATATCCGTTGGAAAATACATTTATATTTTACTTTTAAATATTAACTGACGGTCGTCTGACAATGTGTACCTTTCTAGCGCACGTTTGTAAGTTCCCTGGATAAGCTAACATTTATACTTGTAACATATACCTAACAGTATTTCGAACCTTTCTCGAGTTTTAAAATGTTTATGACATAATTATTATGCGGAATGTAGGTGATTATTTAAATTGTGTTTAGCAGAAGCCCCCCCCCCCCAAAAAAAAAAAAATTACTGCTTAACTTTATTCAAGCTTGTAAAATTAGAAGACATCCTAATAGATTTTCCTTACTAGTTTTTCTTTAATTCCTTATTAGGTTTTTTTTTTTTTTTTTTTTTTTTGCGTTTGGGATATTTACTGCTTTGTTAAATCAACTGAAATTTGATTCCCCGTCTGTAGCTGCCATAGAATATAGGAAAATATCTGAGGGTAAATCGGCTTACAATTGCAATAAACAAAGCCCTAACATGCACTCTTTGCTTACAAATTATTATTAACTACCAGAATCAAAAAGGCTTCTTTAATTTGCAAGTACATATCCCTCAGAAATTCATGTACACTCATGCAATTTAACCCTTTTAAAATTGTAATGATGGTCCTACAACAAGGTATCGGAATGTTTTACTAAGCTTTCCTGGATATTATGTTAATAACACGCATTTAGTTCTTGTAGGTAATGGAAGTACCAGTACCATAACAACATAGGCAATATATCTCTTTTGAGTTATGTTATAAAGCGTTGTAAAATTAGGATATATTAATGATTTAAATTTTATTTGAAAATGTCAATAAGTAAACCAAATGACGTTCGTACAGTGAAATCAGCTTGAATTTTTTTCCCTTCTAAATGCGTCTTAGAACAACGGCAACCCTGGATGGTTTTAGCTATGAACACGAGCCTAACATTCTTCACCCCTCCGCCCCGGTAAGTGTAACCTAAGAAATTTATGACATTGAGGTTAGGGGTGAGAACTGTTTTGCCGTACAAAGGCGCCCGCCTGGGGATGGTTTCGGCGCGGCCACTATAATTATATTCAGAGTCGGCGTGCAGCTCCGTGTAAGAGGCGAACGTGTGTGTGTACGTCATTGAGATTACCAGTAGCATAAGTTGATACGACAAAAAAGATTAAAAAGTTGTGTTCGAGCTATGTATTTGTGTAAACGAGGAAGTGATTTTAAGTCACCATTGGATTAACCATTTTAGTGACATAAAGAAGTTTAAGGTGAACTTCGTCTGGTCTTCTCTCGTTTTGATTGCAATATTTTGGCAAATATTTCATTATCTTGTGCCCATCTCTAGTAAATAGTTGTGACTTAAACTCATATGCTATCGAAATTAGTATCATATCGAATGTAGTAAGTCAAATTAGTTTCACATCTGCGAATTAATTGGTTGCATAAATAGCCGGGGTGCACAGACGGCCGTAATAATCTGGGGCGTCCCCAATGATTATCCAATATCCGCTGCGAGCAGGCATTTCATTAAGAGGCCAAGTGATTTGAATTTATAAGGTAATAATAACAGGTATTTTTCTGATATCTACTTTGCGTTACCACGCTAATGGAGAGGCTCTCTAAGTTACAGAGACCTCGGATGAGGTTAAAGGGGAACGTTCATTCAAAGGGGAAAGAAAACAATAAATGTATGATATTAGAACTGAAAATATACTATGTATATATTCCTAAATATTGTGACTTTGTGGGTTCGTGAAATGAAAAGTCCAATTACACCACTTCAACAATGTTCTTTATTTCCACCGTCTTACAGTTTAACACTTGCCAATTACACAAAATTACTTGCTGCACACAATTACAATTTACCAGTTCGTCCGTTACAACTTCACTTGTACTCGCGATTACATAAACTCCGATACTCATACCCAGTTCGTACAGTCTTCCGTTGCACAATCTTTTCGTTCATTAACACGTCACTGACTAACTCTTACACCAA
This sequence comes from Mantis religiosa, assembly GCA_030765055.1. Classification (NCBI taxonomy): domain Eukaryota; kingdom Metazoa; phylum Arthropoda; class Insecta; order Mantodea; family Mantidae; genus Mantis; species Mantis religiosa. Next base: position 52,201,604 of record CM060960.1, on the reverse strand, counting down.
GAACTGCGACTGTCTTCTCGCTCACACTCACTAACCAACTGATTGACCAACTCAACTCTGTCTGTCTGTAACCCTCTTTATAGGAATATCGCCGGTTTCTAGTGACCGGGAGAATGTTCCAGACTCCGTAATTTCTGGAACCAGGTGGGCAGAAACAGACGGCCCACTGATGTTTTTCCTCCCAACCACTGCCTGTCACCACTACAAGACAAACGAGGGGGAGGTGTGGCTAACGCGGTCCTCCCCTACCTTCCGTTGCCAGCTGCTCACAGGGTGTCCCAGCGGTCCCGTTACACTGCTCCCTCCTCAAAGCTGTTCGCCCCCGAACAGCCCCATCGTAGCGTGCGAGGCGGTCCAGGTGTACCACCAGCATCTGCTCGGAGTCTCAGCCAGAAGTAGCGCTGCCGTAGTTTGTGAATCATACGATTCGCTCCCAGGTGTCCTCCTGAAGTACCGGCGTGCACTTCCTCCAAGACTTCCGGGACCTTACTCCGGGGAAGTACCAACTGTCCTCTCTGCGCCTTCCCATCGGGTGACTCCCATACCCGGAATAGCACGCCCTCTCTGGTCTTCAACGAGTCCCATTGGGCCCAGTACGACTTGTAGGTGGCGCTCCTCGGTGCGATGTCCTCCCAGGTCGGTCTCGTCCCTGCGTCCACTTCCCTCAAGAGTGGCCCAAAGTCTGCGTCCGCCAGCTGCTCCCTCCTCAGGCCTGCGCTATCCCAGCCTTCAGCAGGCACTGCCACAACTACTCGGACTGCTGCGGCACGCTCCTTCTCTTCCACCCTTGTGCGCTCGTGGCCGTCCTGGATCTGCGATAGGACACCTCCAATGCAATGGTCGCTGGCGTCGGTGTCCACAATGAAGGCGCCACCCGGTTGCGGGAAACCCAAAATTGAAGCACTGCACAGGGTCCCCTTCGGGTGCTGGAAAGCGTCTTCGGCGTCCTCCGTCCACACATAAGGCCGGTTTTCCTCCGTCAGGCGGGTGAGGGGTTTTGCGATGTTGTCAGCCTTTTCCTCTAAGTCATTAAGGCTGTCGTCTACTTGACTCTTCCGCTTGCCCAGGTTCGCGACGTCATCCCTCACGCCGGCCAACCGTTCCTCAAACTTGGCGGCGAGAGCCTCGTTCGCCACCTTCATTTCGGTAGCCAGACGGTCATTCGCTGCTCTCATTTCCGTGGTTAACTCGGCCTTCATTTGTTCCATCTTCTCGGCGATGAGGTTGTTGTTTGCCGCTTCTATTTTTGCAGCGAGGTTTTCAGTTGCCGTCTTCATTTCTTTCAGCTCTGCGGTGATGTTGTCCCTAGCCGTCCTGATTAGTTTCAGTTCCGCGGCCAGGTTATTTCTAGTCTCCAGCTTCTCTGTTAATTCGGCCTGCATTTTCATCATCTTCTCCAAAAAATTTTCCAATGCCGCGTCCATGGTTGTAATTTTTGGTGATGTTATTTTCCCGCTTCCTGACACCAGTGTGACTTTGTGGGTTCGTGAAATGAAAAGTCCAATTACACCACTTCAACAATGTTCTTTATTTCCACCGTCTTACAGTTTAACACTTGCCAATTACACAAAATTACTTGCTGCACACAATTACAATTTACCAGTTCGTCCGTTACAACTTCACTTGTACTCGCGATTACATAAACTCCGATACTCATACCCAGTTCGTACAGTCTTCCGTTGCACAATCTTTTCGTTCATTAACACGTCACTGACTAACTCTTACACCAAGAACTGCGACTGTCTTCTCGCTCACACTCACTAACCAACTGATTGACCAACTCAACTCTGTCTGTCTGTAACCCTCTTTATAGGAATATCGCCGGTTTCTAGTGACCGGGAGAATGTTCCAGACTCCGTAATTTCTGGAACCAGGTGGGCAGAAACAGACGGCCCACTGATGTTTTTCCTCCCAACCACTGCCTGTCACCACTACAAGACAAACGAGGGGGAGGTGTGGCTAACGCGGTCCTCCCCTACCTTCCGTTGCCAGCTGCTCACAGGGTGTCCCAGCGGTCCCGTTACAATATACTTTACGAATTACAATGTTTACTTTCTGTATTATTTACCTATATTTGAGATTTCATTTAAGACTCTTAAATCAAAAAGAAAACTGTGTGCAAGTGTGTTGCCGGGGGTGGGGATGTTGGAACAGTATAACTCAGATACTGAAAGCAGAATGTTTTAGTTGCAACAAAACTATTTTCAAGAATATTCCCCCACTCCAAAATACCTTTTACATAGTGGATCTATTATTTATTTTTATTTTCCTCAAATGTATTCTATTTATACTCATATTTTTCAAAACATACATGGTCATCTGTTTCTCCATGCGGGGAGCTGCAATGTTGCCGAGAAGCAGATATCAAGATATGCATATCACCCTCTTCAACCTCTCAATACTCGAAACATAAGAATTGTGTCTTATACTTATGCCCCCAAGTGGGGCATCTCCGGGAGGGAGGGTGAAGGGAGAGGAGATAGAGAGTAGCGGACACCAAGGAGTCATAACAGTACAGAGGGCGAGGTCCCTACACTTAACGAGATAGAAATTCCCCGGCGGTGCAGCACAATCGTCATCCCACTTGCCGTGGCCCCGAAACAGTCACGAGATTCAGAGAATGGAGGCCACTTTCGCAGAGTAGGATACTCCAGGCGGGTTTCCACAACCGACATCGCGCCTCCGCCTTTCTGAATCGGCACACTAGCCCGGCTCGGCGACTGAGTCCATCTCGCCGGAGAGGAAAGCGTTTTCCCCAGATGATGCCGCCATGCAGCGCCGAAACTCCCGCCAACACTTCTACCGTGAAAGAGACCATCAGTTGAGAGTTAATGTGAAATGATAATGAACGTGAAATGGTGGACAGAGGCCTAGTATCCATGGAGCTTAGAGTTACCACATTCGTCTATCAGGATAAGGGAAAACCACCAACGTTAAGTCATATCAGATGATGAATGAAATTATGTTCAAATGTGTACAGGGGACATAGAGCTTAGAGTTACCGTACATTCATCTTTCAGGATAAGGGAAAATCCCCGACGTTAAGTCATATCGGACGATGAATGAAATGATGTTCAAATGAGTTCAGGGTACATAGAGCTTAGAGTCACTAGACATCCATCTTTCAGAATAAGGAAAAACTTCCAACGTTAAGTCTTATCGGATGATGAATGAAATGATGTTCAAATGTGTACAGGGTACATAGATCTTAGAGTTAGCAGACATTCATCTTTCAGGATAAGGGAAAACCACCAACGTTAAGTCATATCGGACGATGAATGAAATGATGTTCAAATATGTACAGGCTACATAGAGCTTAGAGTTACCAGACATTCATTTTTCAGAATAAGGAAAAACTTCCAACGTTAAGTCATATCGGACGATGAATGAAATGATGTTCAAATGAGTTCAGGGTACATAGAGCCTAGATTTAACAGACATTCATATTTTAGTATAAGGGAAAACCTCCAACGTTAAGTCATATCGGACAATGAATGAAATGATGTTCAAATGTGTACAGGGTACATAGAGCTTAGAGTTACCAGACATTCATCTTTTAGGATAAGGAAAAACCTCCGACGTTAAGTCATATCGGACGATTAATGAAATGTTGTTGAAATGTGTACAGGGTACATAGAGCTTAGAGTTACCAGACATTCGTCTTTTAGGATAAGGGAAAACCTCCAACGTTAAGTCATATCGGACGATGAATGAAATGTTGTTCAAATGAGTAGAGGTACAAAGAGTTTAGAGTTACCAGACATTTATGTTTTCAGGATAAAGAAAGCCTCCAACGTTAAGTCATATCGGACGATTAATGAAATGTTGTTCAAATGTGTACAGGATACATAGAGCTTAGAGTTACCAGACATTCGTCTTTTAGGATAAGGGAAAACCTCCAACGTTAAGTCATATCGGACGATGAATGAAATGTTGTTCAAATGATTACATGGTACATAGAGCTTAGAGTTACCAGACATTCGTCTTTTAGGATAAGGAAAACCTCCAACGTTAAGTCACATTGGACGTTGAATAATGTTCAAATGAACCCATGGTCCATAGAGCTTAGAGTTACCAGACATTCATCTTTCAGGATAAGGGAAAATCTCCAACGTTAAGTCATATCTGATGAAAGAAATGGTGTTCAAATAAGTACAGGTACATAGAGCTTAGAGTTACCAGACATTCATCTTTCAGGATAAGGAAAAACCTCCAACGTTGACATATCGGGTGATGAATGAAATGATGTTCAAATGAGTACAGGTACATAGAGCTTAGAGTCACCAGACATTCGTTTTTCAGGTTAAGGGGAAACCTCCTACTTTAAGTCATATCGGACGATGAATGAAATGATGTTCAAATGAGTTCAGGGTACATAGAGCTTAGAGTCACTAGACATTCATCTTTCAGAATAAGGAAAAACTTCCAACGTTAAGTCTTATCGGATGATGAATGGAATGATGTTCAAATGAGTCCAGCGTCCATAGAGCCTAGATTTACCAGACATTCATATTTTAGAATAAGGGAAAACCAATGTAAAGTCATATCGGATGATGAACGAAATGATATTCAAATAAGTACAGGGTACATAGAGCTTAGAGTTACCAGACTTTCATCTTTCAGGATAAGGAGAAACCTCTAACGTTAAGTCATATCGGACGACGAATGAAATATGTTCAAATGAGTCCAGGGTCCATAGAGCTTAGATTTACCTGGCAGTCATCTTTCGGGATAAGGGAAAACCTTCAGCCTTAAGTCATATCGGATGATGAATGAAATGATGTTTAAATGAGTCCAGAGTACATAGAGTTTAGAGTTACCGGACATTCGTCTTTCAGAATAAGGAAAAACCTCCAACGTTAAGTCATATCGAATAATGAATGAAATGATATTCAAATGAGTACAGGTGCATAGAGCTTAGAGTCACTAGGCATTCGTCTTTCAGGATAAGGAAAACCTCCAACGTTAAGTCATATCGGACGATGAATGAAATGATGTTCAAATGAGTACAGGGTACATAGGGCTTAGAGGAGCCAGACATTCGTCTTTTAGAAAAGGGAAAACCTCCAACTTTAAGTCATATCGTACGATGAACAGCGCGCATGCCTATCTGCTAACAGCAGAAGTAGAAACGGAATTTCCGTTAAATAATAAATAACCCACATTGTGTAGTAGTGTTTGACACAAGTATATTAATATTTTGTTCCCTTTTCTAAGTAAAAAGTTGCCATGGTTTGTCCACAAGCGCTCTCTCCTTGCAACGAGTGATACGTGGCTGAAACTGCGGGTTTGACCTCAAGTTACACCTTGGAATTTGCATATCTGTACAGATAGAAATAGCGTGTTCAGCAAAGCTAGTAATTCCGTATTAAATGGCAGGTTTGCTTTGAACCAGGAAATACGATACACGTGTGTATAACATCAGCACTTTAATGGTTTAGAAGCTATATGCAAACTGTGATGAAAATTTAGTCATACAATTTACAGCAGTGTTAAAGTTATATAATTATTTACTTACATTGTATTTTTGTGGGCACCGGCTGCAAAGTGAAATTAGCTCTCCTACGATCGAATATCCTTTTTTCGAAAACTTTTTTTTGTTCGGATTTAAATACTGTGTACATAAAAATAGTTATGAAAAAATAGCCCATTTTATGCTTTGCAAAGGTATTGGGAAAGATTTCGGGAAAATATTTTGCAAAGTTTTATAATAATGTAGTTGTTGAAATCACAATTGCAACATGAATATTCGTATATTATGCAAGTGGTTTAAATATTTAGTTTGAAATTAATTATAACTCTTGAATTACTTATTTTATAATCTTACGAAAATACCTGCGGTGCTTCCGTATAGCTGTGAATGTTACTTACGTTAAGAGATAATTCGTCATTGTCATTGTCATCATCCGAGCACTGCAAATATATGATGATAGGTTTCAAAATCTCGTTACGTGCTATTTCTTTCCAAAAATCATCTTCAATTTTATCTGTTGTCTCACGCAGTTTTCCCAGTCTTATTGTGTTCCTTGTTAATTTCTTTGTGAATAAGTCGTTCAACGTGAGTCAGTTTAAAAATATTATTTCTGTTTGCAACATAATTTGAGCCCACATTAACTCTATTGGATTGTTCTAGCAGTAATAAGTGGGGAAGGTGGATCGCGTCTCGTTGATCCAGCGGATACACTTTTTCATGGAAGAGTAACTGAATAATACTGCTTTGAACTGTAGAATAAATAGAGATTACGAACCATTCATAATCAAAGATATGTGACCAGACACGTTCTGCCAGACTAGCAAGAAGTGTATCATTTCCTCTCATCGAATTTGACAAACACCTTGGCTTATTCAAAGTATATGTCTTTCACCACGTCATGTCAAATGTTTACGTTTCAGTTCTGAGTAATTACAAATATACGCTTACGTCGCCATTTATTGTTATAATACAGGTAATAGCGGTTTATTTATTTGTATTAGAAATACTATTTGAGCTAAAAATATGGGGTTTTCATGGTTATATTAGATACATTACTCTCTACCTTCCTCATGGATCAGTTTCGGCAAACTCTGAATTTTTGTCTTAGCGCGAATAGTATTTCATACAGATTGATTAGGCTGGCGCTCCTCACACACCACTTAGCGGGAATGCTATAAAACAGCACCGCAGGACTCCGATTGGTTGCTCATCTAGTAGCGCTCAAGGACAAAAGCCTTCCCATTTGAAACACATAATAAGTTGTAGTTCTTACTATCGTAGTAATCTCCATGCGTTTGTTGGATCGTAAATAGTACATAGGCGTTTGAAACAAAACCCTGTTATCTTCCAGCAGACTTGATAACCAACTGTCGGCCTTTCAACATCGCTGCAGAGTCCCTGTAATGAATTTCTCTCCAGGCATATGGTCTAGTATGTGCTGCATTGATATACATTTCATCCATATAAACTATATTAACTTCATTGCGATATCTCTGAATATTTCGTAAATACTTAAGCCTTTTTGTCCGTATGGTATGATGTTCCATTAAAATTTTCCTATGACGCTTGGTTTTTTCCCATTTAAATACTTCCTTCAAAATATCTCTTCTTAATGATCAGATACTGCCTTGAAAGTCAATAAAATTTTGAAGCACCTGCCTTGGTAGCGTAGATGGTAACATGTCTGCCTCACGTTCAAGAGGTTCCCAGATAGAATCTCGGTCAGGGTGAGTTACCTGGATAAGTTTTTTTCCGGAGTTTCCCTTATCCTAAAAGATGAATGTCGGGTAACTAAGCTCCATGGACCCTGGGGTCATTTGAGCATCATTTCACCCATTCCATTCATCGTCCGATATGACTTCAAAAAATTTAAGGACATAAATCACACACACACACACACACACACACACACACACACACACACACACACACACACACACACACACACACACACACACACACACACACGAAAAAAAAGCTTCATAAGCACTTTCTTCAGAATTGATCTTTGTTTTTCGGTGTTTTAAAAATTATTCACAGTTCGCCTAACTATTTCTGAATTAAAACCATGTGCATGTTCTTAATCTTTGTTTACTGGGCATAGGGAAGGACGTTGTTGCACTAGCACCAATGATTTTTCTTTCCTTAATAACTCACATAAACTGCTTTCAGACACAACTGTTGCCTCAGATACCCTTTCCCAGATTTTATAGCAGATCCATACCGTTGTTCCCTTTTCCTAAATCTATGGACAATGGTTATTACTTCTCGTGTTTTTAAATGTAGCACCGTATTTCCTAATGTGCTGCTAGGAGGCGTGATTTCTAAATGTTCTCTTGGAATCAGGAGACACACACATTTTGAAACAAGCTGTAGTGTTACCGAGTAGCTCTGCACATGTTTACTTACTCGCAACTGGTACGAAACTGACTTGCCCTCCCCTCCAGTTGCAACCGTTCTGAAGTGGACTCGTCCAGATACCACTGCGCATCGCTCTCCATCTGTGAAGATATACAAATACATCTGTAGCTTCCTTAACAAGTAATTTGTTTTGTCCTGTGGCTTTCTTTGACTGAAGATATGGACAAGAGTTCGTGAAATCGATATCTATTAGAAAGAAGAATTAACACCATTTTCTTAAGTTAAGTGAAGTTTTTGTTACAAATTGTTATATTTGTATACTATTCATTGCTTCACTGTAGCTAGCTTCATTTTCTACGTAATGGAACAACATGTTGAGTTGTGCCTTTTACAGGATGGAGGACATTTTCAACTGTTCAATAAAGAATGATCATAATTTTTTACGGTCATAATTTTTCACACTAAAATTCTATCTTATTCTATTTTATTCTATCTTACTACACGCCATAGTAGTTCATTATTGGTACTCCTGGTTCCCGCCTATGAGAACCAGGCAAGTGCAGACATGTTCAGTATCTCCTACCGCTGCAATGGAGGTAACACGCGAGGAACAATATGCGGCCTTGAAATTCTGCTTTCGTCTCAACAAATCTTCAGTTGAGGCCTATACAGTGCTACAGAAGGGCTATGGAGAGTCTGTTCTTCCCTACAGCACAGCTTGAAGGTGGTTTAAAATATTTAAAGAGGGGAGACAATCAATTTCAAAGGAAGGTGGACCGGTGCTCCAGTTACAGCTCTTACGGAAGAAAACATTAACACTGTTGCTGCCATTGTGAGAGAGGATCGACGAATTATCTTAAGATCACTTTCTGAAATACTGAACATTTCATTGGATGTCACCACACGTTAGTGACAGAAACATTACACATGAGACGTGTTTGTGCACGATGGGTTCCAAGACTGTTGATTCCCGAACAAAAGGACATTCGCATGCAGGTCTGTATGCATTTAAAGTTGATGTTAGAGGAAGATCCGGAGTTTCTTTCAAACGTAATCACTGCTGATGAAACTTGGCTACATCGTTTTGATCCTGAGAGCAAGCAGTAAAGCTCAGTGTGGAAATCTCCTTCATCACCAACCCCCCAAAAAGCAAAACTGGTTGCTTCTGCTGGTAAAGTTATGGTCATCTCATTCTTTGATATTCAAGGAATTGTTTATCAGCATGTTGTACCTGCACACACATCAATAACTGGACAATACTACAGGGATGTCCTGAAAACATTGCAAGTCCATATCAGGCGCAAAAGACCACATTTCTGTGAAGAGGGCTGGATGCTGCACCACGATAATGCGCGGCCGCATATTGCCAATGTTGTTGCTGAATATCTTGCAAAAATCATCGTGAAGTGCATATCTCACCCTCCCTATAGTCCGGATTTAGCCCCATGTGACCTTTTTCTATTCCCTAACTTGAAGAAACGCCTTCGTGGGAGGCATTATCCAGCATCAGAGGTAGTGGTGAGGGCTGTGGAGGCGATTTTGAAGGATCTCTCAAAAATGGTTTCCAGCATGTCTTTGAAGACTGGCAGAAACGCTGGCACAAGTGCATCGCATTCAGGGGAGACTATTTTGAGAAGGACCATCAAAATTATGAGGATGAGTAAAGGTACGTTGTCAAAAAATTTTTTGTGATCATTCTTTATTGATCAGCCCTCGTAGTCTCCTAAAATTCCTCTATAAATCACGCTGTAAACTAAACTTTGTTATTCATTTAAGTCAACTGTATTTATGGAACGTGGTTTATTACAGTTTCTGTGGAGAAGCTGGCCCGTAGACAGAGGAGGCTTTTTGCATTCGTGGATATACGCCCTCTTCTCTGAAGCTGGGCGCCCTGCCAATGCGTCGCTATTTCGCGAACGAAAATTAGCGTAAATTGTTGCTAGTCAAACTCTGGAAACATTTATTTGTTTTTACTCTGGGCCTTTTTCAAGGTTTAGCTTTCAGCCAGATGTGAACTGCGATGAGAGCAGAATCGACTGCGAACAGCGCTTTTTAACGAATTTGAATCAAAAGTACGCGAGATAGACGGTTTATTTTATCAAGTAACACATGGACTTGAACTATGAACTACTGATGGATGCGTGTTCTTGCCAATGTGCAATATCTTTAATGAATATGCAGTTGAAGCTATTAAGTATGGGATACTCTTCTCGGGTCTGCCATATGCGGCTCAAAAACTGATTTTAGCTCAAGAAATCTTCTAGATGCGGCCCCAAAATATGTGGATGATAGTCCATTTTGCAGAGTTAGGACTGCTGTAACAATTTGAGAACATAATCATAACAGTTCTGGATGAAAACGTCATTTGTAATGCTGTGGCCTCATGTTCAAGGCATGCCTCTTGTTTGGCAGGGATTTGAAGGTAATCCTTTACCACTTGAAGTCTTATGATGGACCTCAGTTACAATACTATTTTCTGAATTCTGAAAACTTTTTTTTAATATTCTTATTCTTGGTTTCTTGCTGACTTCTAAGTTTTACGTACTTGTAATTGGATTTCCTTCAATGTAGATGCAAATATTGGAATGAGTGATGTAACGGAGGAGTCAAAAACCTCCGAACCGTGTGCTTGATGTTTTATCTGTCCGTGTCCTGGGCACTCCTCTCCGACTGCCGCTATCATAGATAGGCGTGGTTGAAACCATACAGCATTTTTAAAGGCCGCGCCGTGGCTAAGTGGTTAGACCGCTTGGCTTTCACCAAGGCGGCCCGGTTCGATTCCAGGTGACCGTAAAGTGAGATTAGTGGTGGACAACACGGCGCTGGGGTGGATTTTCTCCGGGATGTCCGGTTTTCCCTGCCATCTCATTCCACCGTTGCTCCATCTTCAGCTCATGTATCATCAGTGTCACCGCCTGCGGTGCCGTATATAGTAAAAGTTAAGACGACACTGAGGCGGTCCAGCCCGTTGTGAACCACGTCGAGCTCTTCCTTGTGCTCAACGCCTCACAATTAAGGATCGGTGGCGTGAGGAGGTTAAGGAAAGGGAGACTGTAACCGGTTCGAGGTGACATGTAGCTCCCGCATGAGAACCCTCATCTGTACTTCAGGAGTGGGTGCGTCCTGACTGGTTGTGGATTAATGATGACACCTCGGATCTGGTCGACAGAAGTTTATTGTAGTCCTTAGGCTGCTACGCTCGCCACCGTAAAGTCCTCGTCGGTGCAGTTGCTGAGTTAAGCGTCACTGTCAATATTGTGATGTGAAACATGGAGGCAATAGCACTGTGTAGTTGAATTGGATATATTTATCGTCCTCCCTACACATTACTCGTTGTGCTAACTCACTGGAGCGAATGCTAGATATTGCACTTTGTCTCTGTGCATGGCGCGGAATTATACTTCTTAGTTGGCGCCGAATACGCGTCCGTCTCACGTAGAACTCAGGACCGAAGTGCTCTAACTAGCCAAAGCTAATTTCCGCAATCACTTTGAATTACCCCCACTCTAGGTATTTCTCGGAGTTTGCAAAATCACATGAACAAATATCAATTTTCTATTGGCTGGTAACTATCCCCACTTGATATCAGTGTTGAGAATTTCCAGTTTCGGACCTGATATCAGAGACGCGTTCTCTAACGGTCCGCGTGCAAAAATTTATGCGAAGGCACGTGCTCTGCGCGTCGGTCAAAATCTTATAGCCTGTTGTCAGAAGCACGCATGGGATTTTAACAATGGGTAGGTTTCTGACTGGAAGGCGCCAAATATTCCTTGAGGGCAAAACAGACAGTAGTGTAGGGTTGTTTGTTTACAGGGGTTACAAAGGGAGTTTACTGACCTTCGTAGAGTGGCCTTGTTACTGTGACGGTCTCCGGAGTATATGCTAGCATTGTGGCATATGTCTATTCTGGTATAAGTCATTTGTTTATATTTGTAAATCTATCATTTATTTATATTTGTTTGTGTCAATGTCTTTCTGATATGAGGTTATATGTCGTCTCAGTGTTCTTAGGTGTCAGGGACTGCTTCAACACATACATTTTTAAAACTACTACTAAAGGGTTTTCTTATCAACTTTATGAAAGGGGATATTGATACTGGCCACAGTTGTCCATACATTTTGACACAGTTTCAGGAAACTATCCATCGTTCTCACAGAATGTGTGAGTTGTCCTGTACACTTTATGTTTTAAAGTATGAGTAAATTGTGGAAAGGATGGAATAGATTGGTTCTCTGAAAGGTGGAGGAAAAGATAAGAGCAAAAGTGATACAAAATCTGTAAAGGGAAGAGGGATTAGAAGGGGATTGTGAGAAGCTGAGGAGAGGATTAGAGAAAGTGTGATGAAGTGATAGGTTAACTGGAAGAAATATTTAATAAGGCTGCTAGTGAAGCTAAATCATTTATAATAGGGAAAAGAGAAGCAAGAAATGGGGTGATGTACAAGTGAGAAATAAATAGGAGGATAGCGTAGGGTAGAAAAGTAAATGGAAAGCAGTGACTATTAAAAGGGGCAGACACGTATAAAGTATGTAACTGTACTGAAGGGCTGTACTGTTAGCAAATGAGCCAAGGCCCAACTTAGGGGTAGCCCAAGATATATCATACCATGAGAATGAAAAGTAAGTTGCCGTAAGTCAGTGAAATGTTAAGCGGGAAATCCCGCCTAGAATACATAACCCGAGCGCTGTCTTTAGGCGCTATGGACTGCCGATAATCCGTCTACATGATGGCATCCTTTCTAACTTTCAGCACTTTGTCTACGTGTGTTTCTGCACGCAAATCTGATTACCCAAACGTCGAGGTAATTGATTTCCTGTTGAACGGAGACCTAATCGCCTTAGCTGTACTCGTATTAGCTTAACTAATTGCTTTGCCATAGCACGGAACTCGCTAATGATCTCAATTCTCTCACAAAGCTTTAACTCAGGGTTATTGCATTAGGTATTCATTTTAATATATGTAAATTAGTATTTATTTCCCTTTCATTGTTTATAACATTATTAAACTTACTTGTCGGGTACCCAGTTGTTTTAAACCATTAAGTTTTTTATCCATTCTGAGCCAGGTAGCTAAGGCGGTAGCGTCTGCGAGAGGTAGTAGATTCGATCCCAGTGACCGATCTTTTTTTTTTTTCAGGGTTTTCCCGGTTGGCTAGGAGAATGCTGGAAATGCATTACATCTTCCAAATTTTCTGTCCCTTCAATTCATTTATTCTTTTATCCCGCTTGGCTGTCTCAGTGGGAGTCTCAGCATTTCATGGCAGGGAATTTGCTCTCGTTCTCTTGATCTGGAAAGGTCTCAAGTAGGCGGGAGGAGTGCATATCATACAAAAACAAACAAACAAAACCTGGCACGACAGCCCTAAGAGGGCCAAGATTTACCAACCCGACTGTCGGCCTCACGCCCACTTACGCAAGATAGAGGGGGCGATCATCCAACCGATACGGGGAGGAGATGTGGTCAGCATCTTGGCGCATCCCCCAGCCGGAACTTATGTTTTCGTGACCAGGTCCGCTTGCCTAGCGTTAGCTCTTTTTACTCACGATGCTGACCAGGCACCGGTTTTATACCCGGAACTTAACAATCTGCAACCCATGGATGGGATCGAACCCGGGCCATTTTCCGTGACCAGGGACCAATATCTGCTGCCTTAGGCCGCTACGCCACGGCGCAGGACGCATATCGTACAAGCCTCCATTATTCTGTAGCTGTTGAGGAACCTGCCCTCTCCTGACATCTCTCCTCAGACCCACCGCCCTTAGTATCCTCTCACATCAACCCTCCTTCCGACATAGACACAAATGATATTATATAGGTCGATTTACAAACCCTCTTCGGAATTTCTCATAGACTCTGAGTGTGATATTGATACATCCCTATAAGATGTTTAACTAAAATGCAAGTTCGGTATTTAACCAACCTTTTTATTTTTAGTTATGGTAAAAGGAATATATATTTGTTAATGGTGCTGCCATTTCCAGAATCGTATCACAGCACAGCCGGTGTGCCAGAATTTTATCCCACAGTAGTTCTTTTACATGCGAGTGAATCTACTGACATGGGGCTGTCGCTTTTAAGCACACTTAAAAACAACCATCAGTCTTGACCGGATTTAAACCCGCAACCTTGGGATCTGTAGGCTAATGCCTAACCAATTGATGCCCCACCTCGGTGGCGTAGATGGTAGCATGTCTACCTCACGTTCAAGAGGTCCCGAGTTCAAATCTCGGTCAGGGTGAGTTACCTGTATAAGTTTTTTACGGGGTTTTCCCTTATCCTGAAAGACGAATGTCAGGTAACTCTAAGCTCCATGGACCCCGGACGCATTGAACATCATTTCACCCATTTCATTTATCGTCCGATATGACTAAATGTTGGAGGGCGTAAATTACAACATAGCCAATTGATCCATCCAGATCGAGAGTTATGGTGATTCAGCGAATCCTAAAATAAGTATTAATGGTGCAATTTCGGTATTAAATATTTGGGTGGAATACAATACTTCTACTTACTGTCAGTATGTAGTAGGTAAAGTAGTAGTAATAATAATAGTAATAATATATTTATTTGCACAAAGATTTTACAAAGATCTGTTGCAATTACAATACTCCACTCTAATTCTTCCTAAGTACAAATATTGTCAGCTACCTTATGCTTATTGGCTATCTAGTTGTTGAGCTCCCTGGCCATTTACCCCTAATTTTATCCCATATTAACCTTCTGTTTCTTCAACATCTCTCCTTAATTTCGTTATGCTTCTTTGCCATTTTTCCTTCACTCTCTCCCCAAACTTACCTATCTCCTTAATCTTTTTTCATGTTCTACCGTAAGCACTTTTATTCTCAGAATTTCCTAACTCTTTGCATTCAAACAAACAATGCTCCACAGGTACAGTTCCCCTCTTATATAGGCCCAGTCCTCAATCAGGTTAAACCTTCTCTCCCCTCCCTATCATATATGTATATAATTTTCACTTCCCTAATTTTTCTTCATTTTTAAATATATAACTAATGATCTCTGGCCAAACAGATTAACCCACACCTCTTGTCTATCCATACCTACTATTGGTTTTTAACCATTAACAAACTCCTTTCAGATTTCGTTCTTCTTCCTGGCATATATCCCCTATACCTATTTTCCTTAGTATCCTCCTTAATTCTGCCCACGGCGATCCTTATATGCAAAGGCCGGAGGCGTGTTCGTTTTCCCATAGGTATACTGAACATGGATTGTACTGTTTTCGGTTGCACGTGTTAATAACTGCAGGTAGGTATTACCTGGCCATGACAACCCTGAGAGAGGAAACAAAACAATCGCGCTATACTACACCTTGACTTTTAGTTTGCATACACTTGCAAGACAATGCTTCACACGTTCGCAGAGTACAACGTTATGTTGTTTACGACGTTTCCACATTTGATGGCCGTGCTGTACATCTGACGTCATTCATTCTCTGTGTCTAAGCTAACTTGTATCACATACGTGTACACATCCCTCCGGCGTTTACTTGTATGCTAGAATTTTTGTTTTACTAAACACACCCTTAATATGAGACCATTTTTGTCTTATACAGCTGTACCAGTATTTTATATATCTTTCTATCATTTTCCCTCCTCTGCAAGCCCTTCCTAGCTCAACTCTTGCAACTCCCTTCGGTGTTGATTTATTCAATCCTAATAATTCTTTGTAAGACATTTCATATCAATATTCTACATATTTCTGGCCCCCATAATTCTATCCCATAGAAGTATTAAAGTAGAAAGATTACTTGCAGCAAATGAAGGAACAGGAAGTTTGTAATAAGCACTCTAAGTGCCATTTCTAACGCCTGACACAATGAGCCTGGCTCGTACGCCATGCAGGTGAACCCAAACTACAGTCTCTGTCATGACCGGAGCTAAGATTGCCTGCCAGACTTCCTCAAAATAGACCTGGCGATGGTCAGTGTATCAAAACTCTACTTGTCAAGCGTTTCATGTCTCTTGAAGTGTTCCTCATGCATTTATGTAACACTGTATATATGTCGCCAGCTAGAAGGCCACACAGAAAGCAACCGCTATAGACGAGAGTAGAGAAGCTCATGTGACAACACATATGTGTCCTACTTACAGTAAAACTTAGACTGACATCTCAAACTAGAACACTGCAGTATTCATCATGTCTCGCTGGCCCTCCCTTAACTGGAGTAGATTTCGTTACTATCCTGCTTCCATCAGGTAAGAATCGATTGCTTCAAACAGGACCTTATATAAATAACGTGGAATAAATCACGTACTAGGAGCTGGTTCCTCTTTATCGCAGTGAACACATTAGTTTATATTATATCTGCATTACTTCCTGTCTGCTGTTGGGCAACATTGCGGAACCCCACGTGGAGAAACAGATGACCTTCACGTATCTTCTTTTAAAAATCAGACTGTACATTGGTGTAATTAGTTATAAATAAGGATTTATTGTAAAATATGAGTATGACTGGGCTGAACACCGGCCATACTCAATTGTAGATGGCTTAACATAAATAAATAAATAAATAAAATAAAAGTAAATAGGCGGTGCCATGGCTGAGTGGTTAGACCGCTTGACTCTCACCTAGGTGACCAGGGTTCGATCCCAGGAGGCAGAAAAGTCGGATTTGTGGTGGACAACATGGTGGGTGGGTTTCCTCAGGTTTCCTCCGTTACCATATCACCAATTCCTCCATCCTTCATTCATCCCAGGCTTTGGGCCGATCCGCAACCCTGATCTCACCTATCAGCTCAATATGCTTCACTCCCTCGCTCTGAGGGAACCCAAGCGACTTCAAACACCAGCATTGTTGAGGAAGGGAGACATAAAAAAATAAATATTAAACATGAACTAGATACTACCACTGCTGCTGCTGCTGCTGCTGCTGCTGCTGCTACTACTACTACTACTACTACTACTACTACTACTACTACTACTACTACTACTACTACTACTACTACTACTACTACTACTACTACTACTACTACTACTACTTCTACTTCAACAACTAACAATTATATTAGGATAGGATATGAATCGGTACGTCGACCAGACTTGATCTACTGAACCTAAGCCTCAAGTGGGGCAGCCCCGAGAGGAAGCATGAGGCCAGAAGATACATGGCAGCCGACCCAAAGAGGCACGACAGTGCAGAGGGCAGGGTCCCTACTATAGACCATTTGGAAACTCCCCAGCAGGCTCTACAGCAGGCATCCCACTCACGCCCGCCTCGTTAGCATGTCTGCCTCACGTTCAAGATGTCCCGAGTTTGAATCTCGGTCAGGGGGAGTTACCTGGATAATGTTTCTCCCGGGGTTTCCCCTTTTCCTGAAAGACGAATGTCGGACAACTCTGAGCTCCATGGAATGCGGACTCACTTGAGCATCATTTCACCCATTTCATTCAACGTCTGATATGACAGCGTTGGAGGACGTAATAAAAGAAAATCCCACACACCAACGTTCTGAAACGCATCCATCAGACCGGGTTCGGAGAGCGTTCTACCGGAGGAGGAAGTGTTTACCATGAGCATAATCATCCTGCCATACAGCGCCGATACACTCGCAGACACTTCTACGCTGAAAGAGATCAACGAATGAGATGATGCCCGCCTCGGTAGCGTGGTGGTAGCATGTCTGTCTCACGTTCAAGAGATCCCGAGTTCGAATCTCGGTCAGGGTGAGTTATCTGGTTAAGGTTTTCTCCGGGTTTTCCATTATCCTTAAAGACGAATGTCGGGTAACTCTAAGCTCTATGGACCCCCGGTTTATTTCAGCATCATATCACCCATTTCATTCATCGTCCGATATGACTTGACGTTGGAGGACGTAAAAAAAAGAGAGATGATAATGAAGATGAAATGCAGGGACAGGTGTCAGGTAGCACGTTGCTGTTGTTCCTACTCAGTCTTCACTGCGCCGTATATTGTTCATCCACCACAAGAAGACAAGCGGGGCCTGAAGAGGTAGAGAGGCCTGAACTGTTTATCTGCTGTGGTAGTGGATCTGTTAACTACGAAATGAGTGCATATGATTCCCTCACGTTGCCAGATCTAGTGCTTGTTCCAGTAACTGTAGTAATAGGTATATGGGTGAGCTATGTGACAAAACTGTATTTTTCATGAATCTAGCATCCTTATCACATCCGAACGGCGAGCATAAACATTATATGGACAGCAAAAGTGATTACGTTACAGATTCCTCTGCCTTGCCTTCTTGTCTTGGGTGGACAGTACATAAGAAATGAGCGGGAAATACAAGCATACAGGTAGAAATATCTGCTACTCAGTCCTGCAAACATTTGTAGATAGAATTAAACTTACCTGCTCATTACACACAAATGGTACATAGTATGAATAAACTAGTGTTCTATATTGAAAGACAACAGGTTCATATATGTTTTAAAATGAAAAACGACGTTCACGAAATGGAATTTGAGATGGTGTGAGGATTATATAGGTTTTTTGAAATATAGAAACATCTGCTACGAAATTGTAAATTAGGAACGACTTCTCGGCGAATGGAGTATATCTTAATTTTCAGGTTGTAATTAGCTGTAACGCAGTTGTACGTTGCTTCAGAAGACAATTGACGTCACACATCTCATTCCGAAACTACGGTGTGTCATACGCAGAGATTGTACGTCACCATCTGTTTGTTTACGTAAGGTAGGTACGTCATTGTCTGCGTGTCACCATGCCCTTGAAATCTGATTTAAAGTTTAGGTTATGTTTCTCCAGGATGAGGGATGTAACAGAGCGCATCAGATGCACAGAAATATCACAGTTATCTTGATTTCCCTCCAAAACAAAAGTTAACCTATTAAAATTTATAGATGGAAAATTGTCATGTCTAAAAATTGGGTAAACAGGAACCAGTGTTAGATTACCGAGCGGGATGGGTGAAGCGGTTTCGTCTGTGGCACGTATATGGGAGCCCCGGGTTCGATTCCCTTGGCGACCTACCGGACCGTAATAGTTGGGAGCTTATACCGGGTCGCCAGGCGAGTTCTTGTTAATTACATTCCCCGCATTTCCTGTCATCGCCATTATTCACATAATCTGTGCCATGATCTTTTTTTTTATTTTTTCATGGTAGAATTCGGCGCTGCATGACAATGATGCTCCTGATAAGCACTTCCTCCTTCGGTGGGACTCGCACCCAACCTTTCGTATAAAATTTTCATTCGTCAAGAACTAATGCGTGACCTGTTCCTACAAGAAAATTAGCAAATTGATAATTTTATCTTTTTTATTTTTGTTTTGTAATTTACGTCCTCCAACGTTGTCATAGAGGACGATGAATGGAATGCATGAAATGGCCCTCAAATGAATCCGGGGTCCATGGAGTTTAGAGTTACACGACCTTCGTATTACAGGATAATGGAAAACCCCGGAAAAAACCTTATCCAGGTAACTCACCCTGACCGAGATTCGAACTCGGGACCTCTTGCACGTGAGGCAGACATGCTACCACCACGCTATCAAGGCGAGCATAATTTTATCTTGATTAACATGATGTAGATAGAGCAATAGGTGTTTGTAAAAATAGTTCGTAAAAGAGTAGAAAATGGCAGGTTGTACCGATAAATTAGAGAGGCTAGCCAAGACGAACTATTCATGTCTAGCCTTTAGGAAGTTATTCAGTTCGATTAATTACATACATAGAGGAATAAGTGTTTGTAAGAATAGTTTGTACAAGAGTAGAGAACGGCAGGTTGGACCGACAAATTAGAGAGGCTAGCCAAGACGAACTATTCATGTCTAGCCTTTAGGAAGTTATTCAGTTCGATTAATTACATAGAGGAGTAAGTGTTTGTAAGAATAGTTTGTACAAGAGTAGAGAACGGCAGGTTGGACCGACAAATTAGAGAGGCTAACCAAGGCCAACTATTCATGTTTAGCCTTTAGGAAGTTATTCAGTTCGATTAATTATATAGATAGAGAAGTAAGTGTTTGTAAGAATAGTTTGTACAACGGTTGTGCAGCCTTCTAATGGTGAAAAATTGACGTCTGCATGCGTATTCTATGTATGCAGTTACCTGGAAATGGAACTGCCATTTGCATAACATGAGAGATGGTTGTTAGGTAAATGTTGGGGTATCGTGGACAATGTCGAGGGAACTAATCTGAATTTCATGAGAGATGGCTTGTTAAATAAATATTACATGACATATCGAAACGTGGGAGCTAAACGTGAATTTCTGTGCAGAATATATGTTACTTCTGCTTATTGCTTAGAAATTAGGTAAAAAGTCGTTCATAAATAAGTTCGAATCTGGAAGTCCTAAGTTAGGCAGGCAAAGAAGTACTAAAACAATTGAAAATAAAGATATTAGCGATGATAGGCACTGTTATTAAAAATAAGCTTTGAAGGTATGTTTCTTTAATTTAATTTACATCCTGCAAAGTTAAATCACTTCCAACACAGCCCGCCTCGGTAGCGTGGTGGTAGAGTGTCTGCCTCACGTTCAAGAGGTCCCGAGTTTGAATCTCGGTCAGGGATAAGTATTTTTCGAGGTTTTCCCTTATACGGAAAGACGAATGTCGGGCAACGCTAAGCTCTATGGACCCCGTACTCATTTGAGCACAATTTCACCCATTTCATTCATCGTTCGATATAACTTAAAGTTGGAGGACGTAAAATTAAAAAAAAAAAACAAAAAAAAACACCTTTCCAACGTTTTTTCTGAGATGTAAATAGTGTAATTTAACCTCCCAATTGTGGATTCTGTTCCCCCCAAAATGCAGTGTTCTATTATTGGTTGAAAAGTTATGGTCTATTGAAATTGTTCTGGTTTATATGGATCGCACTGTATTTTCAGAACAAATGAAAGTGTATATTAAATTTTCTGATAATAGGCTTAGAAGTGCACTTCTTTCTGGATGACGTACATAACTGGTAAAGTGTAATAGTTAAACAAAATCTTAGTGCAAAAATGCAGGTCTCTTTGAAATACAGGGTGTAAGTAATAATAGTAATAATAATTATTATTAATAATAATAAAAGTTGTGAATTTTCTAAGTTAAAATATTTAATTCAGTTGCAAATTAAGTATTTGATGCTACATGCATTAAAATTATTTGAGTTATCTTTATATTGAGGTAAAGGCTTATATACTGCGATGCACATAAACCTGAACCATTTCAATACGCCATAACATTTGAACTAATAATAGTTCAGACTTGCATCTTTGGGAAAATATAATACACAACTGGGAGATTACATTACACCATTTACATCTCAGAGAAAATGTTAGAAGTGTCCTCCACCAGCATCTATACATGTTTGCACTCGTCTCACCATATTCTCTGAAGTTTTATTGAGAGTATCCTCGCCAATGTTACTTATTTCGGTTCGAATAGATTCATTGAGAACATCAATTGTCCGTGGCCTATTCTTGTACACTCTATTTTTAGATACCCCCACAAGAAAACGATCCGGTGAGGTTAGGTCAGGGGATCTGAGGGGTCATAGACCTTTTGAGATTATTCGATTATCAAAGAAACTGGTTACAAGTTCCATGGTGTCATTAGATGCATGGCATGTTGCTCCATCTTGCTGGAAATAACCTCTCAATTTGATATCATCCAGCTGCCCCACAAATGTCTTGAAGATACCCATATAAACTTCAGTGTCTACAGTCGTATCAAAGAAAATGGGACCAAGGATACATTGATGCTGGTGGAGGACACTTCCAACATTTTCTCTGAGATGTAAATAGTGTAGTGTAATCTCCCAGTTGTGTATTATACTGTCCCAAAGTTGTACGTTTGTCCTATTATTGGTTCAAAGTTATGGCCTATTATGGACCGTACTGTATAATCCTCAGCAGGTTTTGAGAAATACAAAGGTATAAGAATTTCTATATTTTGAGGACTCAAAACAATTTTGTAGCTCCCCAGTTCCCTTAAGGGATGCATTATCTTCCTTGCTAGATGCTATTTTTAATACAAAGCAATAACCCCTTGCAGCTGACACGTTTCATTTTAAAATAAGTACAAAACGATGTCTTTAATTGGAAACGTAGGTAAGAGAGAGGTTCTGCGAATTTTCACTTCAGCTCACCTAGAAATGCTCCCTTTTTATCTTCATCTCAAAGGATTCCCTTTGATGCTTCTCGTGACGTCAGTTGAACTACTTTATCATGTAGGTAACTGCGGCTGTATTTAATTCCAAGAAACACAAATATACTGGAGCCGGTTTGTTGATTCCGGATACTCCATATAGTAGATATACCCTCAATCATGCCGATGTGTTATAACTAGGTGTAGTACCCACAATATGGCTTCTCTTGGAAGAGGGCGCCACTGTTTTGTTGATGGTGCATAACGATAGTGATCAGAGAGGAGTGAGAGGCAAGGCATAGTAGGAATAATACGAGAGTGGGTGAAAAAGTAATGCCTTCTATTTTTTTTTCTCTTTTAATTGCCAAGAAAATTGAATCCCATTTACATAGCTTGAAAACTACAACATTGATGATTAATTTGTCACTATTCAATATAATCTCCGTCCTTTTCCACAGTTTTGGTCTACCTTTTAACTAGGGCATGTATTCCAGTGTGGTAAAGCACACGGTCTTGCTTCCTAAGCCATTGACCCACGGGCGTTTTCACAGCCTCCTCATCTTCAAAATGAATCCCACGACGAGCTTCCTTTAGTGGCCCGAACAGACGGAAGTCTGATGGTGCTAGGTCAGGGCTGTAAGACTTGCCATCCCATTTTCTCAATTTCTGTAGTGGTGTAACGGCTGGTGTGTGATCTTGCATTGTCATGCCAAAGAACATTCGCCATAGTTTTTGTTGGGCGAACTCGGCGAAGACGTTCTTTCAGCTTTTTGAGAATTCTGACGTATTGGACAGAACTTATTGTGCATCCCTGCTCCAAAAAATCAATCTTACGCACACTCTCTGTATCCCAAAACACTGTCGCCATAACTTTCCCTGCCGACCGCTGAGTTGTGAATTTCTTTTTTCTTCGGTGACGTTGTGTGATGCCATTACATTGACTGCCTCTTTGATTCAGGTTCAAAAAAAATGAACCCACGTTTCGTCTCCAGTAACAATTTTTTCCAGAAACTCCTCTCCCTCCAAATTGAAGCGCTGCAAGTGTTCGGAGGCTATTGTTTTCCTTGTTTCTTTGTTTTGGGTTATTAACATTCTTGGTACCCAACGTGAACAAACTTTTGAGTAATCCAGGTACTGAATAATCTTCATCACACTGCCTTTACTGAGGAGGTAATGCGATACAGTTCATCTGTTGTTACCCGGCGATCACCATGAATGTCATCGACTCGCTGAATGTTGCATGGAGTCACTGCAGTCACCGGCCTGCCACTTGCTTTTCATCTGCCAATGGTGTTTGCCCTTCAGCTTCGTTACAGCGACGAACCCATCGTATAACAGTGCTGACATCCACCGTTGCCTCACCATACACATTTTTTAGCCTTTCGTGAATGCGAATTGGCGTTTCACCTTCCGCAGTCCAAAATTCAGTTACAGAACGCTGTCTAATACGAATGTCGATGTCAGCCATTTTGCAAGAGAATGCAGTGCTGCCACCTGTTGACTTAGGAAGCTACTACTGCAGGGGACTGGAGAAGAAGGTTTGAGGAATTGCGCCAAATTCGAAGTTTTCACATAACTTACTTACTTAAGGGGAAAAAGTAGCAGGCATTACTTTTTGACCCACCCTCGTAGTTCCACAATGAACTGTAATGAACATACCCTGTATTTCTTAAGAGGACCGGGTGGAATACTCGTGGTTGTGCTTGCAGTTCCGAACATAAATTGTTACACCTTCTAAAGTTCTCAGTGCATGTAAATTAATTTTTTTCTTCCATAGTACATAATTTAAAGAACGTTGGTGTAAATTTTCATCATTCTTGGTAGTCAAATTCAAAATATAAAAAATAATCGATTCATAAATATTAATTTTATAAGTAAAAATAGGCCTCTTTAGGTACCTTTTTTTCTAAAAAAATTATAATGCTATCTTTCTTAAACTATACGTGAAGCTTGTATATTTCATACTTGAGTAGTGTGGGAAGAATTATGTCTCTAGCGTAAACCGTTCATCTGTTATATTTTTTTTTTTTATCTTTTATAAAGAAATTAGTTGCAAATATTGTATTTTTTCCCCTCACAAAGCAATATATTGTGACTTTGTGGGTTCATAGAATTAAAAGTCCAAGTTTCAGAAATTAAAAATGTTCTTTATTTCCGTAGAAATACACTCTGTTCGATCCTTATAGTAGCAGAATTAAGTCACATACACAATTACAATCTCCCAAGGTCGCTGACCACAACAAAGAGCTTAGTCAACTTCTACTGTTTACAACACTCTTATTACAACTCCTGTTTACGACTGTGATTACAGCTAGCCATGGATTCTTTTTATACACAACCATTCATGAATTCCAGACTGTTATAGAATGTTCTCTAACACGTCACCAGATAAAAGACGAACGTTCTAGACGTGTAATTTTATATGTGTCGGTAAGTCTTTTATCTCCGGGCTATCGTTATCTGTTTTTGCAGGCTCTTTATTTCCACACTGCTGCCTATCAGTTCCTTTGTGTAAACAAGCCGCGCTATCGCTCCGCACGAACCTGTTTTAGCGCATACGCCGCCAGTCGTAATAATGGATTCGCGACACTATCATGCCTGAAGTGTTAATTTAAAGGAAACGTAGAAGTTGGAGCAAACATACTGTAGAGTATTTTAAGTAATTGCATAAAATCTCCATGCTGGCTCTCAGGGTTTTTGAGAAAATGGTTTCTAAATAACAAAAAATGCTGTTTTTACTAATATTCGTTTAAAAGACGTTGCATGTTGACACTTCAAACGGAATTGCCTGCACGTTTAGTTTAGTTCTTTCATTGCTAATTGTGTAGTAAACGCAATCAAGTGGACATTGTCTAACACAGAAAAGAATGGACAGTGTTTTGACGTTGATACCGAACTTAAGGGATGCAATAAGTAAACCATCGTAATGGATTTCAGAGAAATTGTGTATCTTTGTTACAAAACGTGCAGACAGGTGCATCGGATTGAATAGATGTTTTATCAAAAGAAACGTACGAAACAGTTTCCTTAACAATCTTAAAGGATAGCACTTGACTCCGTTTGAATAGGTATTCTTCGGACCCTTAATAATGGCATGACCGAGACTAATAATCTCTACTACTATATGGCTTTTACAGCCCCTTTTGGGCCCCAGCCTCCCTCAGTTTTTGCCTCCATTCATCCTTATCTTCTGCTTTTCGTCTCCACATTCGGACTCTCTTCTTACTGTATCTTCCCAACGGTTTTTTGGTCTGCCTTTAGGTCTTGTATTGTAAAATTTTTCTTCTAACATTTTTTGGGGGATCCGTTTCTCTTCCGTTCTTTGAACATGTCCCGCCCATGTTAATCTTCTAATCTTAATTTCTTGTGCTATGTCAATATCTTTGTATATCTCATATAATTCTTTATTATACCTGTTTCGCCATACTCCATTAACTTTAGTTGGTCCATATACCCTTCGAAGTGTCTTCCTTTCGAATATTAATTAGTTTCTCCTTCATGGCTTGAGTCAATGTCCAAGCCTCGCAGCCATAATATTGTTTTACTCCTAAATATTTTCTGTAATGAGGCATATGCTTTGTTTGCTGCTGTTATCCGAGCCTTTATTTCCTCGTTTTCATCATTTTTATTATTTATAATTGCTCCTAGATACTTGAGGCTATTAACTGTTTCCAGAGGATTTTCTCTAGTGCTGGTATTTCTGCGTTTGTTCTTACTACTTCTCTTTTGGATCATAGCTTTTGTTTTCTCTTTATTTATCATAAGTCCTACTTCCTTTGCATTTTCCTCCAGTTTTGTGTATATTTCTGAGACTGCATTGTTGGTTCTCCCTACTATATTTATGTCATCTGAATATGCTAATAGCTGTACAGATCTATAATATATTGTAGATTTTACATCCACTGGTAGTTTCCTAATAATATATTATATTTCAGGTGGGTGCCAACCCATCCCCTTGTTTTAGTCCATTTTCTATATAAAAACTGTCTGTTATGTGGTTCCCAATTTTAATTTGGCCGAAGTATTATCCATTGTGGCTTTCACTAAGTTTATTAACTTCTCTGAAATTTGAAACTCTTCCATAATGTATATTTCTCCTTTCTAAGCTGTCACATGCTTTCTGGAAGTCTATAAAAATTTGATGTATCTCTATGTTGTATTCCCATGTCTTTTGTTTAATTGTGGATATTTGATCCAATGTTGATCTTCCAGGCCTAAATCCTGACTGGTATTCCCCTATTATCTTTTCTGCATATGGTTTAAGTTTATTGTTAACAATGGTTAATAACAATATAATAAATAATATAAATAATATATCCTCTGTCTTGGTCAAAGGAGACCAGAAGCGATGAGAGAAGATATTTGTCGGTTCATATGTACCTGAAGAACGAATTAAGTTTATCGAGTAATAACCATTCCACCTTCAATCACTCTGAACAGCGATATATTGATAACCCTTGGTTGGCAACTTCAAGTTCGATGTTCTGATAAAAAGAAGCAGTGAATAAACCAGTTTGAAACGGGCATTCCAGTGTCATTAAAACTATCCTTCTCATATATACCCACACATACCCTGAGAGATATCTCATTGCTTTACCCTGCGCTATACACTATTTGTTTGAAACTGTCCCGGCAACGTGGAGCTCCTTTCCTCATCTTATAATTGCTTCAACGTTTCCCTTTTTCCCTGAACTGTCATGTGACTAATCAACTCTCATTAGGTGCGGTCGTTGAACACGTTCTGCATTGCAAAATAGCACCTTATTTAACATAAATATCTTAATATATTCGAGGATAACAGACTTAATACGTCTGGAATGTATGTAAATTGTTATCAGAAAGGAGGATACTTCCGTTTAAACCTATCTCTAAGGATGACAAAAGCACGTACATCTATATGATAGAGTGTTTCGATAACGACCATAGAGACAATTTTCGGGAGACGACCATCTTGGCAATATGCAAGTTACTGGGAGTGGAGAATTAAGGAGTCTTTGGCGATTTCCTCTGAAAGGAGCACGCTTAACCGTGATGCTGCATTTCACTTCAGTTCCTCTTGGAAACCGGCCTTAAAATGGAAATCCGTCGATTTAAGAAGCAAAGATCAATACAGCTTGATAAACAAGTTAAGTAGTTACGCTTCTTTGACACAATTTTCTATACTCATGCCATCTCCTGACCTGGCATTTAATTTACTGAAAACAGTCTTTTGTTCAGTGATGCGAATTTTGATAGTGTTTTGTCTTTGTTTATATTTGTGTTATATCCAGTGTTTTATTTTATGTCCCTTAGGGGAGGGGATCCGTCCCCTTCAGCTGCCGAGGTGCGGGCGCTGCGGACCCTTAGCACTCGTAGTACCTCTGACGTCACTAGAGGAACCTCGGGCCGAACTGCCGAGCCCCTCCCGTCGGGGAGTTCTTCGGATTGGGCTGGACTCGAGGGGGCAGTGTGTTCCCGACACCCACGGGGAATTGGGTACCTCCGGCCAGGCTAGGGCCGCCCGGAGTGGTTAGAGGGTTGCCTAATAGCCTGCAGAACTAGTAGAAGGTGTGTTAGATCACCAGGCGGCCCCACCGAGGTTTTCGGTAGTCTTCCCTGCAGGGTTGACGCGCGTAAGTGGCGTATCCACTTCCATCCCGTCTTGACGTTGTGCTCAGCGGGAGGGGGGCTTTTTAGACTCAAGGTATTGCCCTATGGAAAGAGCCCCGGAGTATCCATCGCTCCCGGGTAGGAGGCCCGAGTCCTTGGTCCTACGGGTCCAGGACTAATGGGAATAGAACGTCTGCACCTAACTGTTTCATTTGTGGTTATAACATTTTATAAATATCCTGACGATGGGAGAGGCACATTCCCGAAACGTCGATATCTAATCATGTTTTCACCTGGTTTGCTGTCCGATAAGAAAGTGAGCACAAGAGTGTTTATATTTCTCTTATAGCCATTCATTGCATTGCGCAGGACTTGTTTGGCATCATTTGAAGGTGTATATTGACCAATATAAATATAATAGGAATTCGTTGCCGAAGTATGATTATATAATACATATATTGTGACAAAAGACGAAAACTGTTCCCTTAAAAATTTATTTGTACCAGAACCGTCAAATAAATGCTAACGTGCAATCAGGCTTCCTTTTACACAAATGCAACACTTCGAGACGTCTGTACAGTGTATGTTTATCTCTGTAGCACACACTTTTTTTGGTCCTCCAACGTTACGTCATATCGGACGGTGAATGAAGTGGGTGAAATGATGTTCCAAATGAGTCCAGGATCCATGGAGCTTACAGTTACCCGACATTCGTCTTGGAAGATAAGGGAAAACCCCGGAAGAAACCTTATCCGGGTAACTCACCCTAACCGAGATTCGAACTCGGGACCTTTTGAACGTGAGGCAGACACGGTACCATCTATGCTACCGAGGCGGGCCACACACCCTTTGTGCTGCTATAAAATTTCTGACTACACACAGGTTCAACTCTTAGCACGGAGCTGAATACAACTCCTATATTCACACGTAAACTGTTTCACTGCAGGTTCCACAGCTTGGCAATCCTTCACCCGGAGCCCATCTTACTGACCCGTGAACTCTTCCTTACAATACCACGGCCTGCCTACTCCATATAACGGAGTTCACTGAGCTTGACTGCCTCTCTGCCTTGCTTCGGCGTTTATATACCTGCCGGACGCAGTAGTCTTTCACATAGAAGCAACACAGTTCCGCCCTGGCCTCATGACGTCATTTCGGTACTGGACTTGAAGGGTGCCACTCCCATGCGCCAATAAATCAACGAGACGATTTCCCTATTCCTGCTTCTTTGATGGTGGCTAAGTTGCCGACTCGACTGTTTCTCTCCAAAATACCAATGACGACGTAATCTCTCTGTAGGACATGCCAACGCCGATGTGACAATATATACGTTTTTCAAATCACATTTTAATGAAAACGCTGTATTTTAAAACTTATGTGAGTTATGGACAAAACCTTTATTTTTGTTTTGCCAGCTCCGTATTATGCGAACATGCTGTGGAAATGTTATTACATTATTTTTTATACTGTAGGAGGAACATGCTACAGAAGATATTGTGAATTCGTGGGTTCGTAGAATTAAAAATCTTGTTTGTAGACGTTTAAAACACTTTATTGCATTAAACAGAAGCTTTGTACAAACCTCCCAGCAGTAAAAAGACGTGAGATTGACAAACAGCAGTCTTCAAGGTCGTCTCGTTACTCCACCACACGTAAACAAAGAAAAGAGTCCGCTGCAGTACATCAACTCAACTCCACTGCACAACTGCAGCTCACTCTTGAGCCATGAGCCATGAGCGAGAGCAAGTCGTCCGGGTGCTCCCGGACGGTGGACAGAGCGCTACGGTACCTATCCGCTGAGCGGATTTACCCGTGTGGTCTTATAGAATTTATTCTTTTTCAGTAAGCTTTAATGTCTTATGTAAAGTGCTGGACCTGATTGGACGTCTGCTAGTGCTCCTGGCGGCGGGATGAGCGTCGAGGAAGGAGGCCAGTGCGCGATGCCTTCTCGTTAGGAATGGCCTGCCTGCAGTGTCCGTCTAGTATGGCGGGGCAAGGAGTGAGAGGTCGGGTGGTTGGGGAACATTTAGGCTTGGGTCGTGTTTTGGTCACACAGGGGGGGGGGGGTACTCGACTGGCGGGGGTCAACCGACATGTCAAGTCCAACCCTAGTATGGCCGGGACAGACAGAATATAGCAGTGAAGGGATGAGAGCCTAGGCTCACCACCCAAGGGCGTCCTTGGGGAGGCGGTAGCTCTTTCTCCTTCTAATCCTTGTTTCACATAAGCTTGCCCCATATCTCTTAACGGTCACATGACCTAATCACCTTTCATTGGCTGCTATTGTAGTATATACTGTTGTGCGGTAAAATTAGTTCGTTATTTAACATGGTGATATATCTTTATATGTTGGAAGAGAATTGTCAAATTTATATTTTCGTAACTGGTTGAATTAAATATATTACGCAACAGAGTTGATTTATCTGAAATGCATGTTAATTCTTAAACGAAGTAAAGAGGAGGTTCCTTTGCTCTCAAGCACATGACACGATAGCACGTGCTTTAGCGGTATTGGTGACATATTTGTTTATATGACTTTTATCACTGACCTTGTTTTGAACTGGATTAGTCATATATCACCATTCGAAGGTGTGTTGTGCCGAGTACGAGAGCTACATTATTTGATTGATCGTTTATTGCGCGTGTACTTATTATATGTATAATGGCAGAGTCTAACGCCAGTTTTTCGCTGAAGCATCGCAAGGGAAAACCTTTACAAAGCGGCGAAAAAAGAATTGTGGTACATGTGTTTAATGCAGTCACAGAGAAGAATCCGTCTTTGTCAGTGAGAGAAGTCGAACAGCTGTGCCCTGAACTAACAGATGTGTTGGATGCGTAGGAACATGGCGACATGAAACTGAGACAACAGGAAAACTAACCACTTCAGGGGCGATATTGCTGTGTGGCGAAGACGTCATTTAAGGACAATCAGACTGTACCGGGATACAAATAGCAAAATACATTACCTTGACGAGACTTGGGTGAATGAAGGACACGACAAGTATGGCGTGACACAACTTTTAAGACTGAAAGACAAGCATTTTTGCAAGGTATGTGTGCTGGTTTAAAAATATCCCAGTGGAAAAGGCCTAAGGCCTTTCGTTATAAACTTCTTTCAGTTTCATTGCTCATTCATTCAGTTTCAACTTGCTCAGTTTCATTATAAACTGCATTATTTTTACATGCCTTCCTATTCTTGTGTGATTTTATCTATATTCCTGGCAATTATTATGACGTTTACTACAGGTTTGAATGTGACGGGAAGGCACCGCCTATGGCCTATGGCGCGAAAGCATTAGCCAATTAGGGTGAGGGGGAAGGTAGTTGCACGTGGAGTGATACATGTCAGCGAGGCAAGGTGATATGAAACAGAGATTAGGTGCACGGTGATCATGTTAACCTAGTTTATTAACTAGGTGGTTGGGATGAGGTGTAATTCTGGCATACAATGTGCGCGAACGTTCACGCATAACGTCCTCAACGTAAGGTATGCCAGAATGGGTAGGTGGGATGTGTGATGGAAACGTACGTTCTGTATCGTAGATCATCCTAAGAGCCCTGTTCTGCACGGCTTGCAGTCTGCGGATGATGGTACAGTCTGTCTAGTCAACGGGTGTGCAGTTCGGACTCAAAGGAACCCGACCCTCCCGCCCACTAATGACTGTCTCCAAACTTCAGAAATGGAACACTGTCGTTGAGGACCAATAGCAATCCTGATTTTCTTGAAATGATAGTCGCATGTCTACTCCATGTGGAGTCTCAGTTGCCAAAGTTCCAACTTCCACTTAATCTGTTTCATTACGTGCAGAAACTCGTTATGTGTCACAATGTGGAGACCGTGGGAGGGAAATGCAGTGGTAAATGCAAATGAAGTAGTAGATAACTTTCAGTCAAGTGAAAATAATCAAAGTGATGACAATAGTGCTAATGAATTGGAAAGTGTTGCTGGGCCGAGTTATGTTACTGGAAAAGCCTCAAAAAACGAAGTTCTAATGGGAACCCTTTCTAAGCAAATTCAAGCGCTTGTTTTGAACACATATAAATATGTGGTGACAAATAATCATGGTAAGGGGTCGTGCAATAAACCTGATGATAAATGCTGGGTATTCACAGAAATACAGTAAGAAATATTGTGACGAAAGGAATACCAAAGACGCCGATCCAGTGTGAAAACTAAAGGAAACGTTTCTCTAAAGTAGATAATTCCACATGTGATTTAATTCGCCGAGAAATTTATATATTCCATGCAAAAGGGAGAGCGCCCATTTAGACGAATTGGTTGCACATTTGTTGCAAGAAATGTGTAATTTTCTTTATGGGCACTGCACTTTCCGCGGCCTCCTAAAGGAGTTGGGTTTCAAATACCGCACTTTGAATAAGATAAGGGTTATTATGGAATCCAGTAGAATTGTAGCTTGGATGTGTGTGTGTGTGTGTGTGTGTGTGTGTGTGTGTGTGTGTGTGTGTGTGTGTGTGTGTGTGTGTGTGTGTGTGTGTGTGTGTGTGTGTGTGTGTCAAAGCTAAGGAAGTTTCGCAGTAATGGACATAAGATAATTTATTTAGACGAAACCTCCTACGATACCCAAGACGTATTGAGAAAGGTGGCAACCTTGCAGAACGGACTGGCAGAAGGAGGGCCGGTGTTGTAAAGCGATTATAAGGGTTCGTCAGAGGCAGCGACCGACGTGCACACGAGTTAACTAAACAGACTTTACGAGTCACCAAGGCCCAGACCTCGCATCCATACAGGATCAGTTTGCCGCTATTTATACCTCCCATCCAGTGTACTAGAATGCGGTAGACCTTTCGATAACAATCGCGACGGCAGCGGAAAATTCCAGACTTCTCTCTGTCTCTTTTCTACCCACACGCACAGCTCTGGCTTTGCGGCAACTCCAACACAACAAGGCGATCGGTGACTGTATAAACATGCCGAACTCAGCAAAAAGTCCTTAAATATTATACATATTGAACTATTACCACAATCATACCTATTTAGAAATTATTAAATGTTCAAATTTACATTTCTCCTTTCATGCCCGATTTCACCAACAGGTGTTAAAATCGACGTTAACAAATGTAACGTAACAATTGTCACAACGCTAAAACTAATGTTAAATTTCTTGCAATTCACCAACCTGTTTTCTTAAAATGTTAACAAACCTGTATTAACGCCAAGAAACTTGTAAATATCGCACCTATAGAAGGCTATGGATGATTTTCTGAACGTACTCCGATGCGTTTTTGTTTTCATTTTCGCCTGAACAAATGGCGGATGAACAAAATCATAAATAAAGCCGTGAGACAAATTTCTCATCGACGGAGAAAGAATTGTTAATTGAAATGGTGACGAAGTGTAAGGATATCGTGGAAAATAGGAGGACGGATGCAGTGAATGTTAAAGAGAAAGATGTCGCGTGGAAAATATTGGAAACGAATTTAATTCAAATGCATGTGTCACTACTACAAGACCAAACAACTTGTCAGTATTACGTAAATTTAAAACGAGGTGCGAAGAACAAGTGCCTTAAACGTTTCAGGACGGGAGGTGGACAATGTATTATCCACATAATTCAGTGAATTATAAAATCGCAAAGTTATTAATACCTGAAACAAAGGCGAGATCGGCATATTCCTTTCGATGTATATTCTAACTCATTATTACGTAAATTTAAAACGAGGTGCGAAGGACAAGTGACTTGAAGTTTCAAGACGGCAGGTGGATAGTGTATTATCCACATAATTCAGTGAATTATAAAATCGCAAAGTTATTAATACTTAAAGCAAAGGCGAGATCGCCATATTCCTTACGATGCATGTTCTAACCTCTCTTGTACTTCCGCAGTAACCTTCATAGCAACATGTTTCGACAGTCTATACCTCCGTAAAACAATTTTCTTCGGATAGTTCCTTAAAATCATTTCTCCTCATAGGCCGTACTCTATTATGAATGTCATTTAGACGGTCTTAAATATAGCAAATCGACATCCACAGCTGAGTTCATGCTCGCCACCTTGACTATTTACAATTGTTAAGGACTTAATATTAGAAATTCGGTGTGTTAGTTTAACATGAGATTTAACACGAGTGTTACGCTAATACTTGTTGGTGAAATGCAATTTTTGTTTTAACTATTGCTAAACTCGTGTTAAGTCTTAACATTTGTTGGTGTAATCGGGCATCAGTGTGGTGTGAATTAGATACTGTTCATGCAAAAATAATAAATATATACTGTTAGTATTTTGAATGGAGTTTCAGCTATGCAACATCGGAGAAGTCAGCTAGTAAATAGTGAACAACGTTACTCTATTATCTACTAGTGCTCCAATGGTCTATAACTATGAGGTTTGTGGTGAACACATTTTCAGTCCATATTACAGTGCCACTCTTCGTAATGAGAATGTGGCTGAAAGTAAACAAACACTCAGCAAACTTGCTGGAAATGACCGCATTTTGTATACATATTGCTACCACACAGCAAACATGACTGTAAACAAACAAATAAGCATCGGCCGTTCTTCTCAGCACTACAGCCTCACTTGCACTAATTAGGAATATCATCAATTTCCTCAAATTTACTCGTTGTACAGCATGCTTACTTGTTTTAACATATTCAAATAAGCATATGTGTTGTGTAATATCAATCTACACTAATATTATATTAATTCGATAAATCAGTAACTATAGGAAAACACAATTCATTCTACTGTGACGAGTAGTGCTACTGTAATGAGCACTAAGCTTGTTTATATATGCATGTATTACTGCACTATATTAATTCGATAAATCAGTAACTATAGGAAAACACAATTCATTCTACTGTGACGAGTAGTGCTACTGTAATGAGCACTAAGCTTGTTTATATATGCATGTATTACTGCAGTACAGTCTGATTTTTAAAAGAAGATATGTGAAAGTCATCAAGCAAGGGAAGGTCTTTGCTATGGTAACGTAAACAAAGGTTGCCAGATTGGTCACATACTCACATACTCTGATAGCTTGAACCCTTGTTTTTGTTTCAAGTGTTGAGAGGATAAAGAAAGGGGATCTGCAGTACTTCCTGTCTGCTGTTGGGCAACATTGCGGTACCTCACGTGGAGAAACAGATGGCCTTTTTCATGTATTACTGCACTAGAAGGAATTTGAATATTTGGGAGTAAGACTGAGTAGCAATGGGGAGTGGGGAGCACATGGTAGGAAAATAATTGCTAAGGGGAAGGCAGCTGTGGTAGGATTGAGAACCTGTAAAGATAAGTTAGACATGCCGACAAAATGGTTAGAGAGGCTATATGAAACAATGGTAGAGACAAAAATGATATATGCAGTAGAGATTTGGGGAGGCTCAGAGATAAGTAGTAAGATTGACAATATGTACAAGTTATTCTGTAAAGAGGCTCTCGGATAGACAAGGATGGCTCCAGGTGAAGTGGAGGGCCAGGAGAAAAGGAATAATCTTGGAGAGAATAGTGAAATTTTGGTTTAGCTGTTTGAGTAAGGAGGATGGAAATATTATAAAGGTTTGCATAGAACAGAGAACATTAGTAAATAAGAATAGTTGGTGGAAAGTAGTAGAGAGAAATATGAACAAAATAGTAATGGGGGATATATGGAGGGCAGGTGCAGCTAATGAGAGAGGATTTTGGATAAACGTAAGGACAAGAATGGAAGACATAGAAAGACAAGAGATATGGGGAAGCATGGAAAACAAAAGTTCATTGAAGTTTTACCGGATTTTGAAAAGGGACTGGGGAAGAGAAGGTTATATAGACAACTGTAGCAGGATTGAAAGGGAGGGATTAGCATGGATGAGAACAGGTGCAATATTTATGAAAGGACTAAGGTGGAGTGAGGTAGGAATATGTGAATAATGTGGGGGGGGGGGGAGAAAGTGTAGAGCATTAAGTAGTAAGATGTGAAGGAGTTGAGAAGTGGAGGAAGGAGGCATGGGAGAAAAAATGGGAGGAAGTGGAGGGCAAAATTGTAACAATAAGAATGCTAACAGGGAAGCAACGGAATAGGAATAAAAATGTAGGAAGATTTCTTGGTAAAATGAAAGATAAATGGTTGAGGATAGAAGCAAAAGTTATGAAGGGGGGAAGAAAAAAGGGGGGGAGGAAGGATTTTGTAGGGAAAAGAAAGGGACACAGGTAAGTTTTTTTAACGTGTGTGCAGTTCCCACTCAAAGGGACCTCAAAGGACCTGACCTTTCCGCCCCCTAATGACCGTCATAAATCTATCTCCAAACTTCAGAAATGGAACACTGACGTTGGGGACCAATAGCAACCCCGATTTTCTGAAAATGACAGTTGCATGTCTACTCCGCGTGGAGTCTCAGTTGCCAAAGTTCCAACTTCCTGTTGTTCTGTTTCATTAGGTGCAAGACGGAGATGTTAAAATGTTGCAACCTTGTAGAGGGGACCGTCAGGAGGAGGGTTCATGTTGTAAAACGATTATGAGGGTTCCTCAAAGAAAGCGGCCGCCGTGTACTTGCGTTGAGTAGACAGACTTTAATCCCTCAGTGAAGCATAAGGCTGTTATGCCAAGCTGGCTGAGGGGTGAAAGAAGGTAGTTGTTCAATTCTTGTACATAGGTTAAGCAAGAATAGTATGTAAATAAAAAGGTTCTCTGTAATATAATTGTAATTATTACTGCAATATAAGAGGTAGAGAAATAGAGAGCACACAAGAATATTAGGTCAAGGTCGCATAAGGGCTTGGATAGAGATAAACGGCCAGTGAGCCAATGTCACTATCAGCCCGTAAATATAACCAGCTGACAAATTTGTACTTTGAATACAATTGTAAAATCTGTGATTGGAATTGTAAGAAAGTATTTATGTTTGAGTACAAATAAACTAAACTATTAAAGGATAGAGCCATACTGAAAAATTCAATGTCATAGCTGGGATTTGAACCACGGATCTTCTGGCCTACATCCAGCTACTCATTCTTCAGTTGGAGAATTTAATGTCATATCGGCACATTGGCCATAGTAGCTCCAGTGGTTAGAGTGGCTGGACGGAGACCAGAAGATCCGTGGTTCAAATCCCGGCTATGGCATTGAATTTTTCAGTCTGGCTCTACCCCTTCATAGTGCGTCCTACACACGGCTAGTGTGAAAGAACAATTAATTTCCATTAATTGTACCTAATAGTGGTCCGAAATATAAAGCCCGGGCCTTAAAGTACTTACAGCATAGTAAGTTACCATTAAGGTAGTTGTCTCATGTGTTTATGAGAACTCCTAGTGGTTTACCGGGAGAAACACGAGTCAGTTGGGGAATTTAATGTCATGTCGGCACATTGGCCATGGTAGCTCAATGGTTAGAGCGGCTGGACGGAGACCAAAAGATCCGTGGTTCAAATCCCGGCTATGGCATTGAATTTTTCATTATGGTCTACCCTTTCATAGTGCGTCCTACACACGGTTAGTGTGAAAGAACAATTAATTTCCATTAATTGTACCTAATAGTGGTCCGAATTATAAAGCCCGGGCCTTAAAGTACTTACAGCATAGGAATCGCCATTAGGGTAGTTGTCTCATGTGTTTATGAGATCTAGTGGTTTACCGGAAAAAAAGAAGGGGTGGGGAAAGAGTCAGTTGGAGACTTTAATGTCATTTCGGCATGTTGGCCATAGTAGCTCAATTATTAGAGCGGCTGGATGGAGACCAGAAGATCCGTGGTTCAAATCCCGGCTATGGCACTGAATTTTTCAGTCTGGCACTACCCCTTCATAGTGCGTCCTACACACGGCTAGTGTGAAAGAACAATTAATTTCCAAACTAAACCATATATAGGTGGTCTGAAAAGCTTCCGACCTAATAAAGATACAAGACTTTTTTTTCAGATTTTTTTTTCAACATAGTCTCCTTGTAACTCTACACACTTCTCTCAGCGATGCTCCCATCTCTGTAAGCCGTCCAAATAGTACTCGGCGTTTTTCAACATAGTCTCCTTGTAACTCTACACACTTCTCTCAGCGATGCTCCCATCTCTGTAATCCGTCCAAATAGTACTCGGCGTTTTTCAACATAGTCTCCTTGTAACTCTACACACTTTTCCCAGCGATGCTCCCATCTCTGTAAGCCGTCCAAATAGCACTCGGCGTTTTTCAACATAGTCTCCTTGTAACTCTACACACTTCTCTCAGCGATGCTCCCATCTCTGTAACCCGTCCAAATAGTACTCGGCGTTTTTCAACATAGTCTCCTTGTAACTCTACACACTGCTCCCAGCGATGCTCCCATCTCTGTAACCCGTCCAAATAGTACTCGGCGTTTTTCAACATAGTCTCCTTGTAACTCTACACACTTCTCTCAGCGATGCTCCCATCTCTGTAACCCGTCCAAATAGTATCAGGCGTTTTTCAACATAGTCTCCTTGTAACTCTACACACTTCTCCCAGCGATGCTCCCATCTCTGTAACGCGTCCAAATAGTACTCGGCGTTTTTCAACATAGTCTCCTTGTAACTCTACACACTTCTCTCAGCGATGCTCCCATCTCTGTAACCCGTCCAAATAGTATCAGGCGTTTTTCTCTGCAAAATAATTGTTCACGAAGGTGATTGCCTCTTCATTTGACGAAAATCTCGTTCCTCCGAGCGAAGTTTTCAGATGAGGGAGCAAAAGGAAGTCGCCTGGGGCTAGATCTGGCGAGTAAGGTGGATGGTCAAGCAGTTCAAACCGTAATTCCTGGATTTTTGCCATTGCAACCGCTGAGGTGCGAGACGGTGCGTTGTCTTGGTGAAACAGGGGTTTCTTTTTCTACAAATGTGGCCGCTTTTCCGCAAGTTCTGCCTTCAGCGTCTCAAGTAATGTTAATGTTGAGTGTTTAACGGCCACTTTTACTACATACGGCACCGCAGGCGATGACACTGGTGATACATGAGATGAAGATGGAGCACCGGTAGAATGAGATGGCGGGGGAAACCGGAGATCCCGGAGAAAAACTTCCCCAGCGCCGTGTTGTTCACGACAAATCTCACTTTTGCGGTCTACTGGGATCGAACCCGGGGCGCCTTGGTGAGAGCCAAGCGGTCTAACCACTGAGCCACGGCACGGCCTCTCAAGTAATGATGCGTAGTATGCTCCTGTATTGGTTTTTCCTTTTTGAAGATAATCGATTAAAACAACTTCATGTCTATAAAAAAAACACCACCACTTTCCCAGCCGACAGTAAAAACAAGTTTTTTTTCCCCCCTTTTTTGGAGCTGGTTCCCCCTTTCAAGTCCACTGTTTGGACTGTATTTTTGTTTCGGGCCTATAATGGTGTATCCAAGTTTCATCTACAGTAATTAATCGGTGCCAAAACTTGGATTTATTGCGCCTAAACTGCGCCAATAGAGCGTTGGAAATGTTCATTCGAATACGTTTTTGGTCTATCGTGAACAAACGCGGCACCCAACGTGCGGACAGCTTTTTCATGTCTAAATGTTGATTTAATGTGACAAACACGCTCTTTTGACATGTCCATAGCCTCTGCTATCTCTCTCACTTTAATTCGGCGGTCGTCTAGCATCATTTGGTAAACTTTGGCCTTGTTTTAGTCGGTAGTTGCAGTTTCTGGACGTCCGCTACGATCATCGTCTCCCAAGCTCTTACGGCCACGTTTAAATTCAGCTTCCCAAAATGTCACTGTGGCAAATGATGGTGCAGAGTCCCCATACACAGAATCCAACTCAGCTTTGATTTGTCTAGGTGTATTGACTTTCGAAAACAAATATATGACAGCTAGGTACTCGATTTTGTCTGTTTTGATAAAAATACTCACATCAACTCACTCAAAGGACTGTTACATAACAACTGAGCGTCCAAAATGGCTGAAACGTTGGTGAGTAACTGTCAACAGATTAACAACGAAATTTTATTTACGAGTGCTGCCATCTTCATGTTGAGGTCGGAAACTTTTCACGACACCCTCTTATGGAGAACGTAGGTGGCCAGTTTCAGCTTCTCCTTTAATAATAAGTCACCCTGACCAGCATTGGAACTCAGGACCTCTTGAACGTGAGGGAAATATGCCACCACCACGCTAGAGAGGTGGAAACAGGAAATGTACCTAATTATATTCTCCATGCACCAAAGGACGAGTTAAGCCCCGAAAATAAGCCAAGGGTTGAAAGGTTGGCCACCATAAATGAACCCACGGTAGACACTACGGCGTAAACCATCCCTCTAAGTTTAGCATTCCCTTAGTAATGTCATACAAACGGAGCAAAAACTATTAGTCTCGATTGACATCTGGTAGTGTACAAAAGGAAATGTTTCAAATAAACTTTGGGTGATACTTTGTGATTCTCATGCTCCACATCTCACGGTGTTTGGGTACCAACAATGCCACGTCTATTTTACTAGGCGTAGCCTGGGAATCCAATCGAACTTCCGTTGTATATTTACTTGGGTTGTGCGTTTGACACTTCCGGTTGCAATTTGCTGGTTCTAAACGTTTCGGCTGTCATGGTCTGCAACGCTTTAGTTTGAATAACAACAGTATCCGTAAGGCAATATCGTTGACATCACGCCCCTCCCCACGCAACTGTCAGTACAACTATATAAAACTAAGGTGCAGCCTCTGGTGTGAAACCAATAATATTGAGAAGAGTAACAAAATACTTCGGTTCTATAGTGTGATCCATATAAACGTGAACCACTTCAATAGGGGTGAATATGCGAGGGCTGTTCAATAAAGAAGATAAATGTCTGTAACAAATTCAAGGTTTAGTTATTTAGGCGGCGACATTGCTTATCATATTGATGAAGGTATTACAATAAACCGAACAGATATAAAATGATGTCTGGAGCAATTAAAAGAACATTAAAATCAACTCGAATATACACTAAGATGTAAATGTATAAAGGAATGGTATATCGCTCTTGACATATGGCAATGAGTCCTGGACATTAGAGAAAAAATATTACAGTTGTAGAAATGAGGTTCTAAAGGTAATTTTTTGGACATAACACTCGCCATAACTTTATTAGCTGACAAAATGATGGATGGAAATTAGTCATTTCTCCATACTAGCCGTATATAGGCTAAGGTTTTGGATAGATAGAGTAAACTTGAAAAATTGAATGCCACGGCCGGGATTTGAACCACGTAACCCTGGTTTCCGTCCAGACACTCTTACCCATTGAGCTACAATGGCCAGCGTGCCATCCTGACACCAAATTCTCCAATTGACTTATATATTGTGGCTTTGTGGGTTCGTAGAATTGAAGGTCCAAGTTGCAGAAATTCAAAATGTTCTTTATTTTCTTAGAAATACACTTTGTCCACCAGCAGAATTACGAAACACACAAATACAATCTTCTAAGGTCGCTGACCACAACAAAGAGTTCACTTCCAAAGCACCAGTTTCAATTTTAACTCACGTCACGACTTACTGTTTACAGCTCCTTACGACTGTCTTTACAACTGTCCCCTGGCGAGTCGCAGCTTCCTTAAATATACCACGACTCATGTTATTAGATATTTCTGAAACAAACAAGATATTAAATGTTCTGTAGGATGATACAAAAATTGATGATGGTGGCTCCACGTTGTGCGCCAGTTTGAAGCAAATAAAATGGGTGTACACAGAAGTCGGCGAGCAATGAGGTTTCTCTCAGGGTATGCGTGGATGGGTGTGAGAAGGAAATTTTACAACACTGGAATGCCCGTCTCCAAATTATTTATTCACTGCTTCTTCTTTTCAAACCTCGAAATGGAAGCTGCCGACCGAGAGTTACCAATCTCGGTTTAGAGATATTGACTACTAATCGTTTATTACTCGATAATTTTTTTTATGACCCGACAAATATTTAAGACAGAACAAGTTGACCGCTCCAATAGGCTTCACGTCTCAGACTCCCCTTTCTCGGCTTCAAGCCGAAGACCGTTTATAATGGCTTCCTAGCCGCGAACCGTCTCCATCGGCTAAACGCCGAAGAGTCTTGACCACAGCTGCACGCGTGTATATATCTCTAACTTTCCCTCTCAAAACTCTTTTAAACAGACAAAGTCCTTTTGTGGCTGTTTTGGTCGCCATTGTAAATGATCCAAAGAATTCCCTATTCATATACGTCAAGTGACAATTCCTTTAGAAACCTTCTAAGGACACTGCTTCTTTCATGGCTTTCTTAGACTTTCCCCAACTGAACTGGTCTTGCCCTGGTCTTGACAAAGAACCAACATTCCTTCGACATCTATCATGATTCTTCTGGCAAACCATAATTTCGGCATCAAAGACAATCAAGATGTCACTAGAATGTTCCATTTATCTCTTTATTTATTTCCGCAGACTTTTATCTCCGTGCTATGTTTATCTGCTTAGACAAGCTGTTTATCTTCGACCGGCCCATCTTGTCCCTTTATCTCTCTGCGGCGCACTATCGTAAATAATGTGTTCGCGACAATATTTTCCCGGTAAACCACTAGGGGCTCTCGCATCCGGGATACAAAATTGACTTTGAATTTTTTTGGAGTTGGTTCACCTGGCGCAATCCACTGTTTTGACTGTTTTACTTTCTGGTTTGTATTGATGCATCCAAGCTTCATCCATGGCCGCCATAAAATGCACTGGGATTTTTACGGTAGAGATCAAAATTCTTAACAGAAACAGCTTTTCTTCGCAACTTTTATTTAGGTGTCAACAAACGCGGCACCCATTTTGCATAAACCTTGTGGAAGCCTAAAACATTACTTAAAATATATATTTTTTATTTATTACCTTTTTCTAATTTACGTCCTCCAACGTTAAGTCATATCGGACGATCAATGGAATGGGTGAAATAATGTTCAAATGAGCCCGGGGTCCATGGAGCTTAGAGTTACCCGACATTCGTCTTTATGGATAAGGGAAAACCCCGGGAAAAACATTATCCAGGTAACTCAACCTGACCGAGATTCGAACTCGGGACCTCTTGAACGTGAGGCAGACATGCTACCATCTACGCTACCGAGACGGGCACTTAAAATATTATTTTCATATTCTTCTGAGACGTTTACAGCCTCTGCTATCTCAACCAACTTTAATCTGCGGTATTCCAGTGCTAAACGATGAATCTGTTCAATTATCTCTGTAGTTGTAACTTCCACAGGACGTCCAGAGCGAGGCTCATCACTAGTGCTCGTACGTCCCATTTTAAACACTGCAACACACCTGCTAATCATTTGATATGAAGGGGCAGAATCTTTCAATGTACTGTCCATTTCCTCATTGATTTTTTTAGGCCTTAAGCCTTTCAAATTGAAGTATTTAATTACTACTCGTTTTTCCAAATCCTGCATTTTCGTGAAACCTTTACACTTGTCATGTTTAAAATGCTATCATCCAAAAACTAATCAAGGTATTGACCTGTAACTATAGATACAAGCTAGTCTAGAGTTAAACTATATGATGCTATCCGTCAAACTGGCCCAGTGGTGCCATCTCTATGTGATGGCCTGAGACTAATCAGTCGACCCTCGTCTTAACGAGACTTAAGGGGAGAAAAATCTTCTTGTCTCATGCTTGGGAGGCTGCTGAATTAATTTCGATATTAAGTGACTTCATTTTTGAAATATGCCTTTTACAGACATATACTCACACACCGTTTTCTATTTTTTTCAGCGAATCTTAAATAATTTATTTCCGCGGAAATATCGTTTCGAATTTTTGGCTGTACCAAAATACTTCCTCTACCTTCTATATAAAAAAAAGCATGTTGTGATATCCACAATCTGCAGTTACAAAATTGGTTGTTGATTATTTAATGAACAACTCTCGCAGAGTTAGCACTTTCATTTCCTGGAATGCAGAATCCACTGAAGCTAGCGTGTGATGACCCAAGAGAATAAAAATCGAGGAAGCTAATAAAGATGAAAGCGAAGTTCGGCAACTCATTTTACGAAGGAAATGGGCACCGTAAACGCTTTAAGTCGCGGAAATTACGAAACATCAGGGTTGCTGACGTCACTGGCAAGTGGCCATCGCGGGCCATCGAACGCCAAGTTAGAATATTTACCTACCTCCGTTTAGATATTGAGTAGGATGGCTCGCATTGTGGAGGTCGTGGACTCGATTGTCGCAGCCAACCTTCCTCATCGGTGTTTTCCCCTGAATATCCTGTCCCTCCATTTCACCAAACTAAACAGTACCTTTTCATCGTAGTTGAATTTTTTCAGGGCTCTAAATGCCGGTGGGAGTTTCGGTGTTGCAAGACAGAGAATTTGCTCTCTGTAAATCGTTGTCCTCTGGATCGGCGGAGATTTCAGAGTCCCAGCCCCACCCAGAGGATGTTTACTCCTGCATGGGGAGAGGAGTCGGTTGTTGGAGGCCTACGGAGGTGTTTCTATTTGTAGCTGTTAGGGACCCAGGCGTCTACTGTAGTCTCTCCTCAGTCTGGCCGCCCTTAGTATCATTTCACATCGTCCCTCCCTCTCGGGAAAACAACTTACTGTCCCTCTTTCTGTCATCATAGTCGCAACATGCGTTATCTCCAAAACAGTGCTGAACCAACCCTTCCCATTTTTACTTTCCCTCATATTTACATTTAAGCAAGTACTGAAAGTATTGCATTCCACCCAAAAAAATTCCACGCTCAGATTACATTGGAAACACACCTTTTTAGGCTCCAGGAATTAAAAAAAATATTGTAAAGCCTGTTCGAGTTATCCTTTGTTATGGTTTGATTTTAGAGTGATTTTTTTTCAGAGGTGGACAAGTCGCTACTTTTTCTCATCATCGTGGTATTGTGTATGTACTTTAGAATTAGTAGCACACATAATTCCATCTTCCTTAATGTAAGAACATATATAAAATAAATCAATTAACTTAGGAGCTGAAGGGCGGCGTTGTAGTCACCTGTACCCGTAGAGACATTCTGGATGACTCTGTTGATTAGACGCTGGCCTACTGATTCCAAGGTCATGGGTTAAGAAAGCCCATGTCGATACTTTATAACCGTGGTTAAAAGCGACAGCTCCATGTGAGTAGATATTGTCACGAGGCCGCTCGTAAGCGAACTTTTTTTTTTTTTTTTTTTTTTTTTTTTTTTTTTTTTTTTTTTTTTTTTTTTTTTTTTTAAATTTACGTCCTCCAACATTAAGTCATATCGGACAATGAATGAAATGGGTGAAATGATGCTCAAATGAGCCCAGGGTCCATAGAGCTTAGAGTTACCCGACATTCGTCTTTCAGGATAAGGGAAAACCCCGGAAAAACCTTATCCAGGTAAGTCACCCTGACCGAGATTCGAACTCGGGAG
Organism: Mantis religiosa; assembly: GCA_030765055.1. Taxonomy (NCBI): domain Eukaryota; kingdom Metazoa; phylum Arthropoda; class Insecta; order Mantodea; family Mantidae; genus Mantis; species Mantis religiosa. The sequence continues at coordinate 52,156,879 of CM060960.1, read as the reverse complement.
TAAGCGAACGCCCAGAGAGGGAAGTGAAAGAGACAGATAGCGCCCAAGCCATGCCCAGAGAAAGAGAGCAATAGGGGCAGAAAGAGACAGACAGTTCTCTAGTATTCTCGGCTCTTCACGAAAGATCGGTAGCGTGTGACTTCGTCAGGTGTCGAGAAACCTCGAGAACAGCTGCTCGTGTTTAAATAAGAGTTCGAAGGGTGCGAACTGGAGTGCAGAGAAGCAGTGAGTTGCAATTGTGCAGGGTGGACGTGTGACAGACGGACTTGAAGATTGCGTACGTGTGTGTTACGTCATTCTGCTGTTAGCAGAGTTGTACAAGTGTCTCTCTTTGGAATTTTGATAGTGCAATTTTGAATTTCTGCAACCTGGACTTTTAATTTTATGAACCCACAAAGTCACAATATACTGGTACGAACTATCACGTTGGCTCGCGCAGCACACCCGCTGGGCATTCCATATCCCCTCTCCCTCTCTCCCTGCCTCCCATTGTTTGACAACTATAGTCTGACTATTGTAAAAGTTGTAATCATGTATTAAATATATTCTGAGTAATGTGCCACGAGTTTAGAATTTTTAGCGTTTGTGTAATAGACTTTTTAAATTTAAGCTGTAGGTATATTGTAACGCATCCATTGTTTTATTTTGCCTCCAAGCTATAATAATTGGATTTTTGAATAAATATATAACATGGAGAGGGTAAATTTAGATCTATCCTGGTTGCCATCTTTGTTTTGTTGCGTTTTGTTAGTGAATGGAATATATTATGACTTTGAGAGTTCATAGAATTAAAAGTCTAGTTTGCAGAAATTCAAAATGCTTGCACAACTCTGATTTCAGCAGAATGACGTAATACAAACGTACGAAACATTCAAGTCCGTCTGCCACACGTCCAAACTGCACCACTTACAGTTCTCGACTGACTCCTCCCAGAGGTCCAGAGGTAGTCCTAGTCGGGCGGGGCTATTTTTCTTTTTCCCCGTCCGGATGTCTTATGCTGCAGTATCTAGTGAGCTAATTGGTTTATGTTCTGCTGGGGTGTTTGATTTTTTTTTTTTTTTTTTGAAAATTTGGAATGGGATGCCCTTGTTTAATTCTCATAGGCAGCTGCACTTAGGCGTTCCCCCGTTTTGGGAGACACGATTTAAGCTTTTGCTCCGTTTTGGTTACGGGTTGTATATCGCTTGATCCATCAGGCGTAAAAATGGGTCCTAGAGACATCTGGGGTTTTCTTGGGTTAACCAAGGGGCTCCAAGACGTCTATTGGAAGTCTGAAGGATGGCAAGCGTCTTTGATCCCTCTGGCCATACCTACCAAGGGAGTTCACTAAAGGGTTGGGATGATTTTGGATTTTGCCGTACATTGATCGTGCCCTCTCGCGGATGACATCGACAATGTACGGTACCTGGGAGTGCTCGTGTAGGATATGAGCAGGAAATATCCAGTCTGTATCGTATACGATGCGAAGTGCCTTGTTCTGCAGCGTCTTGAGCCTGACGAAAGCGGTAATAAGCCACTGTTCCTCAGATCTCACAGCCGTACAGAATCATAGGCGGAATGATCGCCCGATACAGCTGGAGTTTGAGTCGGATGGGCATGGTTGAATGGAAAATAGGGTATAGGCTCCGGAGGGCGACGTGCCCGAGCTGGACCCTGCCCTTGACGTGCGGAACGTAAGTTAACTTACGGTCCAGCGTCACTCCGAGATATTTCGCCGTTTGCACCCATGGGATTCTAAGGCGCCGTAAAACGAAGTTCTGCTGCAACCGGTTGGCTCTGGTTTTCGCCAGGAGAATTGCAGAGCTCTTCTCCGGGTTAATTGCTATTCGCCATTTTGCGCTCCATTCGCCAATGGCCCGGAGCTGGGTTTGGATTTACCGGAAGCTGTACCGTGTGTTCCTATTTACTGCGAAGATCATGAGATCATCCGCATACTGACAGGTGTGGGTGTTGTGGTGCGTTGGAATGTCGGCCACGTAAGCTGCGAAGAGCGCCGGCGACAGCACGCTGCCTTCCGGCACTCCAGCGCCAATGGGCGGCTCTGTGGAAAATGAAATGTGTAGTGTTTAACGCCCGCTTTTACTACAAACGGCACCGCAGGCGGTCGCTCTGTCTACAGCACCCCCTCCACCTTTACTCGGAAGCTTCGGTTTCCGAGGAAACCGGCTACCAAGGAAATGCATGGAAGGGGGATCGCATGCTCCCAGATTGCCTCTCTCTTATTTATATACGAGCAGCTGTTCTCGCAGGTTGGCGAAGTTTCTCGACAGCTCATAAAGCTTCACGGACTAGCACGATCTTTCGTGAAGTAGCGAGAACATCGTGGAACTGTCTCTATATAGTATAAAGTATTAACCGGGCTTGTAGCAGCAGGGCAGCTTGTAACAGGGCTACGCAGCATGTAACAAACTGGTGAAAAACTCCCGTGCACAGCCATCCAATCCCCAGATTGGCCAGAGAACGCAAGCAGGCACTATATTCCCAGGCTGTTGCACAACCTAGTCAAGCGGAATGGTTCACTAGGAATAGGTAAGGCCGGTCGCGCCCAGCTCCCTTAGAAGTAGCTTCCGCGATTGGGCATCCCCGGCTAGCATCCGAGGCTAGCCCAATCAGAAAAGAGCGTCCCCAATGACAAACAAAAGCCCCAAACTCTCAGGTAGGCCCCACAAAGTCGCTCCAACCCCGAAGCACGGCACTGCAGAATGTTCCATTTACCTTACTTTACCTGTTTGGGCATTCCTTTTATCTCCGCGCTATATTTATCTGCTTAGGCAAGCTGTTTATCTCCGCCAGGCACTATCTGTCCCTTAATCTCTCTGCGACGAACCTTTTGTGTGCGTCGCCGCAGCCGCGACAGTATAAGTGTGTGTTTCTTTCTTGTTTTTCAGATAAGTAGATAAAATTTGAACATCGCACTAAGCCATCTGCGAGGTAATCGATAGTCGAAGAGATTATAATATGTCTTTGACAGTATATGTGCTGAAGGATAATGTGTTTTTGTCTCGTAAATTTAAACTTTACTCTTCTGCTTGACCTGCTTTATTGACTCTGGTAGAGATAATCGACTCGTTGCAGAGATTATTCACATCTAACAGTAAAGGACCTACTTTGCAGTAACAGAAGTATCGCTTGTGGTGGATACATTTGATACAAAAATGTTTTGTATCAAAGTTCCACGTTGTCGCGACAGTTTGTAACTAATAGGATTGGCAAGGGTTCCACGTTGATGCTACTTTGAAGCTATTATATTGTGTGGCTCAGGGTAAAACAATGAAGTTTCTCACAGTGTATGCGTGGATGTGTGTCAGAAGGATATTTAATGACACTGGAATGCCCGTTTCAAACTTATTTATTTACTGCTTCTTTTTTTAGAACATTGAGCTTGAAGTTGCCGACCAAGGGTTACCAATATTCCTGTTTGGAGTTACTGACGGCAGAATGTTTATTACTCGATACACTTTATTTGTTCCTCACGTATATATGAACCGACAAAAATCTTCTCTCGCCTCTTCTGGTCTGTCCTTAACCAAGACAGAAGAAGTGGATCGCCCTAATCGCCCTCACGCCTAGGACCGCTCTAATCGGCCTGACGCCGAAGACTGTTGACCACAGCTGCGTGTGTGGGTGTATATGTAACTTTCACTTTCTGAAGACCGTCTTTTCACACAAAGATCCCTTTGTGGCTGTTTTGTTGCCATTATGAATGATCCAAAGAATACCCTATTCAACAGTCAAGGGCTATCCTTTAGAAAACTGCTAAGGACACTGTTTCTTACGTTTCTTTTGTTAAAACAACTTATTCACCCACAACTGCTATTCGACTCAACTGCCCTTGCATGTGTTGTAACAAAGAACCAACATTCCTTTGACATCCATCATGATCATTTACTTATGGCAAACCTTAATTTCGGTATCACATTGCAGTGGCGTATATTATGGGCTATAAAAATAAGAAAATAAAAACAAATATAATCTGCTCAACACATGCCCTGGCATCTTGAAGCAATACCAGGGCAAAGCTGTTCACAGATTTTAATTCTTTATCCTCCTGCCTTATTTATTAGTTCCATTTACAATACTTATCTTTGCAGATATTCCCTAATCTAACTTGCCAAATAATCCTACTAGCTAATTCTAACCTACTTGCTACTGGAAACCAGCAGCTTTAGAACTCATGAAAACTACCTACCCACCTATATCATATATCCCACTTGCTAATATTTACATTCACTACTGTCCTGTCCTACTAGCTACCGGAAACCAGTAGCTTTACAATTCCTCAAACTAACTCACTACCTAAGTCTACTACATCTTTTATTTGCTGTCATTTCCTATCCGACTATTAGTAGTAATCTTCCTCTCGGTTAGACTTGTAGTGTTTCCACCATCATTTGGAGAGGGATGGTACATCATTTCAGATTTCTTTCGTAAACATTATTCTATTGCAAATGTCTGCTAACTCCGCTCTTCTTCTGAGTCTTTCGCTAATCTGCTTGTCGCTCCTGCTCCCATTCTGCGTATGGATGTCCAGTATTGGCGTCTCCTGCTGATCCTTTGTGGTATTTCCTGGTCACATATATGTTGTTCCTGTTGATTTTCCATTTCGTTTTCTCGCCTTATTCCATCCTCTGGTTCCCTTTGCATATTCCTTTTTGACCTCCTTGGTTCTACAGCTGCCTGTTCCTCTCTTCTTCTCCGTGGTTCTCCTCTTCCACGTCTTTCTATCTGTTGTTTACATTCCTCCATGACTCGCATAGAGATGATCTCGGCCATTTCTTCCAGTGTTCTAAAGTCCCCAGGATCTCTGACGATATTATATACATATTTCCCTTGTAGCATACTTCTTTGGTGTTCTAACAGATTTTTATATTTTTTACATTAAACAATGTGTGTTTTGTTGTATCCTGTATATTGCAGCAGTCACATATATCACTATCTGAGCTTCCAATTCTTTTGAAATAAGTCCGATATGGTCCATGGCCTATTAGAAATTGTATACCTGCTCTTCTTGGCTGTATTTGTCTTAAAGCGTAATCTTTCTCTTATATTTGGAAACAAATTGTACGTTCTTCTACCTTCCTCTAAGTTGTTCCACTCTTGCTGCTATTCTTCTATTAGTCTTTGATTTATTTCCTTTTTGGTAGAGCACGGAAATCCTATTATTTTCTCTTATGGGCTATCAAGGCTATCACCGAAGCCCATATCTAAAATAAACTATAAATTTAATAATTGCAATATCATCCAGTTTCCCCCATAAAGAATTAGTGCGTAGGCTGGAATATCTCTCTTTCCCATCACCGAACAGAGGGGCAAGCAGAGCTTCGGTAGCTACTGTTGCAGCCTTCTCTATGGCAAGGGGTAGTGAGGGACACAGGGGCAAAATGCAGGATTCAACATTTCAAAGCTTCCGAACCTTACATCGCTATACTCATACGAGCTTCTCCGAAATGTACTGTACGGACACGACTGGCTTTGGAATTCCGCATAGCACGTGGAATTAAAGGCAAGAAGAGCGTGTTTTCAATTATTGTGTGATTGTTACGGCCCTCAACAGCCGTAATAGTATTGTTTATTTCATACTGTACAGTGTACCAAGACAGATGCTAGCTATAATTCTTCGAAACAGGTGAATAATGTGTAATTAAACAATTAGAACAAAGACCCTTTTTGCAGTTTAAATACGAAGATAAGTTAGTGATAATAAAACACGGAAGGCCTACTCCAGCTCTTCCGCACTTGCAGTGTGAACAGAAGGAAAAAATAAGAACCCTTATAAAATGCGTTTTAATATACAGTTACTCCAAAAAGTATTCGTCTAGTGCATGAGTTTATGTTTAAGGATGTATGGAAAGTGGAAAAATCATCAGAATAAGTACAGCTGGGACACTGTCTTATTTATTGATTAGTGAAAGAGAGAATACGATAAAGAAACATATAGTATCTATCCATATAAACATAGTTAAACATCCAAAAGTAAAGATATGGAATATAGGATGCAAAATAAGTATTCGTCTGCATACTGAAAATGGTGTAGAATGTTATGGTTTGTACTTAGGAGGCCCTCCATTCCTCTTTATAATCTCTTGCATCCTCCTTGGCATGGATTTCACCAAAGATTGTGTTGTTTCCACTGTAATTTTACGCCATTCCTCTAGTAGAGCGTTCATTATATCCTTTATATCAGATATCTGATCATTCCTAATAGTTTTCTCCAGTATACTCCACAAATTCTCTATTGGATTCATGTGTGGGGATTGCGGTGGTGTCGACATCCATCGTGGAGTATTATACAACAACCATAGCCTTGCATCTAGAGCTGTATATTTTGGATCATTGTCTTGTGTGAAAATATAATCCTCAGATAGACCCATATAATTCACACTTCTGGAGAAATATGTTTTTAGGTTGTTTATATAAACCTTATGGTTCATAATTCCATCAATAAAACACAAATCCTACACACCATTTGCACTCATGCAGCCCCAGACAAGTACTGAACCACCTCCATGTTTAACTGAAGCTGACATTAACACCGTTAATGTCACGACGGCACGTTTACCAATGTAGCTCAATGGGTTAGAGCTACTGGACAGAAACTAGGAGATCCGTGGTTCAAATCCCGGCCATGGCATTGAATTTTTCATAAAAAATATTAGGATATAGACGGCTAGTGCGGAGAAATGATTAATTTCCATCAATTAACTAAAATAATAAGAGTAAAATGATGAACCCTGGGACTCAAGCACTTACGATAGTAAGTCGCTACAAAAGGTGTACCTCGGATGCGAGAGCCCCTAGTGGTCTACCGGGGTAATATATGAGTCAAATGGAGAATTTAATGTCAGGACGGCACGTTGACCATGGTAGCTCAATGGGTTAGAGCGACTGGACGGAAACCAGGAGATCCGTAGTTCAAATCCCGGCCATGGCATTGAATTTTTCATGTTGACTATCCATCAAAAACCTTAGCCTATAGACGGCTAGTGTGAAGAAATGATTAATTTCCATCAATTAACTAAAATTAATGAATAATTAATTGCCCAGATCTGGTAGGCCTAGTGATAGCCCAAGTTACAATCCTAGCATACGCCACTGATACATTGTGTTTATATGTTACAACACGTTGAGTAAGAGAAGTTTCGTCTGACATATTACATTATTGATTGAATTATACGACTATCGGGTTTTAGTGAGTCAGAAGGCTGAAGCAGCAATGCCAGGGAAATCCAGTTGCGTGTTTCCGAAGGTCCTGATAGAACAACTTGAATAATGCATGACATACTGTGGCATTTAGGCAATACAGGCAAACATGTACGCATGCGTAGAAGTAGCTTTGTAACGTATCCTTCAGCACTCTGGTATACTTTTACCTAAGGGGAAGTATTGCATTCCACCCAAAATTTCGATTCCGTAGTTTCACCGGAAATGATTGAATCAAAAAAAAAAAAAAAAAGGCAGTTTTAGAATAGGTTGTGTTTGTGACCAGCATAACTCAAAAATAAAAGCTCAAATAAATACCATATTTATGCCTGATTTCACCAACATATGCTAAAATCGACGTTAACAAATGTAGCAATTGTAACAGCGCCAACAAGGCTGTTAAATTTCTTGCATTTCACCAACCTCTTTTCTGAAAATGTTAACAAACGTGTTAACACCAAGAAACTTGTAAACATTACAGCTATAGGAGGCTATGGATGAGTCCTATTATTTTCTGAACGTACTACGATGCGCTTTTGTTTTCATTTTCGTCTGCACACAGCTGAAAAATGGCGGATAAACAAAATCGTAAACAAAAGCTGTGGAACAGATTTCTCATCGATGGAGAAAGAATTTTTAATTGAATTGGTGACGAAGTGTAAGGATATCGTGGAAAATAGGACAGATGGGTGAATGTAAAAGAGAAAGATGTCACGTGGGAAAAAGTTGGAAACGAATTTATTTCAAATGCCTGTGTCACTACTACAAGCACGAAACGTATTACGTAAATTTAAAACTAGGTGCGAAGAAGTACAAGTGACGAGTGACTTGAACGTTTCAAGACGGGAGGTGAACAATGCATTATCCACATAATTCAGTGAATTATAAAATCGCAAAGTTATTAATACTCGAAGCAAATGCGATATCGGCATATTCCTTTCGATGCACGTTCTTACTCAGTATTGCGTTTAATTTTTTATTAATTTTCGTTGGATTTTTAGGTGATATTTTAATATTTTGTTTAAACTTTTAATTCTTGTATAAATGTATGCGTTTTCCGTTTTAATTTTATCTTGTCGGTGCAATTAATTACAATTTTGTCTAACAAAGTTTAAATCCTGCTAAATACCTTCACATGCTGTACGTCTAAAGGGTGAACGATCGTACTTAAAATAAAAAGTAAATGCAACTCTTTACGTTAGGTTAACAGGCACTGCTCGAAATGGCGACCTGCGTTTTCAATGTCAAGTTGACAGCGATGAAGGAATGATTGCCCTACTGTGTCCAAAATTCCTTGTGTGTTTCGAATAACTTAACATGCTGCCATTATTCGGGTACTTAGGCCCTCTTCTGAAGGACGTATTAAAAAGACAGTAAACAACTACATGGCAGGAACCGAACCAATAACCTTTGAAACAGCAGTTTCAGCGGTACGAATTGGCCCACCTGAAGAATTGCAGAAATATTACTAGTGTAGGCTACATGATGCAAGAAGGCAGGTAATCGCTGTTCAAATGAGTCCGGGGTACATAGAGCTAAGAGTTGGCAGACATTCATCTTTCAGTATAAGGGGAAACCTCCAACTTTAAGTCAATCGGACGATGAATGAAATGATGTGAAAATGAATCCAGGGTACATAGAGCTTAGATTTACCAGACATTCGTCTTTCAGGATAAGGAAAGAAGTGCAACTTTAAGTGATAATGGAAGATGAATGAAGTGATGTTCCAGTGAGTTCAGAGTACATAGAGCTTAGAGTTACCTGTCATTCATCTTTAAGGATAAGGTTAAACCTCCAAATTTAAGTCATTACGGAAGATGAATTAAATGATGCTCGAATGAGTCCAGGTTACAAGGAGCTTAGATTTACCTGACATTTTTCTTTCAGGTTAAGGTAAAACCTGCAACGTTAACTCATATCGGTGGATTAAACGATGTTCATATGAGTCCGGGGTACATAGAACTTAGAGTTACCAGAAATTTATATTTGAGGATATGGAAGAACCGCGGAAAAACCGTATGGCCATCACAGGGATTCAAACTCAGTAGTACTGAACGTGAAGCAGGCGCGCTCCACCTACGCTACAGAAGCGGGCATTTAAATTTTGCAACCTGAATGCTCTTAAGACGATAGCAAAATTCTTAACACAAGCAGCTCCAGCTGACAAATTGCTTTTTGAAGCGTTCAGTGGAGTATTAACTGCCGTAAGAAGGTAAATCGGACTTTGATTTTTTTTCTTTTAATGTTTACTCCATCTTGCATTAAGATAATAGTTTTTGTTTGACAATAGTTAGGGAAACTTGGAATTTTTTCCATTCCTGGAAAAAAACTTATTTTAAAGCTAATTTTTCCTTGAACTGCGCCCTTCTGGTAGTCAAACCGCGATAGGAAAGACTTACGAAACCCCAACAGGAAGCGTGACTGCTTCCTTATCCATAGAGAGCTAATTCTTATTTTAGATTTGCTATCAAGCTGCGACGTTTTAACATCGATGTCATAACAGCCCATGAACAATATGTGCTATTATTTTCAAAATACGAAGTATGGTCTACTTGAGTGCCAAGAAGAACATGACACTTTGTGCATTTATATTTTTCTGCTTAATTAATTGTTATGGGTCGAAAATAGCTTTAAAAATATTCGAAAAAGGCTGTTTTGTTTAAGAAATGTTCATGACAAGCTAAATGTATGTATTCAATTTTCTGAATATGGAAATATAGTAGGCTTTAAGCGATAGTAAATATTTAAAACTAGCTATTATATATAATTCCTTTTACTGGCCAAGAGACAAACTGAATAGCGCCTTCTCATTTGAAAAAAAGGATATGTATTTGAAAATACAAACAAATGAAAAGGATTATGTTGGAAATGTTCACTTCCACTATTGTATGTTTTAGCGACATTTTAGTAGTAAGATTTTGTCAATCTTACATTTTAAAGTTATAATAGCCATCTTCATTCTGGATAACAGCTTCAAAATATTTCACTATCACTGAAAATCTAGTGTATTCCCATATTCCTCTGTACCTACAGTACAATTAACAATAAGATGTTTTCCTGGATTAACATAAGTAGGTAAACTGTTTGTAAGATTAGTTTGTTCAAGAGTAGAGAACAGCAGGTTGGACAGACAAATTAGAGAGGCTAGCCAAGGCCAACTATTCAGGTCTAGCCTTTAGGAAGTTATTCAGTTCGATTAATTACATAGATAGAGCAATAAGTGTTTGTAAGAGTAGTTTGTACAAGAGTAGAGAACGGCAGGTTGGACCGACAAATTAGAGAGGCTAGCCAAGGTCACTATTCATGTCTAGCCTTTAGGAAGTTATTCAGTTCGATTAATTACACAGATAGAGGAATAATTGTTTGTAAGAGTAGTTTGTTCAAGAGTAGAGAACAGCAGGTTGGACAGACAAATTAGAGAGGCTAGCCAAGGCCAACTATTCAGGTCTAGCCTTTAGGAAGTTATTCAGTTCGATTAATTACATAGATAGAGGAATAAGTGTTTGTAAGAATAGTTTGTACAAGAGTAGAGAACGGCAGGCTGGACCGACAAATTAGAGAGGTTAGCCAAGGTCAACTATTCATGTCTAGCCTTTAGGAAGTTATTCAGTTCGATTAATTACATAGATAGAGCAATAAGTGTTTGTAAGAGTAGTTTGTACAAGAGTAGAGAACGGCAGGTTGGACCGACAAATTAGAGAGGCTAACCAAGGTCAACTATTCATGTCTAGCCTTTAGGAAGTTATTCGGTTTGATTAATTACATAGATACAGAAATAAGTGTTTGTAAGAATAGTTTGTACAAGAGTAGAGAACGGCAGGTTGGACCGACAAATTAGAGAGACTAGCCAAGGCAAACTATTCATGTCCAGCCTTTAGGAAGTTATTCATTTCGGTTAATTAGATAGATAGAGGAATAAGTGTTTATTACAAGAGTAGAGAGAGTCATGTGAGTGCAACACTTCAGAAGTTTATTTTTGGAGCAATGGCTGAACAGTAACAATGCTCATTCGGTGACATTAGTGTTAATTTTTATGTGTATTACTTTTTGTTATTACTTATTGCATTATATGACACACACACACACACACACACACACACACACACACACACACACACACACACACACACACACATACATTTACTATTTAATTTATGGTGCTATAATTTAGGGAGGACGGGGAATAATCTTAGCTTATAAGGAAAGCTTATACCACCTTCCAGCTGGCAATTGAAGCCGGGATATCTGGGTTTGAAGGCTGAACGAATATTCACGTTGTAAAATATCATGTTGGTTGTTTTGTGTAGACAGATAGAAGGACAAAAGGATATGTTAAAGGTACTCCCAAGTACATACATTGTACAAGCAAACACTTAGAGTTGCTTCAGGCAGTACTTGGCGAGTTTCTGTTACTTTAAAACTTGCTTGCAGCAGCATTCCTTTTTGTTTTACATTAATATTGGGATTTTCATTGTCCTTTTCGTATGTACTTTCTATTTGCTTTTACGGGTTTCTTTTGTTTCTCATATTTTCTTATTTCTTCCACTCTCCCTATTTTTTTTCCTCTTTTATTCCGAGCAAAACTTTCTTACCAAGATATCACCGGAATTACATGTTTTTAGATGTCCTGAATAAAACAAAATGTTTAAAAAAAATGTGTGTGGTGTGAATGTGTGTTTGTGAACAGTAAGACACAACAATGTAAAGTCGGTGAATTGCCAAATTTGTTATGTAAATTTAGCATATTTCAAGGTTGAGCTATGAAGATTTTCAAGAAAATTTCCACAGCCTTTATATGAAATATTTTTCCACAATTTTGATTTAACCCAAATGTTTTTAACTAGTGCTGTAGCTAGATCAACATTTTTAATCGATTAATCTATTGATTAATCGAGATCTTATCTATTAAAAAATTAGGTGTAAGGATTATATAAAGTACTGTAATACTCTGTACATTTCATTATTTATGAAACTTTTAAATATTTAGATTCAAACTTTGTGTTTGCATCAAGTGCACATGTTTTATATATGTATTGAACTAGATATACAATATTTTTGTAAGTAATTATTTAATAACGTATTATATCAATATCTACTAAGATAAGTGAGACTGGTATGCAGTTGTTTTTTTTTAACGTTTTTCTTTATTTTAACTTTTTAACACAAAACTTTCACCCACTGTCACGAACTTAGTAACGTTATTGGCTTACTGCAGTTAACAGCAAAGCTACACCACCACCAGCCCTGAGAAGAGGGATCAGCTAATGTTTCCATAGCTGCGTAATCGAAGTGTTCGGTTGAAGGTTGTACAGTATAGTTTATGCTAGCAGGTGATAAATATTCAGTTGTATACGATATGTTGTCACACACAAGATGTAAGGAACGAAACCTCTCTGTCAGCATCTGTATGTAGTTATGTACCTCTTAGAATATTTCACAACAGAAGTGTTATTTAGACTCTCTCGGGGTTCAGAGGGATTTCTTTTAGGTATCAGGAGTTATATTATCTCAAAGTTCAAAGAACATTACGTGCCTAGTGAGAGCTTAATGCATTGGAAAGGCTGTTTAGGTTGGAAGCAATAAATCAAACAAAGAGGACCAAATTTGGCTAAAAGAGTTTTGATTCATATTTATCGTAATCGATTAATTTTAATCGATCAAATCACGCAGAATGTACAGAATATTAAAGTACTTTATATAATCCTTACACCTAATTCTTGAACAGATAATACATCGATTAATCGATAGATTAATCGACTAAAGTAACACGGTTAATCGATTAAAATTTTTGATCAAGACATGGCGGCGCAGTGCTGACGAGGGATGCACAGCAGGTACTTGCAAATGGTAAACCCTGCGTTCTTGCGTGAAATGAATTCTCATTCCAAAAATGGTACGCTACTGCCAATTTGTCCATTACTTTCTTCTTGATGTTTCTAAAATGCTCCTTAAGCCTAATGTACGAAGGTTGTTCAATAAAGAATGATCATAGTTTTTACGGTCATAATTTTTCGCTCTAAAATTCAATCTTATTATATTCTGCTAGCCTAATGTGAAACAAACACGCCTGAGTAGTTTCATTGTTCGTACCCCTGATTTCCGCCTGTGAGAACCAGGCAAAATCAGACATGCTCAATATCGCCTACCGCTGCAATGGAGGTAACATACAGTTAAAGTTGATGTTAGAGGAAGATCCGGAGTTTCTTTCAAACGTAATCACTGATGACGAAACTTGGCCACATAATTTTGAACTTGAGAGCAAACAACAAAGCTCAGTGTGGAAATCTCCTTCATCACCAACCCCCAAAAATAGCAAAAGTGATTGCTTCTGCTGGGAAAGTTATGGTCATCTCATTCTTTGATATTCATGGAATGGTTTATCAGCATGTTGTACCTGCACACACATCAGTAACTGGATAATACTACAGGGATATCCTGAAAACACTGCAAATCCATATCAGGCGCAAAAGACATTTCCGTGAAGCAGGCTGGATGCTGCACCAGATAAAGCGCGGCCGCATATTGCCAATGTTGTTGCTGAATATCTTGCAAAAATCAACGTAAAGTGCATCCCTCACACTCCCTATAGTCCGGATTTAGCCTCATGTGACTTTTATCTATTTCTTAACTTGAAGAAAGGCCTCCGTGGGAGGCATTATCCATCATCAGAAGGAGTGGTGAAGGCTGCGGATGCGATTTTGAAGGATCTCTGATAAGAAATGGATTCCAGCATGTCTTTGAAGACTGGCAGAAACGCTGGGACAAGTGCATCGCGTTCAGGGGAGACTATTTTGAGAAGGACCATCAAAATTATGAGGATGAGTAAAGATACGTTGTCAAAAAAAATGATCATTCTTTATTTAACAACCCTCGTACAAATTCCTTTTTGTTCTGAAAAAAAAGAAGGGTCAGTGGGAAAATAACCCAGAACTATGTATCGCTTGACTAGAAAAGGAGAACAAGCATGAAGTCCCACGCTCGCCAATGTCCATTTCTACCTCAATTTTCGCAGAAGTCCTTCAAATGTAAGGATATTACTCGATCATTATCCTGAGCAGGAAATTAACATATGAAAATGTTGCGTGCCGCTGTTGACCACAAGTACGCATGAGTTGCTTCAGTTTTGGAGAAAGGTTGGTTCTGGAGCCAGGTACAGGCTTGCTTCAATGAACTGTCCTTGCAAAATGTGAGACATCGCTAGCAAGGTCGGCTCCCACAGGAGGGAAGAACATCATTACTACTACACCGTTGCCAACCAAACCTCGCTACATTTCGCTATACTGCTCGCTACTTAAGGAGCCAAATTGATTAATGACACCTAAAGGTGTACCGGGTCCCTTCTTAGCGCTGCTGCTCGTCAAGCTGTACGATCTTCTCTTGCTGGGGGACGTGATCTGGAGTACACTTAGCTTTATACGTCCCACTCTCAAGTACTGTCTAGCCACTACAAGAAGGCAAGCGGAACCTGAGGAGGGAGAGGGTTTAAACTGTGTCGAAAGTTATGGTCTTCAAGAATTAAACTAAAAAAGATGAAAAGTGGGCACTAAATGGCAAAAGGGTAGAAGTGGTGAATGAATTTGAATACTTAGTAGTAAGGTTGAATAACAATGGAAGGTGGGGAGCACACAGGAGAAAAATTAGAAAGGTCGGCAATGAATGGAATAAGAATATGCAAATATAAGCTAGAAATCACAACCAAGTGGTTAGAAAGAATGTACGAAGCACTAGTTGAATCCAAAATGTTGTATGTAGTGGAGATCTGGTGGGGGGCACAGAGATAAACAAAACGGTGGACCAAAACTACATAAGGTTTTGTAAAGAGCTAATAGGCTTACCAAGATCAGCACCTAGGGAAGTAGCTTTAGTAGAATAAGGAAAGACAAGGAGTAATGGAATAATAATGGAAAGAATAATAACATTTTAGTATAGGTGTTTGGCCAAAGAAGAAGGGGAAATTATGAAATTATGTATGATAGAGCAAAAAAGATTAGAGAACTCAAATAGTTGGTGGGCAGAGATAGGAGGAATTATGGAAAAAATAGCAATGGGAGATATATGGAGATTAGAGGAAAGGAATACAAGCGATGTGGGTAAATTGGTAAAATGCAGAATAGAAGATATAGAAAGACAGGAAATATGGGGAAGTCTAGAAAATATGAGATCATTACAATTTTACAAGCAAATAAAAAGAAATTGGGGACGAGAAACATATGTAGATTACTGCAATAGGCAAGAGAGAGAAGGGTTAGCTTGGATGAGAACAGGAATAATATTTCTAAGAGGGATAAGAGGTAGGGAAAAGGGAATTTGCGAATTGTGTGGGGGAAAAGAAAGCATAGAGCACTATGTAACAGATGCAAGGAGGTTGCAATATGGGGAAAAAAGGTTTGTGAAGAAAACTGGGAGAAAGTAGAGAAAAGGATATTAGCTATAAAAATGTCAACGGGATGGAAGGAAAAGAAGGTAAGAAGTATTGGTGAGTTCTTGCAGAAAGTAAAAGAAAAATGGGCCAGAAATGTAAAGAATATAAGAAAGGAAGATGAGGGGAAGAAAGGGACTAATTAAGTAAGGGGGCATGGAGGTTAAGAGCTACCTGGTAGAGCAGAAGACCAGGGTGTCATGCAAGCCAAGGTAGCAACAAGGTAAAGACAAATAAATGTAGCCAAAAGTTGTAAATTGTAAAATTATGGAATATGCACAATACATACACCATATTAATATCTGCTCCGTTAGTGGATCTATTTACTACGAAGTGAGTGAATGAGAGTCGCCGATGCTGCCAGATCTAATGCTCGTTTCAGTAACTACAATGATAGGTGCTGTCTGCCCACTACAAGAAGGCAAGAGAGGAATGAAGGGGAGAGAGGTTTGAACTGTTTATCTGCTCCTTTAGTGGATCTGTTTACTAGGAGAGGAGTGTATGAGAGTGCATATAAATCACCCATGTTGCCAGATCTATTGCTCGTTGCAGTAACTACAGTAATAGGTACTGTCTGCCCACCACAAGAAGGCAAGAAGGGAATGAAGGGGAGAGGGGTTTGAACTGTTTTCTGCTCCTTTAGTGGATCTATTTACTAGGAGACGAGCGTATGAGAGTGCATATAAGTCACCCATGTTGCCAGATCTAATGGTCGTTGCAGTAACTACAGTAATAAGTACTGTCGGCCCACCACAAGAAGGCAAGGGAGGAATGAAGTCGAGAGGGGTTTGAACTGTTTATCTGTTCCTTTAGTGGATCTGTTTACTAGGAGACAAGTGTATGAGAGTGCATATAAGTCACCCATGTTGCCAGATCTAATGCTCGTTTCAGTAACTGCGGTGATAAGTATTATGTAAGGGTGAGTTATGTGACAACACTGAGTATTTTACATGAACCTGGCATCCTTATCATATCCGGAAGGCGAGCACAAACACCGTGCGAACAGCAAAAGTTATTACGTTACACATTCCTCTGCCTTGCCTTCTTGTGTTGGGCAGACAGTAGTGCACAGAGGAGGTAAACGCAGCGACCGGGCGGTAGGCCTTAGCCCAGAAAAGGTTCTTGCGACGCGGGGTTAATGTAGTTGGCGGTAGCGTTGGAAGATCTTGGGTTCGATTCCGTAGCCGAATTTCCTAACACATAGAGTTTCTCAGGGGTTCCCCTGGATCGTTAGATTAGATGTACCCGGGAGTCGAAACGTTCCCTCTACAAACCAGGGAGCCACTAAAACTATTACGTGAGGCTTTGCATTAGCGCAATACCCTGATTCTAAAAAGCCACCCCTTTCGTGTGGAAGTGAATACGCTACTTACACGTACCCCATCGCAGATGAGTACCGATGACCTCGGTCGGGCGACCAATGATCTAGCACAATAACTATTAGCTAGTCCAGGCTAGACTCGTTCACGTGTCCCTCAAATTCCTCGAATTTTCTGATGCATCACCTTTCATATTTGTGTGTATATAGATATTGCTACCCTTCGTGTCCTCTCACCTCACCCCTCCTTCCTCATCAGTCTTTACATTTCGCAACTCAAGTAATGGTTTAAACAGCTTTGAAGTTAATATTGTGGAATATCAAATGAAGCGTTTCACAAGTTTATTTTAATAATAAACATTAATTTAGTTGTTAATTGTCCCACTCTTTTGCCTTTCGCCATAATGCCTCCCAAAGGCTTAAATTTCACTATGCTAGCTGAATTCTGCTACGGTTGGCAACACAGAACATTCGTTGAACAGCTTCCTTTCTGCATGGCTGACGTTGAATTGCATTCTGTTATGTTGAATTATTATCTGAGATCAGACATTTGGCTGAATCAGTCCTTGCTCGCAGAGATAAGCAACTCCAGCTCATATTTTATAATCCAAGGTTTTCTCAGCAATCAGCAATCAGCTTCCTGCAGATTGAAGTAATGTTCTTGACAGTGTCCTTAAGATATGTCACTTTGTGACAGAATGTCACTAAATTTTCTCCGTTGGTCATTAATATTTGCCTTCAACGATTTCTTTTTTGCATATAAATTCTCTGATGACCTTTTGCAATTTCCAGAATAATTCTGAATAGCATTCCTTTTTACTATCTGTAGTAGAGGCAACAATTTGATACTGGTAGTTTTAGAAATTACGCGATTCCAAGCCCACTTAATTCAATGAAAACATTTTTACTTTGTCTGTAGACACTTGAATAAAAATATCACATTTTTAGAAAAATGTCCGTGTAAGTGTTTAAGTACTAGGGCTGTTCAATAAAGAATGATCATAATTTATATTCTGTTAGCTTAATGTGAAACAAACACGCCTTAGTAGTTTCATTATTGGTACTCCTGGTTCCCGCCTGTGAAAACCAGGCAAGTTCAGACATGTTCAGTGTCGCCTACCGCTGCAATGCAGGGAACATCTTTATTGAACAGCCCCCGTAATATAACTCAATCCTCAGAACTGCTTCTTCTTCGGAGCAGAACAAAGTCCGCCCACGCCCCTGCCTTGCGTATAGTAGGGCTGTCCCGCTTCGTTCTGCAACTGTTTTACCGCACACAGGGATATCTGCTTACACAAAAGACCTGGTATAATGCGATTCTTTTAGTAGCTTAAATTCAGTGTGTTAAAAACTTTGAATATAAAGGATTTCTATTTTAGGTAATTAATTATTGCTACATTTTAGACATATAAAAGACAGTAAGTTGTTCAACTCTTTTGTTTGTTTTGATGCCATGGAGAATAAACCAAACAGCAGCAAATTTTCAGAGCATTACTGTTATATTTACTTAAAATTTGATATAAACATGGAGCATAAAAGGTGTCGAAAACGGTGGAGGTTACAAAAAAAAAAACGTTGTCTTGAGAAAATTATGTATTTTAACAATTCTTTTGTTTCTTCTAAATACAAACTCTTCCCTGGTTTAAAAATACAGGTATGCTGCAACAGAAGAGAGCATTGCAGGCTATCCAGAACGCCAAAATCCCGCTCGGTGGTAACGTGTCTGACTCACGTTCAAGAGGTCCCGAGTTAGAATCTCGGTCATGGTGATTTATCTGGATAAGGTCTTTTTCCCCCAGGGATTTCTCTTATCCTGAAAGATGAATGCTCTAAGCTCTATGTATACTGGACTCATTTGAACATTATTTCGTTCATCGTCCGGTATAACTTAACGTTGGAGGTTTTCCCTTATTCTGAAAGATGAATGTCTGGTAACTCTAAGTTCTATGTACCCTGGACTCATTGGAGTATCACTTCACTCATCGTCCGATATTATTTAACGTTGGAGGTTTCCCCTTATCCTGAAAGATGAATGTCTGGTAACTCTAAGTTCTATGTACCCTGGACTCGTTTGAACATCATTTCGTTCATCGTCCGATGTGACAAGTTGGAGGTTTTCCCTTATTCTGAAAGATGAATGATAACTCCATGTATCCTGGACGCATTTGAGTATCATTTCGTTCATCGTCCTATATGACTTAACTTTGGAGGTTTTTCCTTATCCTGAAAGATGAATATTAGGTAACTCTAAGCTCTATGTAACCTGGACGAATTTGAACATTGTTTTGTTCATCGTCCGATATGACTTAACGTTGGAGGTTTTCCCTTATCATAAATGATGAATGTCTGGTAGACCTAAACTCTATGTACCCTGGACTCATTTGAACATCATTTCGTTCATCGTCCGAGATGACAACGTTGAAGGTTTTCCCTTATCCTGAAAGATGAATGTGGTAACTAAGCTCTATGGACCCTGGACTCATTTGAACATCATTTCATTCATCGTCCGATATGACTTAACGTTGGAGGTTTTCCCTTATCTCGAAAGATGAAGTTTGGTAGCTCTAAGTTCTATGTAACCTGGACTCATTTGAACATCATTTCTTTCATCGTCCGATATGACTTGACTTTGGAGGTTTTCCCTTATCCTGAAAGATGAAGTTTGGTAGCTCTTAAGTTCTGTGTACCCTGGGCTCATTTGAACATCTTTTTATTCATCGATATGACCCAACGTTGGAGGTTTTCTCTTATCCTAAAAGATGAATGTCAGGTAGACCTAAGCTCTATGTACCCTGGACTCATTTGAGTATGATTTCACTCATCGTGCAATATGACTTAACGGTGGAGGATTTCTCTTATCCCAAAAGATGAATGTCGGGTAGACCTAAGCTCTATGTAACCCGGGCTCAGCATAATTTCATTCTTTGTGCGATATGACTTAGCTTTGGAGGTTTTCCCTTATCCTGAAAGATGAATGTTTGGTAGATGTAAGCTCTGTGGACCCTGGACTTATTTTAACATTTCATTCATCGTCCGTTATGACTTAACGTAGGAGCTTTCCCTTATCTTGAAAGATAAATGTCTGGTAACTCTGCGCTCTATGTACCCTGTAGTCGTTTGAACATCATTTCATTCATCGTCCGAAATAACTCAACGTTGGAGGTTTTCTCCTATCCTAAGAGATGAATGTCGGGTAACTCTAAGTTATATGTAACCCGGACTCATTTGAGCATCATTTCGTTCACGTCCTATATGACAACGTTGGAGGTTTTCCCTTATCGTGAAAGATGAATGTCGATAACTCTAAGCTCTATGTAGCCCGGACTTACTATTGCATAATTTCATTCATTGTCCGATATGACTTAACTTTGGAGGTTTTCCCTTATCCTGAAAGATGAATGTCTGGCAAGTCTAAGCTCTATGGGCCCTGGGTTCTTTTGGGTATCATTTCACTCCTTTTATTCAACGTTCGGTGTGATCCAGCCGGTTAAAGGACTTCATTAAAAAATGTAAGCATGAAATGCAATCAACATTGGGGACGTTAATAGGGGTGAGGGGGGAAAAAGACTATCTTAAATTTGAAGTAAAAGATTTTGTGAGTAAAGGTAATAGCACTGTTGAGAGAAAAGTAATCCACCCTCATTTCCGGACCTTGTATCAGAATCGGCGACTCTAGGGAAGACTTCCCAGAAAGCTAATGATGGGCGACCGCGCCCTGCGGAAATGTCACAAATTTCAAATTTCCTTGTGTGCGAGAATGACACTGGACGATAATAACGTGCTAAAGTTCGTTAGAAGAGCTGTACAGAATCCTTTCCTTAAATGAGCACAACTTTTAACACTTCCGCGACCAGAAACTTCTAAAGCCGGAAGAGAATGACGCCGTTCTGTCGAATAGCCAAGAACAGACAACGTTGAGGGTACACGTCAGCTGTTGCGCGATAAGACGGGTAAAATCACATGCCCGACTGTGCGTGAAGCTTCCGCAATGTCTCTCCATTGAAGAGTAAAGTGGATTACTTCCCCGCTTGACTTTAATATAGGCGTAGAGATACTGTAGACTACAAATTAAAAAAACAAATGAATTTCATTGTACTTAACACCACATTCTCTTACCATGCACCCGGTAACTTAAGGCACATTCGGAAATGGTTAGGTCCAATAAAGCACCGGGATGTTTTCTTACCGCAACTGTTATTTCAATTGACTACACTAAAATAGAAAAAAAATCATATTATAATTAAACATCCCCCAAAATTAAGTAAACGTATATAGTTTGCCGATGGAATCTACGGGGGCTGTTCAATAAAAAATGACCATAATCTTTTTACGGGCATAATTTTTCGCACTAAAATTCAATCTTATTATATTCTGTTAGCTTAATGTGAAACCAACACGTCGTAGTAGTTTCATTGTTGGTACTCCTGGTTCCCGCGTGTGAGAACCAGGCAAGTTCAGACATGTTCAGTATCGCCTACCGCTGCAATGGAGGTAATATGCAGTTAAAGTTGATGTTGAAGGAAGATCCGGAGTTTCTTTCAAGCGTAATCACTGCTGATGAAACTTGGCTACATCATTTTGATCCTGACAGCAAATAGCAAAGCGCAGTGCGGAAATATTAGTCATCATCAACCCCCAAAAAAGCAAAAGTGGTTGCTTCTGCTGGAAAAGTTATGGTCATCTCATTTTTTGATATTCATGGAATGGTTTATCAGCATGTTGTACCTGCACACACATCAGTAACTGGACAGTACTACAGGGATGTCCTGAAAACGTTGCAAGTCCATATCAGGCGCAAAAGACCACATTTGCATGAAGCAGGCTGGATGCTGCATCACGATAATGCGCGGTCGCATATTGCCAATGTTGTTGCTGAATATCTTGCAAAACTCAACGCCCCATAACATTGGGGCATCATTTTCCGAAATTATGAAGTTTTGTTGATTTTCTTGAAACTTAGTTGGCTGGATTTGTGCACTTATGAAAGCCATGTCTTCAATTGTAACATCTTGTGAGCATTCCTAAAACATCTCCGGTGATATTGAAATACCTCATTAAAAGCTCATTTTCTTTAAATGAAAAACCAGCAGTGATTCATTGTAAAACACTCAATTTCAAAAAACCTTGCAGTGACTGCAAGTAGGTGTTGAAATAACGTTTAATTATAAAACTTACCATACGCTTACTTCAACTCTATATCTAGAACCAGTTTTTGCATTAATGTAAGCTTCAGTTAAGGCATGCTATTAGTTATCAAAAGGCAGTGTGTTAAATCTGTTTTCTTTTTGTTTCAGGTGAGTAAGCAAATGGCGTTTGAAAGCTGAGATATCCATTTACATAATCTAGAGGTAAGGTGTTGCTGGATCATCAAGAGCAAGCAAACTATACCTATAGTTTTATAGATATACATTGGCAATAATCCTGCATTAGCTGCTTTTATGTTTAGCAGGCATAGGAATTACTAGGCATTAAAGCCAGAACAAAAGTACATGTATTGCAATGATACTGTGTTTTACGCTGTGACATCAGAGGTTACACCTTAATACGGGGGCTGTTCAATAAAGAATGATCACAAGTTTTTTTTTGGCAACGTACCTTTACTCATCCTCATAATTTTGATGGTCCTTCTCAAAATAGTCTCCCCTGAATGCGATGCACTTGTCCCAGCGTTTCTGCCATTCTTCAAAGGCATGCTGGAAACCATTTTTTAGAGATCCTTCAAAATCGCCTCCATAGCCTTCACCACTGTTTCTGATGATGGATAATGCCTCCCACGAAGGCGTTTCTTCAAGTTAGGGAATAACAAAACGTCACATGGGGCTAAATCCGGACTATAGGAAGGATGAGGGATGCATTTCACGTTGATTTTTGCAAGATATTTAGAAACAACATTGGCAATATGCGGCCGCGCATTATCTTGGTGCAGCATCCAGCCTGTTTCACGGAAATGTGGTCTTTTGTGCCTGATATGGACTTGTAATGTTTTCAGGACATCCCTGTAGTATTGTCCAGTTACTGATGTGTGTGCAGGTACAACATGCTCATAAACTAATCCATGAATATCAAAAAATGAGATGACCATAACTTTCCGAGCAGAAGCAACTTGCTTTTTTGGGGGGTTGGTGATGAAGGAGATTGCCACACTGAGCTTTGCTGTTTGCTCTCAGGATCAAAATGATGTAGCCAAGTTTCATCAGCAGTGATTACATTTGAAAGAAACTCCGAATCTTACTCTAATATCAGCTTTAACTGGATGTTACCTCCATTGCAGCGGTAGGCGATTCTGAACATGTCTGAACTTACTTAGTTATCACAGGCGGGAACTAAGAGTACCAACTATGAAACCAATACCGCGTGTTTGTTTCACATTAAGTTAACAGAATTTAATAAGTTTGAATTTTAGTGCGAAAAATTATGGCCATAAACAGTATGATCATTCTGTATTGAACAGCCTCCCGTAGGGGAAGGGATCCGTCCCTTTTAGCTGCCAAAGTGCGGGCGCTACGGACCCCTAGCACTCGTGGTACCTCTGGCGTTACTAGAGGAACCTCGGGCCGAACATGACGAGCGCCTCCCGAATGGGAGCTGTTCGGATTGGGTTGGACTCGAGGTGGCAGTGTGTTCCCGTCACCCACGGGCAATTGGGTACCTCTGGCCAGGCTACCATTGGCCACCCGGAGGGGGTAGAGGGTTGCCTCATAAGTCCCGAGGACTAGCCTGCAGAGCTAGTAGCTGGTGAGCTAGACACTGGCGGCCCTACCAAGGTTATTTGGTAGCTGGTTCATCAAGGACCGGCGCGTAAGTGGCGTATCCACTTCCGTCCTGTGTGCCGTGTGCAGGCGGGGGGGGGGGAGGCAGCTTATAAAATTGGTGCTGTCCTATGGTAAATAACAGAAGGGGCCCGGGTTCAGGTCCTACGGGGCCGGTACTAATGGGAGTAGATCCTCGGAGTGTATTGAACAGCCCTCGTAGTCAGACCGGCTGGTGCGAGGCCGTGACTGTCTGGGTTTGTTGTCACACGATGTTCTGCCTTCACTGAACTGTCGCACCCAGGAACGTGCATTAGAGACAACCATGGTACCATCACCACATGCCTCACTCAACTGGCGATGAATTTCAATAGGTGTCACACCACGAAAATGGAGAAAACGAATGATTATGCGTTGTTCTTGTAATGAAAACGTCTCCATTTTAAGTATCCAAAACAGTGCTAACTCTCGTCGCTGCACTGTACAGTGCTTCCATCTCTGTCGCTCAGTCACAAAGGGTCCACGTGTATTTTAAAGAAAGCCAAAAGTTCCTATCTCGTGCCAGTCCTGAAAAAATAGGTGTTATAACTTGAATGCACCTTGTAAGTTTTAAATTGAGTCATCTCTTGCAATGACACTAGTCTTGACCGGATGGGCTCCGTTTAGGTAGACCTCGTTGTTAGGGATATCGGTTACTCATTGCCTCGCACTGCTTGATGCAGGGTCAGTGAACTAGGTGACGTGTAACAGAGTGATTGTGTATTGTGTTATCTACGTGTTACATACAATTATGCCGAAAGTGAGGTTCAGTGTTGCTACACGATTAAAGATTAGAAACAGGTTTGCGGAGGAAGGTTTGTCGAAATTAAGGCAGCAACAATGTATCGGACGTGACAAATATGTGGGCTGTGGAAAATTCTAAAAAGCGGAATAGTGCGCAAATGCTACTTTCTGAGAGTAAGGGATTAATTGTTGGTACTGATTCCGAGATTTTTAAGGAATTTTGTGACGTGTTTCTGTCTGCAAATGTTCTTCTAAATGGCTGAACTTTCTGGACGTTGTTTACCGGACGAGTCAACACTAAGAAAGAATTATATTCCATTATGCTACGAAGAAACTATGCGAAATATAGAAGAGTACGTCACAGGAAAGAAAATATATAATTCCATTGATGAAAGCACGGACAGAATTTCGTTTTCATAATAAATTAGATTTGAAATATACTCAAATTGCTAATTAATTCGTGAATTTTGTTCTTATTTTTGTACTTTTTAGTATTGAAAATTAGAATACAATTAGTTATTTCTTATCTTTCTTCTACATACATTTTCATTGATGCATTGACATCCGTAACATTTCTTTTACACAATAACAAAATGTCTTATTCACGCGGCCGCGCCGTGGTTCAGTGGTTAGACCGCTTGGCTGTCACCAAGGCGGCCCGGGTTCGATCCCAGGCCACCACAAAGTGAGATTTGTAGTGGACAACACGGCGCTGGGGCGGGTTTTCTCCGGGATCTCCGGTTTCCCCCGCCATCTCATTCCACCGGTGCTCCATCTTCATCTCATCATCAGTACCATCGACTGCGGTGCCGTATGTAGTAAAAGCAGGCGTTAAACACTACACATTATACACATTTAACATACCCTTTCTACCTGCTTGCCTAAAGTCTTGGTCTCAAAACACATAACTCCTGGTTTTCTGTGTATAGATGACCCTCCTCTCCCTTGTATCCCTCGTTCTAGTTTTCTAACCCTTAATTGTTAGTTATTCTTCATCAATCTTAACCATTTCACTCGAACTTTCCCCAGATATTCACCTATATTTCTTACATTCTTTTCTCCTTTTACCAATAACATTTTCTTTATTATTAATACTTCCCCCCTCCCTAAAACTCTCCCACTTTTTTTAATTTACGTCCTCCAACGTTAAAACGTATCGAACGATGAATGAAATGGGTGAAATGATGCTCAAATGAGTCCTGGGTCCATAGAGCTTAGAGTTACCCGACATTCGTCTTTCAGGATAAGGGAAATCCCCGGAAAAACCTTATCCAGGTAACTCACCCTGACCGAGATTCAAACTCGGGACCTCTTGAACGTGAGGCGGACATGCTACCACCACGCTACCGAGGCGGGCAAGTCCCACTTTTGTTGCAAAATTTGTTCTCTCCATATTTTTGTTTGCAATAAAGTATAGTATGCCAATCTGTAACCTCTTCTCCACACATTGAGCATTTCCCTGTATCCTTATCACCCCCTCTTTGAATGGGAGTTGTTCGGATTGGGTTGGACTCGAGGGAGCAGTGGTTCCCGATACCCGTGGGAAATCGGTTACGTCTCCGGACGGGGTTGAGGGAAGCCATATATTCCCACGTACTAGCCTGCATAGCTAGTAGAAGGTGTGCTAGATCGCCAGGCGGCCCTACCGAGGTCTAATCGGTAGCCTTCCCTGTGGGGTTGGCGCGCGTAAGTGGCGTATCCACTTCCATCCCGTCCTGAGTCTACAGGACCAGATTGGGGGGGGGGGCGCCTTGTTAGTCTCTAGATCTTGCCCAATGGAAAGCCCCACGGAGGCACCGGGCGCCCTTTTGGGACAACTCGGTAATCCTCTGGTCGTTAGAGGGGGGTCAGTCTTCATTCTGTGTGGATTGCCCTGGTAGATACCCATCTTTATCATATCTAATACCTTTCAAATGTCTAACTCCTGTCCTTGCCCAGGCAAATCCTTCTCGCCCTAACTTGTTACACACATCTATGTACTTCTCCCTCTCCCGCACTGTCTTTATTTCCCTATATATCCTCAATGAACTTCTCTCCCTTACACTGGTAAATATAACTTGGCTAACTAAATCTTCCAGCCTTAATTCTACCTCTTTCCAGAAGCCCCTATAATAATACCCCTCGTTTTTCCAAATATGTCCGATACCTTTCTGTTCCACCAGTTCCCTTACGTTTTGCGCCCAAGACTCTCCCCATTTGCTTCTCATCTGCAAAAGAAAACATTCCTCGATAATACTGCTTTCCTCCAAATTAGCAACTCTGTATAGATATTTCAATGCCCTTGAGACAATTTTAACCTTTGTTGAATGTCTTCCCAACTCTAATATTGAAAATTAAGCAATTGGTAATGTATTTCTCCTTTTACATCATCAAATAGAAATACAAAATCAAGATTTCAATTATAAAATCCATACTGGAAAACGTCATATATTCCTAAATCCTGAAAATCCTACAGTATTGCTTGCCATTGAATAATAATTCGGTCCCCATACACCTAACCCTAGGTTTTTGTGTATTGGAGGTTCTCTACTCATTTTACACATTTTGCCATTTCACCTATCCTAATCTACATTTTTCTCTTAATTGTTCTTAGCCATTTCTCTTTAACTTTTTCTAAATCATTCCCTATATTTCTCCTGTTCTTTTCCCCTTTTACTGGCAACATTTTTCTAATTACTATTTCGCCCCCATATTGTCCCATTTACGTAGCCAGGCCTGCTCTCTCCATAACTTTGTTTGACTACAATATAATATACAATGGAAGTCTGTATTCTCTTCTCCACACAACGGACATTTACCTAGCTCCCTCTCTTGACCTATACCTTTCAAATTTCTCACTCCTGTTCTCGCACAAGCCTTCTCATCCTAAATTATTACTAGGGGGCGGATGTCGCCCTATTTGCCTACTTTATTCCTTTGTTCAGAAACGTAGGCTTTTAAGTTATAAGCACGTTTCCTACAATTAATAGCCTAATTTCTTAGTTATATAGTGCCTATAAATGCCTATTTCATACGTTTGTGCCTATTCTACTTATTAGTGCCTAAAACTGTATTTTAGTCAATTTCTTCTGCTTGTAATTTGTGACAACAGCGCTTGCATTTGTTGGTTTCTACGTGAAGTTTTTGGGGAAGAGAAACTTCTTACTGCTGCACGTTGGATATACAAAAATGGATGTAATAAGGAGACACATCTGTGTAAATTGGCCCAAAACTTACAATACCAAATTTAGTTTTTTTGTCTTAAAATTAATATTGACGTACTTCAATAAGATAAAGTTTTTTTTTCTAGCGGCACTACAGAAAACGTCACATGACTATTTAAATAACCCTACATCTGTATCGTGGCTGTTATTACGTAATTTTAGCCTCAGATTTCTATGATTCCTCATTTTCTACATTTTCCTAACTTCATAATGTTCCACAGGATGCAGTTTTCCATTATTTTTTATGAAATTATAAACATTCCTATAAGGACAACTGCCCATTAAGTGTACCCATTTACATTTGTTGTGTTTTTGTTATTTGTATTGAAAAGGATTATAATGCTTACTTCTTACTGACAACGCTTAGGAAAATAAAAATTGTTAAATAGGTATGATTATTTTTTCCCTTCGTTGAAATGGTGAAGACAAATGTTTCACATAGGTACAGGTCATTAATAGGTTAAAATGGCTGTAGAATCTTATACCCCAAGCATTAATTTTTAAAATTACAATATATGTAACATTTTAAAAATCTCCTGTAATTTAGACATAAACTTTTAATTCCTCAGAAACTATTGTAGCTAGAAAGCTAAAACTTGATATCATTCCATTCTTGACAAAAGCAAATAGTATAAATTTGAAACAAATCTAACAAAAACTTCAGATAATTCAAGTCTTAAGCCCCACCCCGCCAAACCCCTGTTTTTATTTTTTGACATAGTTAATTACTGCACACCTTTCTGCACGTTATGGTTCTTATTTAGTGAAGTGGGTTTATATGTATTTTAATTATACGACAATATCTGTTATTTTAATTTGCTGTGGAACCATTTATGAAATTTAGAATAAATGTAGAACTATTACGTCTAGGGAACCGCAAAATACTAAAATTGTGTATTTCTAAGTGTTTGCTTAGTAAATTTTTAGTGCATATTTAAGTGCCTATTTTGCCCTTTTTAGTGTCTTTTTGCCTGCCTATTTCACACATTTTTAGTGCCTATAAATCCGCTCCCTACTTATTACATATGTCTATATATCCCTCCCTCCTCCAGGTTGTATTTATTTCTCTATATAACCTCAGTGAGCTTTTGTCACCTGTACTGGCAAAAATGTTTTGTCTGTCAACATCCTCTAATCCTAACTTCTTTCCAGAAGCCTCTATAACCATACTCTGCATTTATCCAAGAATGACCCATACTTATCTACTTCAACACGTCATTCATTTTATGTGTCCAAGACCCTCCGCAATTACTTTTTCCTTTGAATATGAAAACATTCTTTAATACGAAGGCTGTTCAATAAAGATGATGGTCCTTCTTAAAACAGTCTCCCCTGAATGCGATCCACTTGTCCCAGCGTTTCTGCCAGTCTTCAAGGACATGCTGGAAACCATTTTTGAGAGATCCTTCAAAATCGCCTCCGCAGCCTTCACCACTACTTCTGATGATGGATAATGCCTCCCACGAAGGCGTTTCTTCAAGTTAGGAAATAGAAAAAGTCACATGGGGCTAAATCCGGACTATAGAGAGGGTGAGGAATGCACTTCACGTTGATTTTTGCAAGATATTCAGCAACAATATTGACAATATGCGGCCGCGCATTATCGTGGTGTAGCATCTAGCCTGCTTCACGGAAATGTGGTCTTTTGTGCCTGATATGGACTTGCAATGTTTTCAGGATATCCCTGTAGTATTGTCCAGTTACTGATGTGTGTGCAGGTACAACTTGCTGATAAACCACTCCATGAATGTCAAGGAATGAGGTGACAATAACTTTCCCAGCAGAAGCAACCACTTTTGCTTATTTAGGGGGTTGGTGATGAAGGAGATTTTCACACTGAGCTTTGCTGTTTGCTCTCAGGATCAAAATGATGTAGCCAAGTTTCATCAGCAGTGATTACATGTGAAAGAAACTCCGGATCTTCCTTTAACATCAACTTTAACTGCATGCAGACTTGCATGCGAATGTCCTTTTGTTCGGGAATGAACAGTCTTGGAACCCATCGCGCAGAAACACGTCTCATGTGTAATGTTTCTGTCACCAACGTGTGGGTGGCACCCAATGAAATGTTCAGTATTTCAGAAAGCTATCTTAAGGTAATTCGTCGATCCTGTCTCACAATGGCAGCAGCAGTGTTGATGTTTTGTTCTGTAAGAGCAGTAACTGGAGCACCGGGTCCACCTTCATTTGAAATTGGTTGTCTCCCTTCTTTAAACATTTTAAACCACCTTTGAGCTGTGCTGTAGGGAAGAACAGACTCTCCATAGGCCTCCTGTAACATTGTATAGGCCTCAACTGTAGATTTGTTTAGGCGAAAGTAGAATTTCAAAGCTGCATATTGTTCCTGGCGTGTTACCTCCATTGCAGCGGTAGGCGATACTGAACATGAACCATGAGTATAAACAATGAAACTATTACGGCGTGTTTGTTTCACATTAAGCTAACAGAATATAATAAGATTGAATTTTAGTATTGAAAATTATGACCGTAAAAAATTATGATCATTCTTTATGGAATACCCCGCGTTATATTGTCATCTTCCAAGTTAGTGATTCTGTATAAATAGTTCTTTGACCTTGACAAGATAAATTAAGTATGTATGCCTATCAATTCGACAATCTTTAATTTATAATTATAATTTATAATGTTTAATTAATTATTTCCTGGAAATCCAGTTTTATAGATCATTTTTCAAGCACTTTTAGGCCAACAAAGTCCGCCCTGCTCAGTAGGAACTCTTGATATTTCTTGCTGTATTTACTTGAAACAAAAGTGCTGGTTTTAAACTCGGTTACGAAACCTGTTGACATCAAACTTGAGTATTACATACGTAATACGTGTGTCATGATTACGACTTAAGTGCTGCAACTGTTTGTATGTTGAGGTGTTTATTGTTCCCGGAATGTCGATCTAAAGAACAAACAGATGTCTGATATAACAGCTCGTCAGCTCGATGGTGTGAAAATAAAATTCCACACTGGAAGTTTTTCTCATGCAACTTAAAGAGAATGTGTTAGCTATGGGCTTTATGGAATCTTTCCATCATCTCATATACTACTTCAGTGAGAATCAGTGTCTGGTTTCTATATTACCTACATAATGGAGAGCGAAGTCTTGCATTCCACCCAAATTTCGATACACAAGTTTTATCGAAAATACATGTTTTGCGATTCCTTAAACCCAAAAGAGTAGCATTTCTGTAAAATGAGCTTGTGTTTGTGTATAAAATAAGCGGGATGGCTTAGGCGGTTTCTTCTGTGGCCTGCATTCGGGAGGTCCAGGTTCGATTCCAGAGGCCAACCTACATCACCCTTGCGTTTTTCTCGGGGTTGTTCCCGGGTAGATTAATTAAATCCAAGAATTGCCTGTCTTTTCATTTTAGCTCCATTATCATTTCACATCATCTCTCATCTCGGCAGTTGTCTCCGCGCTGCATGGCAGGATGATATGCTCCTAGTAAACACTTCCCCCTCCGAAGGGGCCGGAATACATTAGGGTGGGACGCCCGTTTTTATGGCCTGTCGTGGCGTTTTTTTACCTCTGACGTTACTAGAGGAACCTTGGGCCGAAGATTCGAGCCCATTCCCTCTGGGAGTTGTTCGGATTGGGGTGGACTCGAGCGGGCAGTGTGTTCCCGAAACCCGTGGGAGATCGGGTGCCTTCGGCCTGGCCTCGGCCGCCCGGAATGGGTAGAGGGTTGCCTAAGAAGTCCAGGGTACTAGCCTGTAGAGTTAGTAAGTGTGCTAGATCCCCAGGCGGCCCCACCGAGGTTTTTCGGGAGTCTTCACTGCGAAGTTGACGCGCGTAAGTGGCGTATCCACTTCCATCCCGTCTTGACATCGATGTGGGGCTTTTTAGACTCAAGGTATTGCTCCAAGGAAAGAACCCCGGAGTTTTCCATCGCTCCCGGGCTGATAGAGGCCGGAGTATTGGGACTTTCCGGTAGACCTCGCTGCAACTGTCGTGAAGTTTCCACCACGTCAGTAAGAAAGACCCTGCCCTCTGTATTGTCGTTGCTCCCTGTGACGGCTTCCCTTTGCCTCCTCTCGCCTCATACTTCTTCCCGGGGGTGTTCTAGCTGGAGCATAGGTACAATAGACCAAGTTTGGACCTCCGTGCCGAATCCCCTCTGTAGCGAATCCAGTCCAGTCACCATTTTCTAGGAATGCAACACAAGGTTTTCAATACGATGTTTTCTCCACTCCAAACTGTGGAAATGTTTTTGGGAAATATTGCTTTCTAGAAATGGTTCTAACGATTTCGAATAGACTTTTAAAAGTTTAAGGCACTTTCAGATGAAATGAATGCATTGAATTTTCTAATAGGTTCTTCGAAGACCTCTTAATACTATAAAAGATAGATGTAACTTAACTGTCAAAAAAAAGGTAACACGTAGTCTTATCGGACGATAAATGTAATGATGTTCAAATCAGTCCTGGGTACATAGAGCTTAGAGTTACTAGACATTCATCTTTCAGGATAAGCGAAGACCTCCAACGTTAAGTCATATCGAACGATGATTGAGATGATGTTCAAATGAGTTCAGGATACAGAGAGCTTAGAGCTACTAGACATTTATCTTTCAGGATAAGGGAAAACCCACAACGCTGAAAGGAATTATGTTCAAATGAGCCCAGAGTGCATAGAGCTTAGAGTTACGAGACATTTATCTTTCAAGTTAAGGGAAAACCTCCAAAGTTAAGTCATATCGGACGATAAGTGAAATGATGTTAAAATGAGTCCTGGGTACATAGAGCTTAGTTACCAGACATTCATCTTTCAGGATAAGGGAAACCTCCAACGTTAAGTCATATCGGACGATGAATGAAATGGTCTTCACATGAGTACACGGTACATAGATTATTTATTTTTTTGTTCCATTTATACCCCCACCCTTAACTGCAATGGTCATATCGGCGAAGGGTACATAGAGCTTAGAGTTAAATATTCATATTTCACTATAAGGGAAATGCACCATCGTTAAGTAATATCGGACGATAAATTAAATAATGTTCAAATGAGTACACGGTGCATAGAGCTTAGAGTTACATATTCATCTTTCACTCTAAGGGAAGACCTCCATCGTTAAGGCATATCGGACGATGAATGAAATAATGTTCAAATGAGTACTGGGTACATAGAGCTTAGAGTCACCAGACATTCACCATTCAGGATAAGGGAAAACATTCATCGTTAAGTTATATCGTACGATGCTTGAAATGGTGTTCAAATGAGTACAGGGTACATAGAGCTTAGAGTCACCAGACATTCATATTTCAGAATAAGGGAAAATGTTCATTGTTAAGTGATATCGGACGATGACTGAAATGATGTTTAAATGAGTTCAGGATATAGAGAACTTAGAGCTACTGGACATTCAAGGGAAAACCCACAACGTTGAAAGAAATGATGTTCAAATGAGCCCAGAGTGCATAGAGTTTAGAGTTACTAGACATTTATCTTTCAGGTTAAGGGAAAACCTCCAACGTTGTCATATTGGACGATGAATGAAATGAGCCCAGGATCCATAGAGCTTAGAATTACCACACATTCATCTTTCAGGATAAGGGAAAACCTCCAACGTTAAGTCATATCGGACGATAAATGAAATGGTCTTCAAATGAGTACAGAGTACATAGAGCTTAGAGTTACCAGACATTCACCTTTCAGGATAAGGGAAAACCTCCAACGTTAAGTCATATCGGACGATAAATGAAATTGTCTTCAAATGAGTAGAGGGTACATAGAGCTTAGAGTTACCAGACATTCACCTTTCAGGATAAGGGAAAACCTCCAACGTTAAGTCATATCGGACGATAAATGAAATGGTCTTCATATGAGTACAGGGTACATAGAGCTTAGAGTTACCAGACATTTATCTTTAAGGATAAGGGATAACCTCCAACGTTAAGTCATATCGGAAGATAAATGAAATAATGTTCAAATGTGTACAGGGTACATAGAGCTTAAAGTTAAATGTCATCTTTCAGGATAAGGGAAAATCTTTATCGTTAAGTTATATAGGACGATGTTCAAATGAGTACAGGATACATAGAGCTTAGAGTTAGATATCCATCTTTCACTATAAGGGAAAACCTCCATCCTTAAGTCATATCGGACGACGTTTGAAATGATGTTCAAATGAGTTCAAGGTACATAGAGTTTAGAGTTACCAGACATTCATCTTTCAGAATAAGAGAATACCTCGAACGTTAAGTCATCGTTTTCGTATTCTATTCATGTAAATTACTTACAGCCAGTCGCCGTAGGTGGCCATGACTTCACCGGCGTCTTTATGGAACAAATGACGCGTTAAGTGTCCCAGATTTATGTGCGTAAACAGCAATCCGTTGAAATCGTCCTATTAGTTTCAGTCTAATTTAAATGTCAACTGTTCTTATTTAGTATTTAATAGGCGTTCGGTTTTTTTTTTTGGGGGGGGGGGATATTGGCTATCAAATTATGTAATTTTTTTTCATGCTTTTTATCACCGAGAGAAGAACTTCAGGTGTATTCCCAGAAAATTCAAGATATATATTTAGCCATGAAAATATCTTAAACTATAGATTTTAATGAAATTTTAAGATACTTTTTTGAGAAAAAAATAAGCATAAATTGTTTTAATCTTATTCACGATATAACTTCAGGATGTGTATTTTGAATCAGTAAGTTTAGTGATAATATGAAAGCGTCAGAAGAGT
This sequence comes from Mantis religiosa, assembly GCA_030765055.1. NCBI lineage: Eukaryota > Metazoa > Arthropoda > Insecta > Mantodea > Mantidae > Mantis > Mantis religiosa. The sequence goes on along the minus strand of CM060960.1, from coordinate 52,122,506 downwards.
ATTTTCATATCGGCGATTGCACAAATCTGCCGTGAGATAATAACACGCGCTCAAAATCAACTACTGGCTTACGTGACGTAGCAGGAAGCAGGTTGCCTGTGATATAAACACGCGTCAAGTACAGCTGACAAGCGAGTCGTATTATTTCTGCGCAAAAATATATTTCGCTACTGCAATTCTAGGGGCTTCGAATTCTAGAAAGGTTACCGTGTCCGCAAGTATGTAATAGCCGACATAAGGACTACAGAGTTAGGTAGAGTCCCTGAAGGCTCTGTACTGTCCCACATCCCCACCATATTCAGTATCTTTTTGGCAGACTTCCCCAGACACCTGCGTTTCGAAATGACATAATAGAGTGACGACGTGCTACCGTTCTACAATTCACGCCAGAGGATCTACTCCCATTAGTCCTGAACCCGTAGGACCAAGACTCAGGCCTCCTTCTACTAAGGAGTTACCCAGCTCTCCCAAAAGGGCCCCCGGCAATTCCGAGGCTCTTTCCATAGGGCAAGACCTAGAGACTAACAAGCCCCTCCATCTGGTCCTGTGGACTCAAGACGGGATGGAAGTGGATACGCCACTTACGCGCTCCAACACCAAAATGGGAAGGCTACCGATATGACCTCGGTGGGGCCGCCTGATGATCTAGCTTCTAATAGCTATGCTGGCTAGTACGCGGGAATATTAATGGCTTCCCTCAACTCCGTCCGGAGACTTACCTGATCTCCCTCGAGTATCGGGAACCACTGCCCCCTCGAGTCCAACCCAATCCGAACAACTCCCTATCAGGTAGGGGCTCGAATGTTTGGCCCGAAGATTCCTCTAATAACGTCAGAGGTACGAGTGCTAGGGGTCCGCAGCGCCCGCACCACGGCAGCTGAAGGGGACGGATCCCCTCCCCTACGGGGGCTGTCGTTCTACAAAGACAAACACATTATCAGAGCCTCCGCCTCACACAATAGTGTCGGCGTTTGCGGATGTCCGTTAACCTGGATAAAAGCCACGCCATATTTTTTATAAAGCGTCACACCCCCGCAGACTGTCCCAACTTCAACTTCCTACGCCGAAGGATTGAGTGGACTAACTCCGTCCATTACCTATGTGTTAAATTGGATAGAGGTTTAACTTTCCACCAACACATCAGGGATCGCTCGACAAAGGTGCAGTGGGCAATTGCTTCCTTTTATCCAATGCTGGGGTCGGGTTCGATGCCGTTGGGCTCGCCCAGCCGCTCCAAACCATTGAGCTATTGCCAGCGTGCCAACATGAAGATCCGTGGTTCAAATGCCGGCTATGGTATTGAATTTTTCAGTCTGGCTCTACCCTTTCATAGTGCGTCCTACACACAGCTAATGTGAAAGAACAATTAATTTCCATTATTGTACCTAATAGTGATCCGAACTATAATGCCCTGGCCTTAAAGTACTTACAGCATAGTAAGTCGTCATTAAGGTAGTTGTCTCAGGTGTTTATGAGAACTCCTAGTGGTTTACCGGGAAAAACACGAGTCAGTTGGAGAATTTAATGCAATGTTGGCACTTTGTCCATTGTAGCTCAATGGTTCAGAGCGGCTGGACGGAGACCAGAAGATCCGTGGTTCAAATCCCGGCTATGGCATTGAATTTTCCAGTCTGGCTCTACCCTTCAATAGGACATTCTTATGAAGCTTTAAGTTATTAGCAGAACTGTGTGAATTGCATACTTACCCCATGTTCACGCGGTGTGGGCCAGCTCTAGGAAATATTGGAACGTCTGAGTGGAGAGGGGAAGCAGAAGTATGTCTGCTTGTAGTGTGAGCAGCCTTCAAATACAAGAAGGTCCTACTGTGACTATGCAATAGAAAGAGTACTGAGAAATATCCTTAGTTATTTGCGTCATTATTCTCTCTTATTTTAATGAAAACTATTATTTGTAGATTCCTTCTCTTTGAAAATCACGCCTCACCACTGCTCCTAAAGTACAATTAGCCCTTATTTTACATAAATGCAACACTTCGAAACGTCTTTACGCATTTCCTTCAAGTCATTTTAGTACGCAACCTTTTTGCTGCTATAATTTTTCTGAGCTTCAAACAAGTCCACCTCTAACACGGAGCTACACACCAATGCTGAACGGAACTCAACATTTACAAGTAAACTGCTTCACTGCCGGTTCCACAGCTCGGCGACCCCTTACCTGGAACTGCACTTACTGACCCATGTACTGCTTTCTGCCCGTTTCACGGCCTGCCGACTCTTTATCGCGAAGCTCAGCTCATAGTGCGTCCTACACAGGGCTAGTGTGAAAGAACAATTAATTTCAAATTTCCTATTTGTCACCACTAAGTACCAATATAAGTAAAATACTATTGCTAATGCTATTAAAATATACTTACAGTTGTATTGAAAAGCGCTACATAAAACAAAGCTAACTTTCCTTTACACGCTACAGAGACTTCACGTTACAAAATCTGTCAGTGCTTCCTAACTATCGAAAGTCGCGATTGCTTCCGAAAACCTACGAAGCATGGTATTCGAGGTTGCGAATGCGGGAATGCACAAACATTCGGTATTGAAGAGCTCCCGGAACCGGTAATTCGAGCTTAAGCAGCTCTCATACTGTTCTTAGCAACACGGATGTTCACGAATATGTTTTAACATCGTATCCAGAGGAAAAGTACTGTTTGGCATGAATTCTCTTGTTTTCCTTCTTGTTCTCCTGAAATTCTTGGAGAAGCGGCGCTTCCTGCCCTTCATTGCATGCTTCGCCACTGGTTAGTGAGCTGACGATTTTTGGTGATGGAGGAGTGTTTAATCTTTGTAACTTCCTCATTTTTTGGCCTTTAACTTCCGTACGGTAAGGGCACTTGGAGGTGGATAGGTTTCAAAAAATCCATTTTTTGGTTTTAATGTTAAAAATTATACAATTCTTCAGCTTTAAAATGATATATATACATAGGGTGTTAGCTGGTATTAAAGCCAAGACGAATGTTAGGTAGCTCTAAGCTCCATGGACCCCGGACTCATTTTGAGCATCATTTCACAAAATTCATTCATCGTCCGATATGACTTAACGTTGGAGGACGTAAATTACAAAGAAGGCCCTTTAGTTCGTCAATTTAAAGATGGCGGCGTAATGATACGCCCACTTCCTGAGAAACGTGATTTCCCAAAACCTTGATTGTTCATACTTTAGGTGCATGTTTCTCAAAAACTATAAAAGATATTGACACAAAATTTGTAGTGGTTATTTGTCAATGTTCCATGAACACATTTGGCTAACATTTATATTCGTGTGATTTATAAAATGGATGAAAACAAATATTCAGTCCTTGAAAATATTATCTCTTTTTTTTACTCAAAACTAATTAATTTTTCATGTGCATAGTATAAACTATATGTGATTTTCATTTAGTCGATATTATAAAACTGTATCTTAGGTTATTTAGGATAAAACTTGGTGCATGTAGCTTTAAATTCCTACAAGTAAAGTGCACCTGAAATATAGAATGCAATATATATTTTTTTTTTTCAGGACACACGGTGTGATTTATGCCCTTTGATACCGAAATTAAGGGGGTGCAATGTATAAAGAATCGTAATGGGTTTCAAAGGAGTCTTGTATTTTATGACATGAACAGTTGCAGTTGGTTGAGTCGTGTAACAAAAGACACGGGAAAAACAGGGGTAGCACTTGACTTTGTTGAATAAGGCATTCTTCGGGCCCTAATAATGACAATTGACAAGATTGTTACAAAGGGAATCTTTGTGTGTATAAAGGGCTTCGAGAAAGTGAAAGCTATACACTCACGCGTAGCTGTGAGGACATTCAGTCCGAGGCGTGAGGCCGATTAGGGCAGTCTTCTTCTTCTGTCTTGGTCGAGGGCAGACCAGAAGTGATGAGAGAAGATATTTGTCGGTTTATACGTAACTAATTAAGTATTATCGATATATTGGTAACCCTTGGTCGGCAACTTCAAGTTCGATGTGCTGATAAAAAGAAGCAGTCAGTAAACCAGTTTAAAACGGGCATTCCAGTGACATTAAAACTATCCTTCCCATGCATACCTTGAGAGTATCCTCATTGCTTTACCCTGAGCCACACATTATATTGCCCCAAACTGTAGCGTCAACGTGGAATCGTGTGCCACCTATTTTATTATTGCTTCAAACTGTCGCCCCAACGTGGAGCTCTTTGCTCAACCATTATATTTGCTTCACCCTTTTGATGGACCTATGTGAACGTAATTTAAACAACACTGGTCGACAAGGTGAAATCTGATTAGTGAATCTAGTGTACCTTTTCATACTGAATTCAGATATGTAGTCAGAATTTTTCCATCAGGCACAGTTTTTTTTTTTGTGACCGCTACTTTCTAAAATAGGATTTTAGCGTTTTCTTTGACCTGTTATAGGCAACTTTACCTCATATTTAGTGATTTTATCCAAGCTTTATATAAGGGAATGATTTGTAATATGCTGAAGAACAATAAAACAAGGCTGTGCAGGTTCCTTCATGTTTGGATATGTACCGACCTGTTCATCTGGCTGTGTGATGTGTCAATATTGAGCTGACTGTGAGTTTGTTCAGTAATGAAATATTTCCTTCCTTTCTTTTCGAAGGTGTATTGTGTATGCAGTATTTGAGTGCTTTTTTTCATCATGCCAAGAAAGTGTGTAAATCATGTAGACAGTTTCTGCTATATTTGTGATGAGCTGACCTTCAAGTCTCAGAGGCAAAATTTGACCCCACTTGTAAAGAAGTTTTGTAAAATTAAATTTAAAGGGAGTCAATTAATGACACTAAACAACACTTACTTTTAAATTTTCCCGGAACATGTTTGAGACTTTGCCTCCCTCCTCGACCGGCCATCGACTGCTTCTCATTGGTGTAGTTGACAATATTTTGCCATAGGTCTCCTCTGTCAACTACAGCAATGAGAACCAGTCGATGGCCGGTTGAGGATGGAGGCAAAGTCTCTGATACATGTTCCGGAAAAATTTAAAGGTAAGTGTTGCTTAGTGTCATTAATCGACTCCCTTTAAATTTAATTTATTATAACAGCACTGTTTTCAACACTTCCAAGAAAGGAAGTGTTGTCAACTTTACTTGGCTGTCAGGCTGGTGATTTTGATAAGAGCTGGGCGCCAAATACATGCTGTGTTTCGTGTGTTGGATTGCTGGCTGGGTGGAAAAGTGGTACGCATCGTATGCCATTTGCAATTCCTATGATTTGGAGGGAATCGAAGGATCATTTAAGTGATAGTTATTTCTGTTTGACAAATATAAAAGGAGTTTGACAAATATAAAAGGAATCGCATCTAAAACAAAACATACAGTTAAGTATCCGAATTTGCAATCTGCAATAAGACCTGTCTTACACAATGGACAGTTCCCTGTACCAGTATATGCAAATACGACCTTAGGTGATAACTTATTCTGACCTAACTGAAACTGAAAATGCTTCAGATGAAAATAAAAATGATCCTACATATGAAGCCAATACCTGATCATCAGAACATACTTTCCCAATCAGAAAGACCTTTGGAGGGAATCGAAGGATCATTTAAGTGATAGTTATTTCTGTTTGACAAATATAAAAGGAATCGCATCTAAAACAAAACATACAATTAAGTATCCGAATTTGCAATCTGCAATAAGACCTGTCTTACACAATGAACAGTTCCCTGTACCAGTATATGCAGATACGACCTTAGGTGATAACTGATTCTGACCTAACTGAAACTGAAAATGCTTCAGATGAAAATAAAAATGATCCTACATATGAAGCCAATACCTGATCATCAGAACATACTTTCCCAATCAGAAAGACCTTAATGGCCTGATTCGGGATTTAAATCTGTCTAAACAGCAAGCTGAAGGTTTAACTTCCAGACTCAAAGGGTGGAATCTACTCCAAAAAGAAGCAAGAATATGTAGTTATCGTGGCCGCCATAGTGATTTCAAAGACTGCTTCTCTGAAGAAAGTGGTATAAAGCTATGGGATGCAACACGTCTTTAAGAATTCACTTCTTGGTCTCTCACATAGACTTCTTCCCCGAAAATCTTGGAGCTGTCAGCGATGAGCAAGGTGAGCGTTTTCATCAACAAATTTCTACTATGGAAAAGAGTTACTAAGGCAAGTGGAGTTCCAATATGCTGGCTGACTACTGTTGGACCAAGAAGAGAGACGTTCCAGATACAAAATGTGCCCGAAAATCACTACCTACCACTTTCTACGTAAGTCAGAATGAGTAGTTATAATTTTGAGTTAGATAGCTAGTTACAGATTTTTTTAGAATATTATAACAATTCAAATCAATATCACACAAAACTCCTGCCTGATGCGGAAAAACTAAGATTATATTTGAATTCAGCACAAAAAATACTTCTAGAAAATGTTATTTTAATTCTTGTGAAAGAAAAAAGGTTCATTTTTGTCAACTAGTGTAATATACAGTAGTTAAAGGCCCACATCCTTATACATTAATCATACAGAATTTCAATTTCTGATAATGTTTAGTTTTCTATATATTTAAATTTTAATATTGGTAAACATTTGCCTTGTCTGGGTAAAAATAACCTCGCAGTGCCCTTGAAGCGTTTTCTCGCACACGAATGTCATTATCTTCAATATTTACATCATTACAAATGATACCTGACGAAAATCTGTTAACTTATACCTTGCCATTTAAATTAATTTAACCATTGCATTGGAATAGCCCTGGTCAGGTCGTTGCACTTCTTCCTTACGCAAGGCATATGGAGCATATCTGCTCTGGCAGACTCTATTGCCTTTATCGCTAGTAGTATCAATATTGTCGCTTCATTGCCGACCCCTAATTAAAACTTTTTGTGATCTAACCTACCATCTGCCAGTTTTCCAGTCACAGTATTGCTTCTACAGTCGAGAGGAACAAGCGTATCGATCCGTCAGGCTGTTCCCACGCCAGATGCTAGGTGATTATGCTGTCTCACCCACACGCTGCAATTTGCCTCAAATGGAAATGTGAACTTTCATAGAATTCCGATTAAAGACGCAATTCGTTGCTCCTGCAAAATAAAAAAAGAGAGAACGTGGCTACTGGAATTCTGCGAACGATGCAGAACTGTTCTTTAATTGCAATTGCAGTTTCTATTCACGGTTAGAACTTCCTTTTACTTTCCTTCTTTCTTTACTTTCTCCTATCTATAACGGGAAAAAATACAGAGGCACTATACGAGTGTTTGACCCAGAAATTCGTTGACTAGATTTCACAAAAAAATAACACACGGTTTGAAACCACTTAAAAAAAAAGCAGTTCCAGGGACCTGGCTGAACAGTCTAACTTTAAGGGGGGACGTACGAGAAAATGTCCAAAAAATCTAATTTTAAATATTAAAAGCAGAAGCATTATTGACAGTGAAGTATATGACTATATTCAGAGAGTAAACCTTATGTAAGACAGTCCAGAATATGAAATAATTCCAAAAAATCCATTACTCAAAAGTATCACTTCTGTTAATAAAGCTTTATCAATTACAAAAACATTAAGTACATCTGAAAAATACAACTTAAAATCTTCCAACCCCACACTACCAAGATTGTACTGTCTGCCAAAAATTCACAAACAAGACAACAGCATGAGACCCATCATCAAGGCCCAAATGACCTTGTTGTCGACGGGCCCTTAAACACTACACTCACTCACTCACTCACCCATCATCAGTGGCATCAGTTCACCTACATACCTCATTGCAAAGTGATAAGTAAGAAAATTAAAATCATATGACAAATTTCAAAGTTTGGGAATAAAAAACTGCTTAGAATTGATAAATCACCTACAGAAGTACAACATCCTGGAAAATCACATACTTGTTTCTTTTGACGTTAAGGCACTTTTTACAAGCATTCCAGTAGAAAAAATACCTACATTCCTCAAAAAATGGCTAACCCAGACTACAGCAGACCCCACAGAAATAGATGACATTATCAATCTTACAGATTTATGCATAAGGAATAATTACTTCATGTTTAACCAAAACTTCTACAGACAAACAAAAGTATTAGCTACGGGGAGCCCACTTTCGCCTATTTTAGCAGACCTATACATGAACTATTTTGAAACAAACATAGTAAAGGCCTTCCCACAGATTTATAAATTTTGGCAGAGATATGTTGATGATGTTTTTGCTATCATTCCGGAAAAACTTAGAGAAGATTCTCTAAAATTACTAAACCTGCAAGATAATCACATCCAATTTACTATGCAAGTAGAAAGAGACAACACCCTACCCTTTTGGACCTCAAGATAACTAGAAATCGTCATGGTGTAGATTTTGGAATATACAGGAAGCCCACACACATAGATAATTACATAAAGAAAAATGAAAACAACCCAGTTTCACATCAACTAGCTGCCTTTAGAAGTCTAATTCACCGGCTATACAACATCCCACTGAGTAAGGAGGAATTTTTGAAAGAACAACAACACATAAAAGACATAGCGGTATTAAATGGATTCAATCCAGCCATCATAAGGAACATGATGAAGAGAAAAGAAAAACTGAAGATAATATCAATAAATACCACTCTCACACCACTTAAAAACACAAATTGGCAATATAGAAAATTCACCTACCATCCATGGGCTTTTAGAAAATTTGAACGAATCTTCAAAAGACTAAACTTAAAACTAGCACCCCAAAACAAATTCAGTCTGAGGAACCTGCTAAATAAACCAATGAAAAATACAATCCCCAACAATTTGAAATCAGGAATTTATCAGATTAATTGTGAAACCTGTGAAAAAAAGCTACATAGGAAAAACTAAGAGAAACTTGTTAACCAGGCAAAAAGAACACCAGAGGAACATTAAGTTGAAACAAACAGAAAAATCTGCAGTTTCACACCATTTTTGGACAGAAAACCACAACATTGGCCACAACATTAAACTGTTAAAATCTTTAAGTACACCCATAGAATTGGATATTTGGGAAAAAATATTCATAAACAAAAACCGTGATAAAGTTATAAATTTTGAAATACCGGCATTAAATGAAGTATTAAAACATAGTGCCCCTAACACCAGATGGCAGAGTGATCGGAGCTCCGTAGTAGTGGAAGAAGAGGAAGGTTCCTTTAGTCACCAAACAGCTGAGGATGAGATCGAATGATCTTGAAAACGTTTCAATTATACAACAAGTAAGTGAAGTTTGAGTGTAAACATAGTGACTCATAAATCAAACTTATATCTATTTTTTTATTGTTTTGTAAAATAGTATATAGTGTTAGCTATCAAACACCAAAATATTATGACTGTGCGTGGAGTGTATGTACCTTTAAAAAATTAAATGTCCTAGTGTTGCATAGTAGCAACACATAGTCTTCCATCAGCTGTCTTGGAATCTATAAAGCCCACCTACCAATTCTTAGCACACCCAGACTTGCTAAAAAAATGTCTCTATGGAGAGACACAAAACCCAAATGAAAGCCTCAACAGTTTGATATGGAAAAGGTGTCCCAAAACATCATTTGTGTCTTCCATAGTGGTGAAAATTGCTACAATTGATGCTGCAATAGTGTTTAATGATGGGAATTTTGGTGTGTTTATGGAGTATCGACAACATTCGCATCGCTGGTGCAGAAAGAGCTATGACATTAATGCAGAAAGAAGCAAGACAGAAGAGGAATTTAAAAAGAAAGGCTGAAGAAGACCAGAATGAAGATACAGACTATGGATATGGGAAGTTCTGACTTAAAATTAAAAGGCAAACTGAATAATACTTATTGTATTTTTAATTGCCTTTCCCCGTAACTTGCATTTTCTACAACTTCAACCCATTTTTCCCTCAAACTGCTTCATCTACAGTGATGCAATTTAGCACACAGCTTTCTTATACCACAATGAACATTTTGTTGGTTCTAGAGTTTAAGTTTAAGCTCCAGATGGCATGTGATGATACAAAATATGTGAAATTATTTTAATTTTTAAAGGATGCATATGATTAACATTTTTTTAAATTCTATAAAGCTTCAATAAGAAATCTAAACCCAACAAATTTATTTTAGTGTGTTTTAAAATAACATACCAAATTTCAGAAAGATATCATATGTGAATTTTGAAAAAAAAAATGGCTTAAGTTTGTAAATATCTCTCCATATACAAAAAATATGTAGCATTAGTTATAAACAACGGAAAATTATGAAAACAATTGTGCATATTAACTGTATTATCTTAAATGTGTATACTAAGCTCCACTTCTCTAACTTGAAAACTTTGGATGTTATGGCTATTTATATAAGACCCTGAATATTTGCATACGTGCCCCCTTAAAGCGAAAGACCGGAGACGTAGTCTACTGCACATGGACTGTACTGTTATCGGTCGCAAATATAAACAACTGCAGATCGGTATGTCCTGACCATGACAACCGCCTCACTGTGAGGGGAAACAAAACAATCGCGTTATATGAGGCTGAGTCAAATGAAAACTTTAAATATTTTTTTAAATATTATTTATTGTGCAGAGGTGGTACAAAGTTGTATCACTTTTCAACATAATCTCCCCCACGCTCAATGCAAGTCCTCCAGCGCTTACAAAGTGCATAACTGCCTTTAGAAAAAAAATCTTTTGGTAGTGCGCGCAACCACTGCACCGCGTGGCCTACCTCTGACCCATGACTAATCTGTAAACATGCATGTCATTCAGTGTCACTCGGCGGTTTTCCTTCACGATGGCTTCAACTGCTGTAATTTTCTGTGGAGTCACAACTCGTTGTGCCTGACCTGGACGTGGAGCATCTTCCACTAAAGTCACACCATTTGCGAACTTCCTACTCCATTCGTTGACTTGCTGCTGTGACAAACGTGCATCACCGTACTGAACCTTCATTTTTCGACGAATTTCAATAGGTTTCACACCTTCACTACGCAAAAACCGAATGACAGAACGCTGTTCTTCCCTGGTGCGTCGCAAGTGGGGCATCTGCACTATGCTGCCACCTACAAGTCATTCTGCACGTTGTTTGTAGCACGTTCACCAACTTACAGGATAACGGCGTGAAATTTCGATTTGTTATTACAAATTTAAGGTTTTCATTTGACTCACCCTCATACTACACCTTGACCTTGCGTCTGCACACACTTGCAAGGCAATGCTTCTCTAGTTCGCAGAATACTACGTCACGTTGTGTTTGACGTCTGCACATTTGATGGTCGTGCTGTACATCTGACGTCATTCATACTCTCTCTCCAGCTAATTTGTATGGCTTGGGAACGCACATCTCTCCGGCCTTTAGTACGACCTAGTATAATGGAACAAATATATATTTTTAAATTTTTAATTTGCAAAGTACATAGGATTAGAATTACTACAGAGAGGTCGGCACCAAAATCTGTGGTTCATAGTACCAAATGCCCTAGTGTGGCATCCCTGGGAGGAAGGATGAGGCGAGAGGAGTTAAAGAGAGACCTCCCTAAGGAGTCACGATAGTGCAGAGGGCGGGGTCCCTACAAATAATCGGTTGTAAACTCCCCGGCAGGCCAACACAACAGGTATACCACCCGTATTGGTCTGGAAATGGGCCAACAGGCCGGGCCGGAGGACGAAAACTATATTACCGGAGGAGGAAAGGTTTACCAGGAGCATATCATCCTGCCATGCAACGGCGAGACACCCGCCGACACTTGTCCTGAAAGAGACCATTAGATGAGAGATGATATGATAGTGGAAATGAAATGGAGGGGCAGGAATTTCGGGGGATGTAATTAACCCATCCAGCATTCGACTAGCGACCCGGGAAAATCCCCGAAAAATCCATGGGACAAGTAAATCGACCACGGGAGTCGAACTCGGGCCTCTCGAATGCGTGCCACAGACGTGCAAAATACATAAGTAATAAAATAGAAAATGATAAATAGTATATATATATATATATATATATATCCAATTTCTTAGGGGATTTTGAGAAAATTAAATGTAGATCTTGTTACAACACACAATTTATGTCATAAAATTTTTGTAGCATTAACAGTTTCTGGGATATTATGTTTTATTGGTTTTACTTTTCAATAGCGATAAGACTTTAAGTTAAATCAAACTAATGTCCTTCAAAGTTATAAATAAAGAATCTTGTCTTTAAGTCTTAGTTCCCTCATAATAAACTTTATTATTTATTTTGTTCCTTGTGCTGATGCAAAGTGCTTGGAATTGCAATCCCATGATTTATGAATCCATTTTTAAATATTTTTTCGGTGAAAATAAGAAGAGAAAGTAAAATAAGAAGAGAAAGTAAAATAAGAAGAAAGAAAAACTTTGACAAAGCTTGGAGAACGGAAGGGATGCTTCAAACCTTGATCCAAGATGTTTCGTGATTACCACCTTCAAGAGGAACGAATGAAGTGAAGGTACCGCAGACAGACCGGATGAGAAGCGCAAAGGTCCTTAAAGCCTTTAGGTTTGATGAGCTGGTTGCTCAGGTAAGGCTTCCTTCTGGCGGAACAGAGGAGAACTCGATACTTAGGAGATAGCTTAGGAGGCTGCCATTGGTAGAGCAGGGAAAATTTTACCTACAAGCAAGCAACTCGCCATCTGTGCGCCAGCATCTGACACTATAGAGCCTTGAAACCCTCCTGAAACATGAAAAATAGAAAATGGAGGTGGGTAATATACACAAGGCATGGCTCACTGTAAGCCAGAAATATTAGTTGTTGCTACTCATTAAAAAGCCCCACCTCCCATATGGATACACCACTTACGTGCATCAGGCACCTCGAGAAGGAAGACCTCTGAGAACTAGAACGCGTCTCCTAGCTCTCCAGGCTGGCCCCTGAGGACGTTAAGCTGTCCAGGTGCACACAATCCTCCATGAGTGTCGTGTCGAGCCTAACCCAATCCGAACAACTTCTTCTTGAAAGGGGTTCATTGTAACGTCAGAAATACCACGGGTCCGCAGCGCCCACATAACGGTACCTGAAGAGGAGGAAACCCTCCTCCCATGGGGGAGGGAATACATTGATAAATCTGAAAAAAAGAAACTTGAGAAACTCTTGATCGACCCCAGGAATTGAAAGAATCTCTAGATGTGACCTCCTTGCTCGGTAAGGGTGACTCCTTGAGTGACACGATGTAGTAGTTTTTCGCTGACCTACTTAAAGGGCATGGGAGCTTCTGTTTGCGTTGTGATAGGACGATAACTTTAAACAGAGTGCCACTAGACACGACCAAAACAGCGTAGCGTGTGTTACAGTTTATGTCTGTGATAGGCACCGTAAAGGGTTCCACTTGAAATACAGCGTGCTTCGCTATCGTTTAATTCAAATCTACACTAAACTGTTCTGTGACGTAACTTTGTTGGTGTTTGTTCTTACACAACAAAAGAAGAATTGAGGTTTGTCCTGAATCTTAACTGCATCGCTACTAATGTCTCTTTGACTGTTGACCTGGACTAAGTAGTGCTGTATAAACACTTTGGGGTCATTAGCTTTGCACAAGGCATTCGAATCTAGTTACACATTAAAATAAAGATTGCGCTTGTTGGAAACATAACCATTTAACTGGTAATTAAATATATTACACTTCCTCTCTCATTTTCCACTCTGCTATTTGAATACGTTACAATCCTTACTAATTCCTCTATACGTGCGATTGACCTCAGCATTCGTTATCGCGAGGACTGCCCGCTCTACTTCACTCCCTCACAATTGTCCCGCTTTCTCCAGAAAAGTATACATTTTTGTCTTGCGTATCTCACGTGTACTGTCTACCCACCACAAGAAAACAAGTGATTCTTTAAGAGGGAGAGGAGATTGAACTGTTTATCTGTTCTGGCAGTGGATCTGTTTACTACGAAATGAGCCTTTGAGAGTGCATACGAGTCACCCATGCTGCCAGATCTAATGTTCGTTGCAGTAACTGCAGCGATAGGTATTATGCATGGGTGAGTTATGTGGCAACACCGTGTACTTTAGGTGAACCTAGCATCCTTAGCATATCCGAACGGCGAGCATAAACATGCGGCCAACAAAAGAGATTACGTCACACATTCTTCTACCCCTTTCTTGTGCTGGGTAGACAGTAATCCATGGCAAAAACGTATTGACCTTCATTGCCATAGCGGTGCACTCGCTTGTTATCTTGTTTACTAAAAGAGCGAAATATTAGTAACTTGGCGTACAATAAGTAATGCACACAGGATCTACCCAAAAGTCCTAAGACCCTGGCCTCCTTCTACCCGGGAGCGATGGATAACTCCGGGGCTCTTTCCATAGGGCATAATCTAATTTCTTAAAAAGGCCCCCCCCCCCATCGACAACAACGTCAAGACGGGATGGAAGTGGATACGCCACTTACGCGCAGTCAATCCCGCAGGGAAGGCTACCGAAAACCTCGGTGGGGCCGCCTGTTTATCTGGCACACCTTCCACTGGCTCTGCAGGGTAGTACCCAGGACTTATAAGGCAACCCTCTACCCCTCCGGGTAGCCGTAGTCTGGCCAGAGGTACCCGATTTCCCGCGGGTGTCGGTAACCACTGCCCCCTCGAGTCCAAGCCAATCCGAACTCCCATTCAGGGAGGGGCTCGAATGTTCGGCCCGAGGTTCCTCTAGTAACGTCAGAGGTACCACGAGTGCTAAGGGTCCGCAGCGCCCGCACTAAAGCAGCTGAAGGGAAAGGATCCTCTCCTCTACGCGTACAGTAAGTTAATGTCAGAGATTCTACTGCCATTAGTCCTGGACCTGTAGGACCAAGGACCCGGGCCTCCTTCGACCAGGGAGTTACCGAGCTGTCCCAAAAAGGCGCCCGGCGCCTCCGTGGGACTTTCCATAGGGCGAGACCTAGAGACTAACAAGCCCCCTCCATCTGGTCCTATGGATTCAAGACGAGATGGAAGTGGATACGCCACTTGCGCGTGCCAACTCCAAAATGGGAAGGCTACCGATATGACCTCGGTGGGTTCACCTGGTGATCTAGCACACCTACTAGCTATGCAGGCTAGTACGCGGGAATATTAATGGCTTCCCTCAACCCCGTCCGCAGACGTACTCGATCACCCTCTGGTATCGGTAACCACTGAACCTCGAGTCCAAGCCAATCCGAACAACTCCCATACAGGGAGGGGCTCGAATGTTGGGCCCGAGGTTCCTCTAGTAACGTCAGAAGTACCACGAGTGCTAAGGGTCCGCAGCGCTCGCACCACAGCAGCTGAAGGGGGCGGATCACCTCCCCTACAGGAATATGAGTCATTTGGAGAATTTAAAGTCATGACGGCACGTTGGCCTTGGTAGCTCAATAGGTAAGAGCGACTGGACGGAAACCAGGAGATCCGTGGTTCATATCCCGGCCGTGGCGTTGAATATTTCATGCTGACTCTATATATCCAAAACCTTAGCCTACATACGGCTAGTGTGAAGGAACGATTAATTTTCATCAATTAACTTAAATAATTCGGAGTGGGGACTTATACCTCAATCTACAGAAAAGCCTTTGTGTCTCTGTTCCTCACAGGATGTCCCCGGTAAGGTGAGAGGTGATAAGGGTGTGGGACCTAGTAAATAAAAGTAGCAGATGCTAGATTCTCTACAGTTCCCATATTCAAACTTCCCAGTGGTACATCGTATAAATGGCTCCAGGCGCGGGATTCGGAGTCGGCCTCCGATCCGGAGGACAGGACTTACTGAGAGCAAGTTCTCTGCCATGGAGCGCCAAAACTACCATCGACATTGAAACACCCAGCCAGAATGTGAAATGTAAAGTGAACTGAAGTTCAAGCCCTGGGATTGAAGCCATGACCTTCCAAAAATAAGTTGCTTATCAACAAGTAAATGGGGTTAGAGTGTACTTCAACTATAGCAATGATAATAGCAGCGGCGCACTAATTTGACTCCACTTCTAGCGAGTTGAAGTCCTCTGCTGTGTAGAATAGCAGTTTCTTAAAGCTGATATCTCTGCTTTTCATAATTAAAGTCTGGCACGGTGCATTAAAAATACAATCTTCTCTGAAAGCCTAACGCTTCTTTAAAGAAGTTTACATCCAATTTATCAACATCATTGACCCAGTTTCGTTACTGCCGACGTTAAATATAACGTCTGGTGGTAGACTGCGCATTGGAAGCCTGCCTGTTCAGTATACTATTGAGGGGCACGTTGCAAAGAGGTCTTGACAGCAGTGGTTGCGCCAGTAGTGAGGGGGGCGGGAGGATTGGCGTGGCAGTCTTACCCGAGTACATGTTCATCTACTGTGGCATTCAAATGGGATGATTTTTGTCCTAGAACATTACCAGGAATCCTGCGCTGTTGTCATATTCCATTCCCCATAACTGAGGTGTCACGAGCGCAATACTATTTGCGCTAAGACAAAAACACAAATTTTGCAAAATGTGATCCGCGATGAAGGTAGGGAGTAATGATACTAATACAACCATAAAAGCCCTATATTTTTAGCTCAAGTACTTTTCATAATACAATTATATATAATACCAATATAATTTAACGACGCATCGCAGTGTAAACACTGTAATGAACTTCACTATTAATTGGTATGTATTTACGTATGTGTGTATGTATATTTGTAATTACTCAGAACTTAAATGTAAACAATTGATTTGGTGTGCTAGAAGAATTATTTTGTACAATCCAAGGTATTTGTTAAATTCGAGAGATAACAAACAGTTTATTCCTTGTTTGCCTGTAGAATGCTGCATCTGCAGAACGTGAGCTGTCACATATTATGTTTAGGATTGCTTCGTAATCGGGGATGGTCTTTATTTAAAGTTTAAATTATATTTTCCAGTTTTTCTTCCGTTTAAAAACCAGGGAAAAAGTGTAGCTGATGTGCGGCACTAGGTAATCCTTCTTCTCCCTTACCACTGCCAGTTAGTGTGGGCTCAAATAAAATGGGCATTTACAAATAGAAATAATACTTTTAAACTGATTTTGAACAACTTATTTACGAAGAAATTGACAAGGTTTCACAACAAGACTGGGAAAACTGCATGAGACACGAAGAAAAAATACAAGAAGATAACTTTTAGAAAGAAATAGCATGTGACGAAATTTTGTAGCCAGTCATCATAAATTTGCAAGTATGAGGCGATGAAAACAAAGTGACATTGACAAGGATATCAACTATAACCAGTACTATTGAATTAAAAAGATGGGTAATTCATAAACGATAATTATAATTATATCATTTGAAACATATACAGAACATGTGAATGTCCTTGGTTCAGTTTTGATTTTAACAATTGTATTGTTTACAAAATACAGTTTGACTTCCTTTACGTCTAGCCCCAAGGAAACTTACATGCTCAAGGATAGTGTGGGAGAGAAAAGAGAATGGGTAACGAGATGGCAATGTAGAGCACGCAAACGCATCTCATTCGCCGCAGACCAGAACTCTTCCCCATTGAAAAACATAATACAATGTTAGTATTTGGTTTTGATCAAGTTAATGTAGATAATGTGGTTCTCTCTGACTATATCTTCAGGTTTCCTCAGTCCTCATAACTGAAAAATGCCAGCGAGATATCCTAAATGTAATTCTGGAGCGTTTCCTTCCCCAATTTCTTTTCCCAGTATTTCAGTTCATATATTACCGCCTGTGGTGCTGTGTGAGTTAAGATCCGGTGTTAAACTTGAGAATAAATAAATAAATCAGGACAGCCAATGTCTGTTCTTTAGGTTTACGAGTACTACATGCCAAAACTTTAAGGCGTAATGGCCTTCATGATGGAGCGCTGTATTCCCGTGTAATCTTGTTTACTAGAGGAGCGATCCATATAAATCTGAACCACTTCAATAGACAATAATACGACACACGTGCAGGTTTGGGAGAATATAATACACAACTGGGAGATTACATTACACCATTTACATCTCAGAGAAAATGTAGAAAGTGTCCTCTACCAGCATCTATACATCTTTGCACTCGTCTCACCATATTCTCTGAAGTTTTACTGAAAGTATCCTCGCCAGTGTTACTTATTTCGGTTCGAATGGATTCCTTGAGAACATCAATTGTCCGTGGCCTATTCTTGTACACTTTGATTTTAGATACCCCTACAAGAAAAAATCCGGTGAGGTTAGGTCAGTGGATCAGGTCAAGGGATCTGGGGGTGGGGGATACAGAACTTTTGAGATTATTCGATAATCAAAGAAACTGGTTACAAGTTCCATGGTGTCATTAGATGTATGGCAGTTGCACCATCTTGCTGGAAATAACCTTCTCTCAATTCGTAAAACTTCAGAGAATATTTGAGATGAGTGCATGTATAGACACTTCCAACATTTTCTCTGAGATGTAAATAGTGTAATGTAATCTCCCAATTGTGTATTATATTCTCCCAAAGATGCACGTGTGTCCTATTATTGGTTCAAAAGTTATGATCTATTGAAATGGTTCAGGTTTATATGGATTACACTATATAAGTACCTAACCTGGTGAGTAAATGACGAAACACAAAGCACTTGGGAGCTGTGTGTTTGATATGAAATGTTAGCAAATTAATTACTGTACATAATACAAAGAGATCTTGATTCGTTCCTTTTTCTCCTTGTCACAATATTCAGTCATGTAATATATAATATCGCGTGCTTGCCGATGTATGATACGTGGCTGTAGTTGCATCTGAACAGTGTTCATACACTGTATGGCCGTGTATGTGTGATAGGCTTGCGTAAACAGCTGCGCTGTTTCACATATATTCCGATACGCTTCAGTGCTTTGGCAAGTAGTACTAAATACAGGTTTATCTTATGGCGGGGCTGGAATAAAAGGTTAGGGTATTTGTTCAAAGGATGCTGGCGGGTTTCTTGGATGAGGAGTCGTTCATCACCATCAGCAAGGTTTTCATGGAACTTCTGCGCGTCTTTGTGATCTATTTACTGTAGCCTGTAGCCTCCGGTTCATTAATTTCATCTGCTTCTCTCAAGGTCTCTCCCATGGATGTCCCACCTAACTCTGCGACCTCAAATACCTCCGAAATAAACCAATTCCAATTCCAATTGGCCAGGAATATACCTATGTCAGGGGCTCGCACAATGATTAGGTATGCACAATCCATAAAGATAAACAAATAACATTTCTAACATCAAGTTGCGTTTTTTTAAAATGGAAAATTATGTTTTTTTTTTTCTAGCAAAATGGCGTCTAGAGCTACAATTAGTGCTAACACACTTGGCTCTGCTTTTCTAAACATATTTACTAGTGGCCTATAGCCCTCTGAAATTTCATTGTTGTGCATTACATCCGGCATGGAAAATGCAGCCATAGATCACCAGTCGCGTCTTGTCCGATGAAACCGTTCACTTCAACATATGTTCGAAGCAGGGGCGGCCGATGAGGCATTATATTGACGGTGCCATGAATGAATGAATAAATAAATAAGATTTGTTAAAATCAATTTTGTTAATGTACCAATTTCGAACGATTTAGGTAATCTTATCAATAATCCATCCTATTTTACAATACACCGCACCAAATAGAACATACAGGAAAACGGAAATAGATATTTATTACATCCGTACTCTTGTTACGCACAGGTGTAACGTGTACAGTAAAGGTTTGATAATACAGTTCATGGAGATTGTGATACGAAACGTTCGTGTACGATTTCGAGACAGAAAGACAGTTATCTTAAGTCCCGTGCTTTACTGCACTCCAGCGGATAAATCGTAAATTATGCGCCAGAGAAACCTGGGCACCACCTTCTCCCATAAGAAGCCGTGTATAAGCAGACATCCTAGCCCTTAACACAGGCGCTTATGAGCGTAGATGGTGCCGTTCTGGAATCGGCATCACGCCACAGAAAATAACCAGGACAGAGCATTTGCGTTTAACGCGCCTATTCACACGAGGGAGCAGATACTCATAAACGATCTTTTTTTGTGCAATTCCTATGCACTTCTCTTTCCTTCGTTTTCATATAGATGGTGCCAGGGCACAGCGGCACTACCTCAGAAGCCGCCCTTGGTTCGAAGTGCCCTCCGTTTGTATCAATACACTTTTGGAATCTGGTAACAAGAGAGTGTTGCGCAGAAATTGCCACACACGCCGCAATAATACGATTTTCATACCCTCTACTGTTGGCGGTTCTTGATGATACACTCTTTCACTGTGCCCCAGAGAAAGAAGTCCATTGGCGTCAAGTCGGGGGACCGAGCTGGCCATCGCACAGGACCTCCCCGTCCTATCCATCTATTTGAAAACTTCGCATTCACAACATCTCTGGAAACTTGTGCATAAAGTCTTGGAGATCCATCATGCTGGAACCACATTGATAGATGCGTTTCAAATCCCACATCCTCAATGAGGAGAGGTGGAGTGTGTTGCAGAAATGATGCGTATTTCAGAACGTAGGAGGTTTAAAAACGTGAAACCAAGTGTGTTAACACTAATTCTAGCTCTATTATGTGTTTCAACTGGAAAGGTACGCTATTAGGCAAACAACCAATCGGAGTCCTGCGGTGTTGTATTGCACTCCCGCTATGTGGTGTGTGAGGAGTGCCCACCTGATCAATCTGTTTGAAACACTATTCCCGCTAAGATAGAACTTCAGATTTTGCCAAAACTGATTCGTGTGGAAGGTATAGAGTACGTATCTAACATAACCACGAAAACCCCACATTTTTAGCTCAAATAGTTTTCCTAATACAAATAAATAAAGTAGATACCATTATATTATAACAATGCATTGCGATGTAAGCACTGTAATGAATATCATTATTGGTTGGCATGTATGCGTGAACGTATATTTGAAATTACTCAGAACTGAAACGTAAACATTTGACATGACGTGGTAAAAGAAAAATGTACTTTGAATAAGCCAAGGTGTTTGATAAATTCTTTGAGAGGAAACGATACACTTCTTTCTAGTCTGGCAAAACGTGTCTGGTCACAATATATCTTTGTTTATGAATGGTTCGTAATCTCTATTTACTCTAGAGAGTTCAAAGCAGCATTATTCAGTTACTGTTCTACGAAAAAGTGTATCAGCTGGATCAATGAGACACGAACCCCCCTCCCCACGCCTTAGTACTGCTAGAACAATACAATTGAGTTAATGTGGGCTCAAATTATGTTGCAAACAGAAATAATATTTTTAAACTGACTGACGTTGAACGACTAATTCACAAAGAAATTGACAAGGAACACAACAAGACTGGGAAAACTGCGTGAGACATCAGATAAACTACAAGAAGACGACTTTTGGAAAGAAATAGCACGTAACGAGATTTTGGAACCTATCATCATAAATTTGCAGTACTCAGACGTTGAAGACTAGGACAATGACGAATTATCTCTCAACGTAAGTAACACTCACAGCTATAGGAATGCACCACTGGTATTTTCGTTGGATTAGAAAAATAAGTAATTTATAAACTATAATTAATTTTAAACTAAATATTTAAAAGATTTGCGTAATATACGAATATTCATGTTGTAATTTTGATTTCAACAACTGTATTACTATAAAACTTAAGAAAATTCAGTTTGCATTCCCTTACGTCTAGCGCCACGAACGCTCGCAAGTGTGCGAGAGAGAGGGAAATATAAAAAGAGTGGGGATAACGAGGTGGCAACTGTGAAGGCTCTAACGCATCTGATTCGCTACAGGCGAGAACTCTTCCCATTTGAAACATATAGTTGTTTTCATTTTGCTAGAATAAACATACATGTCCCATTTAAAAAAAACGCAACTTGGTGTTGGATGTGTTATTTGTTTACGTTTATGGATTGAGTATACCTTCTCATTGTGTGAGCCCCTGACGTGCACATTCCTGGCCAATTGAATTTTCTTATCTTGTTTAATTTCGGAGATTTTGAGGTCGCAGCGTTAGGTTATATTCATGGACAATTAATTTCAATCTCTTATTTTAAGCACGCGTTTTCAAGATATTTTCAACAACGGTTTTCGTTGTAGAGTCCTAAAGGTTTAGTTTTGTTAAGGCTCCAGCCCGCCAGAGCTCTCCACCCTCGCTGGCGCTGTTCCTGCTTGGCAGTTTTAGCAATCGATTTCTTTTGTGTACCGCTGACCAGCTGTATTCAATTTCTGGCACATTCCCATCACTTCTAGTTCGACGGTAGTTAAAAGAAAAACGAAAAATGAAAGCACATGATTGCCAAATAGCATATACGTAGCTTTTGGGTGGTAATGGAACTGAATATTGGATTGTAGAACCACGTAAGGTTACGGTAATGTTTGCTCACGTCATAGAAGTCCTGCTATTTTCTAAATAAACATTTTTACTGCATTTTACATAATAAATATTTTCCGAAAAAAAAACGCACCTTGCTCTACCTTGCGTATGCAAGTAACCGATATGGGGAGGAGATGTGGTCAGCATCTCGGCATCCCCGGCTGGAATGTTGTTTTCGTGACCAGGGCCGCTTACCTACCATAAGCTCCTCAATTTCCTCACGATGCTAGAGTGGCACCGGTCCTATACCCGGGTCTTAAAATCCGGATCGAACCCGGGCCGCGTTGCGTGGTACGGAACCAAGACATAGCGGCTTAGACCACTACGCCATGGCGCAGGACCCATGGGTTATTATTACGAGGGCTGTTCAATAAAGAATGATCATAATTTTTTACGGTCATAACTTTTCGCACTAAAATTCAATCTTATATTCTGTTAGTTTAATGTGCAACAAACACGCCGTAGTAGCCCCCCCTTTTTTTAATTTACGTCCTCCAACGTTAAGTCATATCGGACGGTGAATGCATTGGATGAAATGATGCTCAAATGCTTCCAGGGTCCATGGAAATTAGGGTTACCTGACATTCGTCTTGAAGGACAAGGGAAAACCCCGGAAAAACCTTATCCAGATAACTCACCCTGACCGAGATTCGAACTCGGGACCTCTTGAACGTGAGGCAGACATGCTACGATCTGCGCTACCGAGGCGAGCAGTCCCATTGTTGGTACTCCTGGTACCCGCCTGTGAGAACCAGGCAAGTTCAGACATTCAGTATCGCCCACCGCTGCAATTGAGGTAACACGCGAGGAACAATATGCGGCTTTGAAATTCTGCTTTCGTGTCAACAAATCTTCAGTTGAGGCCTATACAATGTTACAGGAGCCCTATGGAGAGTCTGTTCTTCCCTACAACACAGCTCGAAGGTGGTTTAAAATGCTTAAACAGGGGAGACAATCAGTTTTAAAGGAAGTTGAAACCGGTGCTCCAGTTGCTGCTCTTACGGAAGAAACATCAACATTGCTGCTGCTATTGTGAGAGAGGATCGACGAATTACCTTAAGACTACTTTCTGAAATACTGAACATTTCAGTGGGTGCCACCCACACGTTGGTGACAGAAACCTTACACATGAGACGTGTTTGTGCGCGATGGGTTCCAAGACTGTTGATTCCCGAACAAAAGGACATTCGCATACAGGTCTGCATGCAGTTAAAGTTGATGTTAGAGGATACTGATGTTGATGCAAGTTCATACCAGGCCGAAAAGACCACATTTCCGTGAAGCAGGTTGGATGCTGCACCACGATAATGCGCGGCCGCATATTGCCAATATTGTTGCTGAATATCTTGCAAAAATCAACATGAAGTGCATCCCTCACCCTCCTTATATTCCGGATTTATCCCCATGTGACATTTTTCTATTCCCTAACTTGAAGAAACGCCTTCGTGGGAGGCATTATCCATCATCAGAAGCAGTGGTGAAGGCTGCAGAGGCGATTTTGAAATATCTCTCAAAAATGGTTTCCAGCATGTCTTTGAAGACTGGCAAAAACGCTGGAACAAGTGCATCGCATTCAGGGGAGACTATTTTGAGAAGGGCCATCAAAATTATGAGGATAAGTAAAGGTACGTTGTTAAAAAAAATTGTGTTCATTCTTTATTGAACAGCCTTCGTATTATTATTATTATTATTATTATTATTATTATTATTATTATTATTATTATTATTATTATTATTATTATTATTATTATTATTATTATTATTATTATTATTATTATTATTATTATTATTATTATTATTATTATTATTATTATTATTATTATTATTATTATTATTATTATTATTATTATTATTATTATTATTATTATTATTATTATTATTATTATTATTATTATTAACCTACTCAGCATTCGCCTGGCGACCCGGGAAACACAAATAAGAAAGCCATTGGTCATGTTAGCCTGCCAATGGAATCGAACATGGATCTCCGAAATGCGGGCCACAGATGAACCCGCCTGAGCGGTTCACGGGTTATGACAGAAACGTGGTATAGTGCGTCAGCTAAAGCAACTTCATTCACAACTCAGTTAACGCTGCATGTTACATGGCTACATCTATTATTTCCCCCGTTGTATGTTTTCATTTAGACACAGTCTATGGAATGTTTTATTCACTCTTAGGAAATGCAGTGGAAGTCTTTTAGGAGCCGTAGTACAGTAGACCTTCAGGGATACGTGCGAGAAAATAACGCGAAGACTTAAATCGTTTCATTCCTTATCTAGCACAAACACAAGTTTCAGTAATGCAAAACTGAAAATAGTTTAAAGGAATCGAACATTTATCTAAAAGGTTTAGACACACTTCGACCGGCAGCGCCGTGACCGAGTGGTTAGACCATCGACTCCTACGAAAATGACCAAGATTCGATCCCAGGCTACCGCATGTGAGACTTGTGATGGACAAAGCGGCATAGGGGCTCCGGTTTTGCCCACTATCTTATTCCAACGGTGTTCCATCTTTATTCCATGTGTGATCAGTGTCGCCGCCTGCGGTGCTGCATGTAGTGAAAGCGGGCGTTAAATACCACCAAATATGATTAAGGCTTCACGGGTGATAAAGCCGCCTCAAATTTAATAAGATCAAGATTCCGTGTGAATGTGGACGTGTATATGTGGGACAAACAGGACGGACAATTGAGGAAAGATGCAAGGAGCACCAGCGTAACATGGGGCTCCTACAACCTGAAAAGTCAGCAGTAGCCCAACACGCCTCGGTAGCGTGGATGGTAGCCTGTCTGCCTCACGTTCAAGAGGTCCCGAGTTCGAATCTCGGTAAGGGTGAGCTACCTGGATAAGGCTTTTTCCGGGGTTTTCCCTTATCCGTAAAGACGAATGTCGGGTAGCTCTAAGCTCCATGGACCCTGGATACATTTGAGCATCATTTCACCCATTCCATTCACCGTCCGATATGACTTAACGTTGGAGGACATAAAATTACGAAAAAAAAAAAAAAATCAGCATAGAGCAGGTCCATAAAATCGCCTTCTGCAACATTACAGTCTTGGAACAAACCGACAAATACTTTGACAGGATCATTAAGGACGCCATTCAGATAAAAGCATGTCCGTTCAATTTCACTAGGGATTCCGTTCTTCAACTGAGCCCATCAAAAGCATTATAATTTTTTTTTCGAATGGAGGAAAAATGCATGTTACGCACTAACCCTGGGATTGGAGTGTGGGACTCCTGAAGGTCATAGGATGTAAAATGGCCGAAAGCTCGATCTTGTTCTTAAATTTAACGCGGCTGATCATCCGTGAACCTTAATCAATAACACTCGCCGCGGAAGCTTCAAGTCTTGCACCACCAAATATGAGAGTATCAAGATATCAGGTTCCATCTCCAAATTTTAACAAATTTTGACTTAAGAATGAAATGAAAATTAACAAACAAAAGGCCGAAACACTCTATCCCGGAGATTGTAACAGAGAAAGGACCAGTTACTCCAGTTATACCTAGAAGCTTAAGAGAAAATGCACGAACTCAAAATAAAACGCAACTACAGGTAGACCGCAAACAAAATGCAGTCTGTGTGCGCATGTGCGAGGAGAGCCATCTCTCCTTCTACGCCATCCAAGCATCATGTGACTCCCACCCCTCCCTTCCTGCATGCGACAGAGCACAAACCACATGAAATGAGTGTTTTGATTTTCAAACTTAACAGAAAATAATTACCTCAAACATGACTTCACAGTCGATCAGCAAATAGATAGAATCATAGTTTCTTTAAACCCTGAGGAACAACGCAGTGATTCAGCAGAAAATGCAAAGAGTGAATGTAACAGTGAATGAAACCTGACCAGTGCAGCCCGCGCGATGGAGGAGAGGCAATCTAAAATGACGATAGAGGGGGGGGGGGAAGCTAGAGGACTCCAGTGTTGGTAAGCCACGCCTCCAACAGCATTTTGTTCGCGGTCTAGTTATAATTTATTGATTCGAATATGAAATGCTGAACAACTCACTATAAAGCTACTGAACTGCCCACTGCGTTTTAATGACCTTTCACTTCAGCTGTCTACCGAAACTCTCCACTCTCAACTCAACTCCGCTCGAACCTGCTTTGACTTCGCTGCAACGTCCACCGAGCACTTGCCAGTCCCTTGTATGTAGACTTGGAATAAAAGTAAAAATAATAATAATAATAATAATAATAATAATAATAATAATAATAATAATAATAATAATAATAATAATAATAATAATAATAATAATAATAATAATAATAATAATAATAATAATAATAATAATAATAATAATAATAATAATAATAATAATAATAATAATAATAATAATAATAATAATAATAATAATAATAATAATAGTAATAGTAATAGTAATAGTAATAGTAATAGTAATAGTAATAGTAATAGTAATAGTAATAGTAATAGTAATAGTAATAGTAATAATAATAGTAATAATAATAATAGTAATAGTAATAGTAATAGTAATAATAATAATAATAATAATAATAATAATAATAATAATAATAATAATAATAATAGTAATAGTAATAGTAATAGTAATAGTAATAGTAATAGTAATAGTAATAGTAATAGTAATAATAATAGTAATAATAATAATAATAATAATAATAATAATAATAATAATAATAATAATAATAATAATAATAATAATAATAATAATAATAATAATAATAATAATAATAATATAATAATAATAATAATAATAATAATAATAATAATAATAATAATAATAATAATAATAATAATAATAATAATAATAATAATAATAATAATAATAATAATAATTTTTTGCCATTAAGCTTAAATACAGCAATAGGCAACGTCAATACAATACAATACAATTTAACAAAATAATATAAGTAGTAGAGAAAGTACAATCTTGCATTCACATAGATATTTTACAAAATTATTACAAAAAGAAGTTAAGTATATTTAGTATGTATGAGTGTGACTACAGAGGTAACTAAATACATTAACCTTAATACAGCCATCGTAAGTCTCAAAAATATGTGCAACAATACAATTTAATGAGCAATTCAAGCAATCAATGAACAATACAATTTATTAAAATATTACCATAAACAGCAGAGTGAGTAGAAACTTATAAGGTCAGCGTGACTGCTGGGGTGACATAACCAGTATTATATATATTTTTTTTTTTTTTCTGTCGTTGAGCTTTACAGCAATAGACCTCAGAACATACAATACAGATTACAACGTTCAGTGAATATGTAACACTATTTACAATTGAGATGCATTTTCAAAAAATTCCTCTAGGGAGTAGAATGGTCTGATTAATAATCTGCCACAAAGCCCATGTTCAAAGCTGTTATTTGGCAGTTGAGTTACATAATCTGGAAGTGCATTATACATTCTTATACCCAATATTTCAAAACTATTATGTGATTTTGCAAGCCTATGATAAGGTGTATCAATTTGGTTTGTATACCTGGTATTATATTTATGGATATCCTGTCTATAGTTGTAATCAGATAAATTCTTTTTTATATAAATTAGAACGGTATAGATGTATAAGTTTACTACTGTCATTATTCTTAATTTAATAAATAATGGCTTACAACGTGCGAATTTGTCTGTATCAGATATAATACTGATAATCTTCTTCTGTAATAGTAGGATATTACTAACGTGGCTACTACTACCCCAAAGTAAGATACCATATAATATAATGCTATGAAAAAAGCAAAGTAAGCGGATCTAATGTATGTATTCAGTACAGAGCTTTTCAAGTTTTTGATAAGACTCTTGAGAGCCTTGTAGTGATGTAATTGATATGTGGTTCCCAGGAGAGTTTATTGTCAACTATTACACCCAAAAATTTGACTTCTTTAGTGTCATTTGAACTTGTCAGGTCTCTTAAGCTAAAAGGAATTGCCAGTACGAATCTTTGGGATCAGCGGGGCGGCCCGCAATGGTTATTCCGTAGGAGAAGGGCCATTAGCCGCAACTTAGCCCAGTTGAACGTGCTAATTCACCACTGCCCGGCAGACAGCTTCGCGCCGCGGTAACACGAAGTGTATATTAAAAATACTAGAAACAATAAATTATTTTACGTATCTCGGGTATATAGTATCCCTTTTAAATGTAGTAGATTTTCTAAATGCACCAATCCTGTGAGAATAATTGAAGAAATTATGAAACCTTCCTTAGCACGAGGTCATTCGCTTATACAAGACCAAGAGATCTGTACTTAATAACAGACGGATGAAGGCACAATAACTGCTAATGAAACGAAGTTTATGAGACACAGCAGGATATGCCAAATGGGATCATAAACATACTGAGGAACTAATGGGAGAGCAGAAATTAGAGCTCGTAATTGATTACGTGGAACATTAGCAGAACAAATGTATAAATCAACTCATCGCTTGCGTAGAGATAAGAGTTCAAAACAGCATGCTTTACTGGCGTTTATGTAGTCCAAGGAAATTGTGGATTGAAAATAGAACTTACAGGGGAACTATCACTATGCTCATATCTGTATTCGCTTGAGTGTTTGAAGGCACCATCATCTCTGCTCTATGTGAGGCCTTTGTGCCAAAATTTGGGTGCGGAGTGTAGCTGTAAGTACCCGAAAATGAGCCAAGAGTAGGAACATATAGACATAATACCACAGCGTTGTACGGGAGGGATTGTTTTCCCCTAACGGGTGGCGCCCTACACGTGACATATGTAAGGAACGCCGGCACAGACCTGATGAGGGGTGCCCAGCAGCTACTTGCAAGTGGTCGCATAAGGCACTTTCCAGGCTTCAGTTTTGGGCATTGCGGTTGTACTCCGCAGCAGATTTGTGGTATACTTGGTTTATATATTGCGATCCATATACATCTGAACCACTTCAATAAGCCATAACTTATGAACCAATAACATGATACACGTGCAACTTTGGGAGAATATAATACACAATTAGGAGATTACATTACACTATTTACATATCAGAAAAAATGTTGAAAGTGTCTATACATGCACTCGTCTCGCCATATTCTCTCTGAAGTTTTACGAGATGATATCGAATTGAGAGAAGGTTATTTCCAGCAAGATGGAGCAACGTGCCATATATCTAATCACACCATGGAACTTGTAACCAGTTTCTTTGATAATCGAATAATCTCAAAAGGGCTGTGGCCTCCCAGATCCCCTGACCTATCCTCGCCGGATTTCTTCTTGTAGGGGTATCTAAAAATTGAGTGCACAAGAATAGGCCACGGACAATTGATGTTCTCTAAGAATGCATTCGAGCCGGAATAAGCAACATCGGCGAGGATACTCTCCGTAAAACTTCAGAGAATATGAGAAGAGTGCAAACATGTATAGATGCTGGTGGAGGATACTCCCAACATTTTCTCTGAGATGTAAATAGTGTAATGTAATCTTCCAATTGTGTATTATATTCTCCCAAAGTTTCACGTGTATTCTATTATTGGTTCAAAAGTTATATCCTATTGAAATGGCTCAGGTTTATATTAGTGCTGTAGATAGATAAAAAATTTTAATCTATTAATCATGTTACTTTAATCGATAATCGAAAATTAGATGTAAGGATTATATAAACTCTATATATTTAATTATTTAAGAAACTTTTAAATGTTTAGATTCAAACTTTGTGTTTGCATCAAGTGCACATGCTTTATATGTGTATTTAATTAATTTTTACAATATTTTTGTAAGTAATTATTTAGTAACGTATTATATCCATATCTACTAAGATTTGTGAGACTGACATGCAAATAATAGTTTACATGAAGACTTACCTAGTCACTTTACAAAATATATTTTTTGAGATTTATTTAGCTTAAAGCCAAAATGTACACCCAGTTTCCCTCGCAGATTTTCGTATGCCATAATTTCAGTTTCACTCAGCAGAAAATGTTTTTCCTTATTTTAACTTTTTTAACACAAAACTTTCACTCAATGTCACGAACTCAGAAACGTTACTGACTTACTGCATTTTACAGCAAAGTTACACCACCACCAGCCCTGAGAAGAGGGATCAGCTATTGTTTCCATAGCTGCGTAATCGAAGTGTTCGGTTCAAGGTTGTACAACACAGTGTATGCTAGCAAGCGATAAATAATCAGTTGTATACGAAATGTTGTCACACACAATCTGTAAGGAAAGAAACCTCTCTGTCAGCAGCTGTATGTAGTTATGTACCTCTTAGAATATTTCATAACAGAAGTGTTATTTAGACTCTCTAGGGGTTCAGAGTGACTTCTTTTAGCTATCAGGAGTTATATTATCTCAAAGTTCAAAGAACATTGACAGCTTGATGCTTTGGAAAGGCTGTTTACGTTGGAAGCAATACATCAAAACAAAGAGGGCCAAATTTGGCTAAAAGAGTTTTGATATTTATTGTAATCGATTAATTTTAATCGACTCGATTATTATATCTTGAATCTTGAATCCAAAATAAAACAACAATCGATCAATGGTGTCGGTTAATCGATTAAATCACGCAGCACTAGTTTATATGGATGGCACTGTGTACAGCAGGCATTATACCATTAAATTTTCAGGTTTGTAGCGGTGTGGGTACAGTGATAGTTTCTTGTGAGACTATAACAGGTCAAATACTGAAAGGAGGAAGAATAAGAATAGTCATCTAAAAGTCCTCAACGTAAAAACAAAAATCAGATGTGTGTTTGGAACCTAAAAGTCTGAAAACTTCTCTTGCAGTAATGAAAGACTTCAAAAACCAAACTTTGCAACTAATGAAAATATTAAAAAGAATTCACTGCAAGTAAATGTAATATTACGTTTTCTTTGTTGTTCATAGAAAAACAAGAGAAACGTTACAAACTTGGTAGCTCCTTGGGAAGTCTTTGAGACATTTCGGAGGAATTCCGTAACAAGATAGTGTCAATTAACTTCTGTTGTAAGGTTTTAATTTAGCCTCTTATCAACCGCCGCAGTCTTCACGGAACGTGAAAACAATGCAGAAAGTGGGAAGACATTTTCAATACTCAGGGAGCACGTGGAAATAGAACATCGGAATATGAACGTAGGAAGTACATTTTGTAGAATCAAGGAATAGTTTGAAAATAGGAGACGAAGTCGAGATTCTGAGACATATTTCGCACACGCAGTATTGCTCATTTTGTGCACAATGGTACATGGCATGAATAAAACACCAATAAAAAATTCTAATTCATTTAAAGGCAAATGTTATGTTCCGGGCTTATGTACCGTGGCCTAGAAGTTCTTGAGTGAATAGACATTTTGCCAGCAACTGCGCCTGGCATCATCAGGGTGTTAATCCTGCCGCTGTGGAAGTCAGAAGTCGAATGAGTTGAGTTTCCTCCCCGTAGAGGCGACTAATGTATAAGCTTAGGCTTTCACAGCCGGCATCTTGAAAATAAACGTTATGTTCTCGGCTTATGGGCCGTGGTCTAGAACTTCTTAAGTCAACCGACGTTTCACCAGGAACAGCGCCTAGCATCGTCTAATTCATTTACCCATAGTCACCTCGGATTTCCGGAGACGCAATGCTACAATGAATTGGATGTTGTTTCAGATGCTATCATTTAGAGGGTTTTGAGTCAGCTGTTTGATGGCCTATGGTGTTACTCCAAGTAGGTTGGTTATCTTTACGATAATACTCTTTGATGTTCAATATTTCAAGAGGAATTTAATGTCACAGACATGAATTATCTTATGCAAATATTGACGAGGCATGGAGAACTCTGTGTATGTCAGTAAATGCTGAAAAAATCAGTATGAAATAAAGTTGACGTTCTTGAGTTGATGTGGTTTCCATGATTAATTGTATCTTGATAGCAAAAACTCGTTTAATTTTGCTCTGTGGCCTTTTTATCGGGATTGAGATTCTTTTACGTGTCTTAGATATACGACACTGGACCATAGGGTTTACTTATGTGTCATGAAATATACATTCAGCTTTAATTATCACGTATGTTTGAAATACCTTAAGTTATTCTGTTCGAAGTGTGTCGTTCATTGTAATGTGCTAGTGCCAACTGATGATATGGGCTAATGATGAATTTTGAAGTGGAATGACACCGTATGGTAACTTTAAGCGGGTAACGTCTAGGGTCTCCCTTTAGGACAGCCCTACATCAGGGAATTGTGACCCTGCCCACACTGGCCTTCTGTCCTTCTGGCCCGGAGGGTAGTACTTGGAAAGGGCGGGTAGCGGGAGAGGTAATCTCTCCAAAGGAGTTAGCGTCCCTTCCCTCGCTAGCTCCAGGACACACCAGGTGTGTAGTACCTGGTTAACCGTCCCTTACACAGGATTATGTGTGAAGACCTCAAAGGACATTGGGTAATATCAAGAGGACGAAAAGGAATGAGCCCGGGGTAACAAGGATAAAGTCCTGAACGGTCTAACTAACGAGCGGAAGAGACAACCTGCCATTTGGGGTTAATACAAATGGAGGGTATGAAGAGTAGCCTTAAAATGGCAGTCCGATCATTCGTCTTACTCTGCGGAACGCCAGTAACGTACCCAGAGGTCATTTGCTTACTAAAAGTCTCATTGATAAAGGAAGCAGGACTGATAATATGATGACGACTTCAGCAGGGAATAGGGACACAAAAACAGCGGAAATGAAGTTTTTAAGAAATGTAACAGGCTAAAATCTTCTAGCAAAGAAGTGAGGACATTCGAAAAGAATTGAATATTTTTAAACTAACAGATAGAATAAAAGAGTATAGAAATAACTGGAAGGAACATGTCGACAGAATGTCTGATAGCCGCAATCCAAAATTATTTTTAGATTAGAAACCATTAGGTAGAAAAAATATTGGCAGACCAAGAAAAAGATGGATTCAACACTTTAGATTTAAAATTAATGAGACCGTAAGGAGCCTTGATGGCTTAAACCCTGAAAAGTCGATGATGATGGTGATGATAGTAACTTGAAAATCATGAAGGCTTTGAACTTAAGTGTTGTTGACCCAGAATCATGAAATATGCACATGTCAGCCGTAGGCATTTCCCAACAAAGCGGCCTCCGCAATCTCCAGATCTCAATACAACCGAACTTTGGTTTTGGAATTATCTTAAAGCAGTGTCCTGGGCCCCCTGTTATTCCTAAACTACATAAACACACTTCCGACCTATAGAGGCTGCAACTTATATTTGTTTGCAGATGACACCGCACTGACTGCCAGTTCTAAACATCACACCTGTGCGGTGAAACGGGCTCAGTTTTATGCCCACATGCTGACCGCTTGGTTTACTACCTGGCGCCTAAAAATAAATGCTACCAAGACTCAGGCGAACGCTTCAACAGGTCCCCAATCTCCGGCTAGCAGGAGAAGAGGTGCCATGGTCCACAACAGCGACTTATCTAGGGCTCACTCTAGATATGAAGCTAACATGGAAGGCCCATATAACAACGTTTGCAAATAATGCCAGCAGGAAGATGACAATGCTGTACCCGCTATATAGCAGATCACCACTGGCACTCAGGAATAAGATCCTTTTGTATAAACAGGTTCCGCGACCTGTAATCACATATGCCTCTCAAGTCTGGGGAGTTGCAGCAAAAACGCACCTATATAAACTGCAGATTCTCCAAAGCGATATCTTCGTACAGTTCAATTGACTTAAGGTGACAGCTGAGTTAAGATGCGCACTAAAAGAATTGGTCTGATACTAAACCTGAAAGAAGACCGAAGGTGATTTATGCATGTGGAGTAGTTGATACATGTACCATCAATAGATCCACATGTATAAAATCATCCTCAATCTCCTTTCAGGATTGGTAACAGACTAATTCTTTTAGTGCGCATCATTACTCATCTGCTACCTCAAGTTAATTGGAGTATACCGCAACCTCAGCTCATTGATACATCCCAAATGACAATATTCACTTCGACCTCACATTTGCAAAACTCACAGATCATACCCTACACTTCTCTCGAAGCTTCTATACTAAACATCTTTCTAGTTTCAATCACCTCATCCGCGGCCCAGGGGAGTATGACTTCGACCCCGAGAAACTTACAAAAGGCCCAGACTTGTGCTTGGTCCACCATAAACGTCACTTAAACCACATCTTACCCCTACAAATATGTCCTTAGAACTACTAAAACATTTCTCTAACACTATCACCACCATTTACCCTCCACCCTTTAGTGAAAATATCAATCTTTATGATAGTAAGGGACGTAGTTCCGGTATGGCAATTGTCGAAGGACCCTCTTTGCGGAGGAGGACTCCCTTCAACGACACTTCAGTGCTGTGTTGAATTACCTTAACCAGTTTTTCTGATATATCCAACAACCACTCTGCAACTGAAAGATGGGTCACGCATATTTGTTAATATTTCAAGATGTTACCTGTAAGATGCTGTGTGGAGACGTAATGTAATAAAATGGCAGACCACTTTCCATCCTATGTTAATTACTGTGATGTTTTTGTTTCTTTTTCATTTTAAATATTATACGAGGGCTGTTCAATAAAGAATGACCATAAATATTTTTACGATCATAATTTTTCGCACCAAAATTCAATCTTATTATATTCTGTTAGCTTAATGTGAAACGAACATGCCGTAGTAGTTGCATTGTTGGTACTTCTGGTTTCCACCTGTGAGAACCAGACAAGTTCAGACTTGTTTAGTATCGCCTACCGCTGCAATGGAAGTAACATGCAGTTAAAGTTGATGTTAGAGGAAGATCCGGAGTTTCTTTCAAACGTAGTCACTGCTGATGAAACTTGGCTACATCATTTTGATCATGAGAGCAAACCGCAAAGCTCAGTGTGGAATTCTCCTTCATCACCAACCCTCAAAAAAGCAAAACTGGTTGCTTCTGCTGGGAAAGTTATGGTCATCTCATTCTTTGATTTTCATGGAATGGTTTATGAGCATGTTGTACCTGCACACACATCAGTAACTGGACAATACTACAGGCATGTTCTGAAAACATTGCAAGTCCATATCAGGCACAAAAGACCGCATTTCCGTCAAGCAGGCTGGATGCTGCACCACGATAATGCGCGGCCACATATTGCCAATGTTGTTGCTGAATATCTTGCAAAAATCAACGTGAAGTGCATCCCTCACCCTCCCTATAGTCCGGATTTATCCCCATGAGACTCTTTTCTATTCTGTAACTTGAAGAAACGTCTTCTTGGGAGGCATTATCCATCATCAGAAGCAGTGGTGAAGGCTGCGGAGGCGATTTTGAAGGATCTCTCAAAAATGGTTTCCAGTATGTCTTTGAAGACTGGCAGAAACGCTGGGACAAGTGCATCGCATTCAGGGGAGACTATTTTGAGAAGGACCATCAAAATTATGAGGATGAGTAAAGGTACGTTGTCTAAAAAAGGCTGTGATTCTTTATGGAACAGTCCTAGTATTTTAGCTGTTTAATGGTTGACTTTACCTTCGAAACATCTTATACACATCTTAGACATGCTGAATTCTCCAGTATATTTTATTAATAGTATATTTTCTGTGTTAACTTCAAGTAAACTATAGAAATGTTGGATGCCCTTGTGTGTGAGAGGATAGAAGTGGGGCAAATCAATATTTTGGCTAGCCGTGGCCCCGTGACATTGCAGCTGTACTGCAGTGTATGTAACGACCCCTTCTTGGCGGTCGCCATTAAATATTACTGTTGCTGTCTTTCTCACACCAAACAGACCTAGATTGCTGCAGCGATTTGTCTTGTTTCATATAGAAATCAATCCAGACGCCCGAGTACAGACAGGGTGCGCGCGTTCACCCAACATCCAAGAAGTGGAGAGGTGAACAAATTAGCTGCGCGTCCGTAACTAGCTAATTACTTTCTCTGCTTTATACTTGAGTAGGAATTCTCTGATGTTATTTCAATGTAAATGCCTCATGTTTTGAGAATATATGAAACACAATGCACCTTTAGGGGAAAAGTTAATTACGTGGGTCTGAGAATGGCATTTGAAAACGAAAAGTTGATCAAGTACCAAATTTGGCATTTTAAAAGTCTCTCGACCCAAACTACCTGTCCGTTTTTAATTGTTCCATTCATACCTCCCTTTTAGCTGTAATTGGATAAACTGGGCCTTAACAGGCACGAGAAAGAGAAGCTCTTGGAGTCATCCTCCACGACAGAATCCGCAAGGAGGACCTGAGGAGGATGATGGGCATCAACATCAACCACCTACACAAATGGAAGTGGGCAAGCCACGTCATGAGGATGGACCACAATAAAATAACAGCCTCGTAAAGTTGTTTAGTTAACCCGTGTACACGTCGGCCTCTGCTTTTGACGAACCCTTATAATCGTTTTACAACCCCCGACCCTTCTTCTCCCAGTCTCCCACCTTGCTCGATACGTCATGGTTATCATACGAGGTTTCGTCTAAATAAATTATCTTATGTCCATTACCGCGAAACTTCCTTATTTTTGACAAATATATATCGTACTGCGAAACATACTTAGTTTTGACATATATATGTGTATATATATCGCCAAGCTACAATTCTACTGGATTCCATAATAACCCTTATCTTACTCAAAGTGCAGTATTTGAAACCCAGCTCCTTTAGGAGACCGCGCAAAGTGAAGCGCCCTTAAGGAAAATCACAAATTTCTTGCAAATGTGCAGCCAATTCATCTAAGGTGGGTGCTCTCCCTTTTGCATAGAATCTATAAATTTCTCGACGAATTAAATCGCATGTGAAATTATCTACTTTTGAGAAACGTTTCCTTTTGTTTTCACACTTGATCGGCGTCTTTGGTATTCCTTTCGTCACAATACTTCTTACTGTATTTCTGTAAATACCCAGAATTTATCATCAGGTTCTTTGCATGACCCCTTAACAAGATTATTTTTCAGCACATATTTATATGTGTTCAAAACAAGCGCTTGAATTTGCTTAGAAACAGTTCCCGTTATAACTTTTTTTTAAAGGCTTTTCCAGTAAAATAACTCGGCCCAGTTATTCACACTATTGTCTTCACTTTGATTATTTTCACTTGACTGAAAGTTATCTACTACTTTATTTGCATTTACCACTGCATTACCCTCCTACGGTCTCCACATGGTGACACACAACGAATTTCTGCACGTAATGAAACAGATCAAGTGGAAGTTGGAACTTTGGCAACTGAGACTCCACGTGGAGTAGACATGCGACTGTCACTTCGAGAAAATCATGGTTGCTATTGGTCCGCAACGACAGTGTTCCATTTCTGAAGTGTGGAGATAGATTTATGACGGTCATTAGTGGGCGGGAGTGTCAGGTTCCTTTGACTGCGAACTGCACATGCGTTAACTAAACAGACTTTACCCAAGAATCGGCAAAAGAAATGTATACATTTTGCCAAAACATGAAAAATTTCAAAGGAAACAATCTGCTTTACCCCTGGGATGTAACCATTTGCCAGCAAAAGGCGACGCTAATAAACCTGGCAACGTAGCCAGTCTTCTGGTTCCTTTATTTCTTGCAGATGCACACCTTGTAAACCCAAACGTCAATGTAACGCCGCACTTGACAGAGTGGGGCAGAGGGTCATATTCTAAAGAAAAAAAATTATAGTTCGACAGTAAACAAGATGTTCCGAAGTCCTAAAATGCTGTTTCTGATCCAATTGGACAAGAGCCAAGGGGAGACTACTGACAGAAGTAGCAATAGAAGAAAGAGGAACTTTCTCGAACTGAATACGTGGGATTAAAGTCTGTTTAACCAACGTGTGTGCAGTTCCCAGTCAAAGGGACCTCAAAGGACGGGACCTCCCCGCCCACTAATGACCGTCATAAATCTATCTCCACACTTCAGAAATGGAACACTGACGTTGGGGACCAATAGCAGCCCCCATTTGTTGAAAATGACAGTTGCATGTCTACTCCGCGTGGAGTCTCAGTTGCCAAATTTCCAACTTCCAGTTGTTCTGTTGCATTAGATGCAAGACGGTGATGTTAAAATGTGGCAACATTGAAGAAAGGACCGTCAGGAGGAGGGTCCATGTTGTAAAACGATTATGAGGGTTTGTCAAAGAAAGCGGCCGCCGTGCACTTGCGTTGGGTAGACAGACTTTACCAAAACAGCCATCCCGCCATTCACGAGATCCTTGCCCTCAAGGCATTCTACGGACTAATTCTAATTCTAATGGTCATATTGGTGACTCGTTTTTAATTTTGGAACATATTTTCTATCGGCAATGGTGTAGCTGGCCTTTCTTTGAATTCTCTACATTCAACTCTCATTCACACTTCTAGACTCTGGTGAGTAACCCCTATAGGAAGTAATCTTGGTTAGAGAAATATTCCTCAAATCGAGCGTAGGACCCTCGTACACTAGGTAGGTGCCTCACCGATTGAGCTACTGGTCTTCTTTTGTCCAATTCGTAACATATTTCCGTCATTATTCCGGGTACACTTCAGTACTTAGCTTTATTGTGCTAGAGCAAGTGTAAAACTTGGTGGCACATGAATGCGCGCAGTGTTGCCAAACGTAGCGGACGAGTGCCAGTGGTAACTATGCTCACCAGAGCACGTTCTACGCTCTACCTGGCCAGAGATCCAGAGGTAGTCGTGGTCGGGCGGGGCAATTTTTCTTTTTCCCCGTTCGGGTGTCTTCTGCAGCAGTACCTTGCCGCTTTGCGGCTTAACCTGCGAAGTGAGTCAGGTATGGTTTTTAGTGATCTGCTGGGGGTAGGTTGTAGTTTTGTTTAAAATTTTTG
This sequence comes from Mantis religiosa, assembly GCA_030765055.1. Lineage (NCBI taxonomy): Eukaryota > Metazoa > Arthropoda > Insecta > Mantodea > Mantidae > Mantis > Mantis religiosa. Next base: position 52,083,647 of record CM060960.1, on the reverse strand, counting down.
TGTGGATGCCCTTGAGTAGTCTCAGAAGGCAGCAGCTTAGCTGTTTTATTACGTTCTCCCGTTGGGGGAGAATCGGTTTAGTGTTTTTGCCCGTTTTGATTACGGGTGGTCTAACGCTTGAGCCGTCGGGCGTAATATGAATTTTGGAGTTTTTGGGGTTTACCTTGGGTTAACCAAGGGGTCCCAAGACGTCTCTGGGGAGTTTATATGATGGCAAGCGTCTTTGCTCCCTCAGGTCATATCTTCCCAGGAAGTTCACCAAAGGGTTGCCATGGGTTTGAATTTTGTCGTACATAGATCGTGCCCTCTCTCGGATGACATCGACAATGTACGGGATTTTTTAATGTTTGTGGAGGATCTGGGCTGGAAATCTCCAGTCTGTATCGCATATTATTTTGAGCGCCATGTTCTGCAGCGTCTGGATTCTGATGAAAGTGGTATTTGCCACTGTTCCCCAGATCTCAGAATATCCGCAGCATATTTGCCACTGTTCCCCAGATCTCAGAATATCCGCAGCATCTTGAAAATGTTTCCAGAGCAAATAAAATATTCTTTGTCATGCATTTTATTTGTTTTCTTCTTTTTCTCCTCAAATTTTTGGGGAACTGCGCTTCCAGCGTTTCATTGCACGCTTCGCCACCGAATACCATGTTTGTTCCCTGGAGTTTTAAGGCAGGTTTTATTATGTCCTCATTTGGACTAGTTTTTATTAAATATGCAGATGGTGAATTAACATATGAAACTGCAAGTATAATTTTTTTTTTTCATTTCTCTACGTGCCACTATGACCTGGCACCCAGGTGAATTGCACTTTTCGGTTCTCACAAGCTTCTAAGCACGTTTAGACATTATAAAGCCGATCTTGACGCTACCTTATGATGAATCAGAAGTTTAGATACAGCTTGGCTATATGAAAAGATAAGGATCAGTTTACCAATGTGAACTCTCCTTATGTTTTCTGCATGCATTGTACAATAGCATTAAAAGCTATTATTTTCTGAACTATTTTTCAACATTTTAAATTTTTTCAAGATAACCTTGCAATTTTAATTAAAATGACGTATGTTTAAGAAAGTCCTCTTACCAAATTTTCCTTTGCATGAAACACTTTTCGAAAATTTTGAACTTTCTCAACAAAAAGGTGTCTTACCATTTTGATTAAAATGTCATATGTTTAAAATATTAACATAATATGAATCTATTTGTAAATTTCTTTCCCTGGAGCTGCAAGGGAGCCCTGGAAAGCGTACACTGGGTACAGATTGGGAAACTCGATCTGAGGGAAGGCTGGTAAATATGAAATAAAGGGATTTAATTTTTGTATAAGGGAATTGTTAAATAAATTCTATTTCTGTAGCATTCTCTTTGTAAATGAATAGCGGTCGAGCTAAGCCGGAGTTAAGGTTCACTGGAGCATAGCAGAGGTAATCTGGTGAATGTGCAGTATGCGACCTTCATTTTTTTTTTGCTTCATAGCTGATTAACACGAGTGCGCCAGTCTGCAATGTTCAGATATAGTCCAGCAGTGTCGCTCTGCAGCTCTGTTTTCCACGCGGACTAATTCTCTATTAGCAGTGGTTCCTTATTCCCTTACTAAGGCTCTCAGTCCTTTCCATCGCCTTGAATTGAGTACTCACATGGCCGACTAATAAGCTAATACGTTAAATGTTACTATTATTATTAAATCTCTACAGTAATTTTTGCTATTAGGAGGCGTGTCTGTAAATTAAGGTCTCAAATTTTATTTAATATAGGAAACGTGTTTATCGTCAGTGAATGTTACATTGACAGAAAGGCGGAACTTGCAGCTATTTTGCAACGTAATGACCATTGCGGTCGATGCACTTTTGCATGTGCTGTGGCAGTTTTTGTATACCCTTGTTATAGCACTCTCCCGCCAAGTTGCGCAGGTAGCGCTCAACCTCGTTTTTCAAATCATCGTCGGTCTGGAAATGTGTTCCACCCAGGTGTGACTTCAACTCAGGAAACCTAATCACTTAGGTGCTAAGACTGGACTGTAGAGGGATGGGTGAGGATGTCCCATCCGTTTATGGTCTTCCGTGAGCATTTTGGGAACCCACTTCGCACACACCTTGCGATAATACAAATTTTTGGTCAAAATCTTGTCAATCGTAGTCTTACTGACTTCAGGGATAAGTTCGCACAGCTCGCGAACTATCACACGCCGATCTTTAAACATTTCTTGCTCCACTTTTGCAATTGTTTTGGCTGAAACCGAAGGACGACCAGAACGCTGTTCCTCATGGATGTCTGTACGTCCGTCTTTGAACTCTCTGACCCACTTTTGCAAGTTTTTGACGTCCATACACTGTGTCCCATAGACTTCGCATAACTCACGATGAATTTCAGTGGGGTTAGTGCCCGTGGCACTCAAAAAAATGGATCACTGCACGTAACTCACACTTTGGTGGCGGAAGTGATAGGAAGCTCCATCGCAAACGGCTGCCCAGCCAAGACTAATGGTTGCAATGGGTTCGTTGTGGTGGGGATTTGAAGGGGTGAAAGCAAGCTACACGCCAGTGTTGCCGGATCTCGCGCAATAGCGTTCCTCACGGCTCCAGCGCCTTGGACTATCTTTGGGTGTTGCTTTCCAGTGAATCAGACGCTTTTATACATAGGTCATTCAATAACTAGTGGCAATATTTGAATTAACAACATATTTTAGAGCATTCACATTATTGCAGTGCTTAGAAGTAATCTCCTCCAACTTGAAGAACTTACTTCTACACATCACGAAGCCGACGGATGCCATCCATAGCGTCTTGTTGTCCTAATACTCGAACAAACTGCTATGCTGCTGCTATAATTGCCTGTCTGGTTCTAAAACGAATTTCTCTAAGTGGTAATTTCATTTTTCCTTGCTAGTTCAATACAAGTCCAACAACGATGTTCTTCCAGCAGTGCTCTAATAGCATTCACATATACATCATCACTTGCTGATTGCGGTCTGCCAGCTCCGCGTTTTTAATGGACGTCTTCCCTTCCTCTACGAAGTGCATTCGGCCACCTAACCACGGTACGATATGGTAAAGTCAGTCTACCACAAGCTTCCAGTAATTCTGTATGGAATTGTCGAGCATTGATACCTCTTGTAACCTGATTTTTAATGAAGCATCTTTGTTCGTATTTACTAAACATATTTAGAGTATTAAAGATAACAGCCTACAATTAAACTTACTAAAATATGTTATTATTAATGAATTATTTATTCTGCGTATTCCAAAATTTTACAATTTACAACTTTTGCCTACATTTATTTGTCTTTACCTTGTTGCTACTTTGGCTTACATGACACTCTGGTCTTCTGCTCTGCCAGGTAGCTCTTAACCTCCATGCCTCCTTGTTATTTAATTAGCGCCTTTCCTGCCCCACATCTTCCTTTCTTATACTCTTTACATTTCTGGTCCATTTTTCTTTTACTTTCAAGAACTCACCAAACTTCTTACCTTCTTTTCTTTTCTTTTAGATGCCCTTATTTTTCATTGTTATTAGCGTACATCATTTACTGCTGATAGCGCCAAATGCAGGCAGTGTTGCCACTAATTTTTGAATTGCCCATGTATATGTGTTTATATATTATCCAATTTTTATTCCTATTTTACCCAAAAGGTATATTAGAAATATAGTTTACAAATTTATGAATGTAATACAATTTACAAAAACATAACAAATGCAATATCAAGCTGACAAGCGGTAAACATCGAGATGAATAATTTAGCTTAAGAAATATTTTGTTTAAGAAAGCCATGAAATATTGATAAGTTTTGTAATTCATCAGAATATGTGTAAGTGGTTTTGAGAAAGTGTAACCTAGGATGTGTTGCTACATCGTTACCCCCGGTCAACTCTTTCACTCTTCACATTTCTTCCCATACTGTCTAGCGCAAAATAACCTAACAGAAGAGAAAAAAAGTAAATTAGTGATTACTTCCAACCACATGTTCAAGCATTAGCCTCCTTTTTCATTATATAATTAAATATAAAGATGTGTGTGTGTGTGTGTGTGTGTGTGTGTGTGTGTGTGTGTGTGTGTGTGTGTGTGTGTGTGTGTGTGTGTGTGTGAAATAGAATATTTGAATATAAAGAAATTAATTGTTTATTCACATAGTCCTTGTAGGGCAAATTTTGGATAGGTATAGTCAGATTAAAACTTCAATGCCATAGCGGGATATGAACCACGGAACTCCCTGTCTCTGGCCGGCTGCTCTTAACCATTAACCTTCTGTGGCAACATGCCAGCGGGTCATTAAAGTCTCGAACGGACTCGTACTTTATCCGGTAAACTACCAGGAGTCTTATATACAATTAGATACGTACCTTTTGTGGCAACTTTCTATGTATAGTGTTTGAGTTCAGAGGTTCTCCCATTAGTCCTGAACCCGTAGGACCAAGACCCGGGGCTCTTTAACCAGGGAGTATCCGAGCTGACCCAAAGGGCGCTCGGCGTCCTCCGTGGGGCTTTCCATAGGACAAGACCTGGGTAACAAACAAGCCCCCCCCCCATCTGGTCCAAGGACACAAGACGGGATGGAAGTGGATACGCCACTTACGCGCGCCAACACCAAAATGGGAAGGCTACCGATATGACCTCGGTGGGGCCGCCTGGCGATCTAGCACACCTTCTACTAGCTTTGCAGGCTAGTACCCGGGAGAATTAATGGCTTCCCTCAACCCCGTCCGAAGACGTACCCGATTCCCACGGGTATCGGGAACACACTACCCCCCTCGAGACCAACCCAATCCGAACAACTCCCACAGGGAGGGGCTCAGATGTTCGGCCCGAGGTTCCTCTAGTAACGTAAGAGGTACCACGAGTGCTTGATCCATATAAACTTGAAGCATTTCAATATGCCATAACTTTTGAACCAATAATAGGAGACCCGTGCAACTTTGGGAGTATACAATACATAATCGGGAGATTACATTTCACTGTTTACATCTTAGAGAAAATGTTGGAAGTGTCCTCCACCAGCATCTACGATCTTCGGTCGCATTTTCTTTGATACGACTGTAGACACTGAAGTTTATATGGGTATCTTCAAGACATTTGTGGAGCAGCTGGATGATATCGAATTGAGAGAAGGTTATTTCCAGCAAGATGGAGCAACGGGCCATACATCTAATGGCACCATGAAACTTGTAACCATTTTTTTTGGATAATCGAATAATCTCAAAAAGTCTCTGGCTCCCCAGATCCTCTGGCCTATCCTCACCAGATTATTTCTTGTGGGAGTGTCTAAAAATAGAGTGTACGAGAATATGCCGCGGACAATTGCTGTTCTCAAGGAATCCATTCGAACCGAAATAAGTAACATTGGCGATGATACTCTCCGTAAAACTTCAGAGAATATGGTGAGACGAGTGCATACATGTATAGATGCTGGTGGAGTACACTTCCAACATTTCCTCTGAGATGTAAATAGTGTAATGTAATCTCACAATTGTGTATTACATTTTGACAAAGTTGCACGTGTGTCCTATTATTGGTTCAAAGGTTATGGCGTATTGAAACGGTTCATATTTATATGGATCGCACTGTAGTAAGTACTTAAGTCTTAGGTTTCATAGTTAAACCACTTTTAGAATAATTAATGGAAATCAATCGTTCTTCTACACTAGCCCTGTGTAGGACAAGGTGTGAATAGGTAGAGTCAGGCGCTGACATGTTGCCATGGTAGCTCAATGATTAAGAGCAATCGAACGGAGACCTGCAGAACCGTGGTTCAAATCGCGGCTAGCTCCAGTGCATCCAGCAACCTGCTGTCGGGTGGACTCCTTAATACGCTGAGTGATACCTGGAGAATTTCATATTATTTGGCAGCCTTCCACAATAGGAGCACAAACAGTCTTTACATCTGGAACTGGAGTTGCCTAAACAAAAGATTTCAAATGTCCCCATAAATAAAAATCCATGGGTTTAAGTCAGGTGAGCATGGAGGCCACGGAATTCGTCCACCTCTTCATATTGTCACTCGAACGTCGGAATTCCCGATAGAACCGGCCGACAGTAGGGCCAGACGGGAAGCATTCGGGTCGCGTCTACCCATTTGTCTCGTGTCACTAACTGAAGGGATGATTAGGAGAGCGGCGCGAGCTCTGTACCGTCGCTTACCCCTCCCACCAAACATCTGGAAACCTCGGGATAATTGTGCGCGCCGCGAATCTTCCAGAAACGGCGATCTTCCCTATATAAGGCCTGCAGTTGGCGAGTCAGCTCAGTTCTTGGCGAGCAGCCGTGAGGAGCGCCGAGTGAGTGAACGGACTGGAAGACGGTGTACGTGTATCAGAGGAGTTGTACGTAATTGTGAGTGTAGAGTGGACCTGTGACAGACGAACTGGCGAATTGTAATTGTGTGCGCTAAGTAATTCTGTGTAATCGGCAAATGTTTCAACTGTAATTCGGTGGAAATAAAGAACATTGGAATTTTTATTTCACGAACCCACAAAGTCACACTATCCATCTAGCAGGAAACCTGCTATATCGAAATCGACAGATCGAAAGCCTGAAATGAGGGTGTACTCCATCGTGCATGAACTGATTACCCAATATAACCAGATATAAAAGCGAATGTTTATTACTGTACAATTAAAACACTGCTCTGCTGTGAGGTTATGACTAAAGTACAGCTACGTATTACACATCTCATCGTGTAAGCAGAGTTGTAGAAAATGAGCTCTAAAATCGAAATAAACAATTTCCGGACTTATTTTCATATAATACTTTTTTATCCTCTATATGCAAGGAATATTTTCCCGAAGCTTTGACATACCTTTTTTTTACATCCTGTATATATTTTCGGTATCAATTTTTGCATATAGTCCGGCCGTTGTATCTCCGGCTCTGACGTTTTGCGATTGCAAGAGGTGGAGGGGCGAGGTTAATAGTACCAACATACAGTAATGAGCAATTGAAAACATATCCTCAAAATTATCTTTAGAACGAAAATATAGGACTATATTAGCTTTAAAACACTGAAATACAACTTACAATTTCATTATCATGCAAGATATTTATTACCTCACCACTCTATTCGAATATTTCGTTCACACCTTTCACACACACCTAACAGCATCTGTTGGTAGTACTGGGAATCTCTACATCCGGTGTTGTGGTCAGGAAGTTAAAACTGTCTGCTAGCGCCAATCAGCATTGTCGCTGCTATGCGTGACTCCCGAACCCAACACTGTGTTGCCAGCTTAAATTTGTTTGAGCCACGTGGTTTTAGCTGCTTGCGCTGGTAAACTTTCTTTGCTTATATTTTGCGTGTGTGAATTCCGATTTTTAATGTTCGTAAGTCCTATTATTATCGCTATTATAATAATATGGCTCCTGGTTCGTGTAATATGCAAGTACTGAAATATTTAAAATACGCATTATTCCTCTGCTTGAAATACCCGCTAAAGAACTGGCAACAGCCTGCTTCCCCCTCTCGAGAAATGTCAGAGCCGGAGATAGAACGGCCGAACAGTAGGATACAACACTTACTGGAAACACGGATCTAGTACAGAAAATAAAAACAGGAGTTGCAGATATTGCTTTTCTTGGAATAGAAATCTGTTTGGTTCCCCTGCTGCTTCGAGCAGTTCGCTGAAAATTGCACAATTCAGTTTTATTTGCTTGAATTGCTGTGACACGTAAAGCTTGTTGCTTTGCAGGTGATTTACTTGTAGCAATGATTTCATAACCTTTGTAACTCGGTAACCTTCGTTCAGAAACCTGATGTGTATTTACGTTTTAGGTCGTCTTATCTAAATCATTTTATCACTTTGTAAATCAAAACGATGATCCTGTTTATGAACTTATATTTCTACATAAAAATTTCAAGGTTTTCTAACGCTGTGGTAAAATGTTGAGATAGGATTATGCCTCAGTTACTACGCAAGTAAGTCTACAAGTTTCTTTTAATATTTAGGAACCAAATCTCACCATATGGGTCATTCAAAGTTAAATTGTTGTAATACAAATGCTGTCCAATAAAGAAAGATCACAAATTTTTTTGACAACGTACCTTTACTCATTCCCATAATTTTGATTGTCTTCAAAATAGTCTCCCATGAAGGCGATGCATTTGTCCCAGCATTTCTGCCAGTTTCCAAAGACATGCTGGAAAACATTTTTTGAGAGATCCTTCAAAATCGCCTCCGCAGCCTTCACCACTGCTTTTGATGATGGATAATGTCTCCCACGAAGGCGTTTCTTCAAGTTAGAGAATAGAAAAAGGTCACATGGGGCTAAATCCGGACCTTAGAGAGGGCGAGGGATGCACTTCACGTTGATTTTTGCAAGATATTCAGCAACAACATTGCCAATATACGGCCGCGCATTATCGTGGTGTAGCATCCACCCTGCTTCACGAAAATGTGGTCTTTTGCACCTGATATGGACTTGCAATGTTTTCAGAACATCTCTGCAGTAGTGCCCTGTTACTGATGTGTGTGCAGGTACAACATGCTAATAAACCATTCCATGAATATCAAAGAATGAGATGACCATAACTTTCCCAGCAGAAGCAACCACTTTTGCTTTTTTGGGGGTTGGTGATGATGGATATTTCCACACTGAGCTGTGCTGTTTGCTCTCAGGATCAAAATGATGTAGCCAAGTTTCATCAGCAGTGATTACGTTTGAAAGAAACTCCGGATCTTCCTCTAACATCAACTTTAACTGCATGTTACCTCCATTGCAGCGTTAGACGATAGTGAATGTCTGAATTAGCCTGGTTCTCACAGGCGGGAACCAGCAGTACCAACAATGAAACTTCTATGGCGTGTTTGTTCCACATTAAGTCAACAGAATATAATAAGATTGAATTTTGGTGCAAAAAATTATGACCGTAAAAATTATGAGCATTTTTTATTGAACAGCCCTCGTATATACTGTGGGGGTTTTCCCTTAAAATGTTTGTGACCAATCGATGGATAATACTGAACTTAATTAACAAATTTTTTATTTATTCATTTGTTTTAGAGTTATGCTCTCTCCCAATCCACCCCCTCAATACCTTCCTCTTTCGTATATGACTAAAATTATTGGTCTGTAAAGTACATATTGGAAGCGATATGAGGTCACCAGCACTTGGCATTATGATCATATTGATCGCCTCTGTACCGTCGTGGTAGTGTGTCTACCTCATTTGGAGGAGATCCCAAGTTCGAATCTCGGTTAGGGTGAGTTATCCGGATAAGGTTTACTCCGGGAGTATTCCCTTATCTTGAAGGATGAATGTTAGGTGACTCCAAGCTCTATGTACCCCGTACTCATTTGAAAATCATTTCATTCGTCGTCCGATATGATTTAGCGTTGGAGGTTTTCCCTTATCCTGAAAGACGAATGTCTAGTCTAAGCTCTATGTACGCTGTACTTATCTGAACATTATTTAATTCATCATTGTATATGACTTAATGTTGGAGTTTTTCCCTTATCCTGAAAGATGAATGCCTGGAACTCAAAACTCTATATACCCTGTACTAGTCATCAGTATCTACGGTTCCAGGAGGAAGTGACGTAATACCCAACAGTCTAATACTTACGGTAGCAATAGGAAATGACGTAGCACCCAACCGCGTATTAACCTAAAAGATGGTTCTGTTATTGAAAACAGTTCACGTTTTTGGGCTCATATCCAGTATTATATCTCTTAAAAATGCTTTCAATTTCGTATATTTGGAAATATCAACTTTATCATTAAAACATACTGTCGGGAATCCATTATTGCGACTGGCGGCGTACTCGCACAAAGGGTTCAGCGCGGAGCAACAAGAGACAGATAGCGCAGTGTGGAGATAAAGATCATGAAAAAAAAAAACAGATAAAGACAGCCCGGAAATAAAAGACTTGCCGACACAGATACAGTTAGACATTTGGAAAGTTAGTGTTTTGTCTGGTGACGTCTTACAGAACATTCGACTGATATAGAAATTAAAGGACTGAAATAAGTAAAGAATCATGATGGATTTCAAAGGCATGTTGGTTCTTTGTTACAACACGTGCAGGGGCAGTTGAGTAGAATAGCAGTTGGGGTGAATAGCTGTTTTAAAAGAAACGTAAGTAACCATGTCCTTAGCAGAGTTCTAAATGGTAGCATTTGACTTTGTTTGAATAGGGTATTATTTCGCACCCTTCATAATGACATGAGAAAATAGTCACAAACGGAATCTTTGGTTGAATAAAGGGCTTCGAGAAAGTGAAAGTCACGCACACTCACGCGCAGCTGTGGATATTCAGTTCGTGGCTTTTAGCCGATTAGGGCAGTCCTCTTCTTCTGTCTTGGTCGAGGGCAGACTATAAGCGATGAGAGAAGATATTTGTCGGTTCATATATACTTGATGCACGAATTAAGTTTTATCGAGTAATAAGCATTTCACATATACGAGTAGTAACTCGAAACAGTGATATTGGTAACCCTTGGTCGGCAACTTCGAGCTTAATGTAATAATAAAAGAAGCAGTCATTAAGCCAGTTTGATACGGGCATTCGAGTGTCATTAAAACTATCCTTCTCATACATACTCACGCATACCCTGGGATAAACCTCATTGCTTTATCCTGAGCTAAACAATATTGCTTCAAACTGTAGCGTCAACGTGGAACTGTGCTCCACCCATTAAAAATTGTATCAAACTGGCGCCCTAACGTGGAACTCTTTGCTCGCCATCATATTTGTATTACGATTATCTTCTGGAACCATGAAGTCGTGTATAAAAAGAAGCCGTGGCTAGTTTATCGACAGTCGTAAACAGAGTCGTACCGAGAGTTGTAACTGAAACTAGTGTGTTTGGAAAGTGAGCTCTTTGTTGTGGTCAACGACCTTGGTAGATTGTAATTGTGAATGTGACGTAATTCTGCTACTGTAAGGATTGAACAGAGTGTATATATACGGATATATAAAACATTTTGTATTTCTGCAAATTGGACTTTTAGTTCTACGAACCCACAAAGTCACAATATAATCGTTTGCAACATGAAATATTCGCACCATAAGTTCGCTGGAGATGCATATTTTTTACTTTTCTCATGAAAATATGCCAATATAACTGTCTCACTCATTAGGATTTCACTACGGAGCGGATTCGGTACAGTTGTTGAGTTGAGTCCAGAGGTTCTATTCCCATTAGTCCTGGACCCGTAGGACCAAGACCCGGGATCTCTAACCAGGAATTATCCGAGCTGTCCCAAAATGGCGCCCGGCGTCCTCCGTGGGGTTTTCCATAGGGCAAGACCTGGGTTACTAACAAGCCACCCATCTGGTCCAAGGACACAAGACGGGATGGAAGTGGATACACCACTTACGCGCGCCAACACCGAAAGTTGAAGGCTACGAATATGACCTCCGTGGAGCCGCCTGGCGATCTAGCACACCATCTACTAGCTCTGCAGGCTAGTGCCAGGGAATATTAATGGCTTCCCTCAACCCCGTCCGGAGACGTACTCGATTACCTACGGGTATCGGGAACCACTGCCCCCTCGAGTCCAACCCAATCCGAACAACTCCCAGAGGGAGAGGGGATTCGGTACGTAGGCCACCATGCTAGGACCATTGCGCCTATGCCTCCAAATAGGACATCCCCGGGAGGAAGGTTGAGTCGAGAGCACAAAGAGGACGGCCAACCCGAGGAGCCACGACAGTGCAGAGGGCAGGGTCCATACAGTTTACTTAGATAGAGACTTCCGCCGACAGGCCAGGACAACGGACAAAAAAAAATGCCGAGATCTTGCTCTTCAGCAAGACCTCGGTCTCCTTCATTCGGGAATTTGGATTCTATTTTAAATACATGATTGTAGTCCCTTCTATATTGTCTTTTACATACAATGGGTAATACAAGTTTAGTGTTTTTAAGAGTAGGACTTATAACTAAATACATTTATGCTTAATATTATTTATTACAAATCTTAATACTTATAGTTAAACTAATGCTTAGAAACTAGGGTTGTCAAATCTGTTGGTTTCGTGGGTATGGCCCTTCTTTTAAGTATTTATTTCTGGCTTTGGTCGAAAACTCGTTGGCCAGTTTTTTCAGCCGGGACCACAGTCTGCGGTGTCTTACTATGTCATAGATAGAGCGATTTTGAACTTAGGATAAAGCTGTTGTTCTGGTTGCTGCTGTCAGTGGCCATTCCCATACCCTCTGAACTTTGTTGTACACAACAACTGCAGTCCATATTCTGTACTGAATTGAATCTATTGAGATATGTCAGATATAGTCCATGGCTAGTTAAGTAGTGTATAAGCCCCCTGAATGGTTGTAGGTATTTCATTTTTAGTCGCTCTTCTATGCTAGGCAGGATGTCACACGTGCGTCTTCCAGTCGTGCTCGTGTCCCGTTCCTGTTGCGACTCAGAAATTAGAACCTCGTAAATTTCGAATTCATCTTTCACACCTGCCCCAGCTAGTTGTGCAGCTCGCACGTAGCTGTCTTTGCGGAGTCAGTAGCATTGCCACCCTTCGTATTTCTTCGTATGACAACGGACCCGTTAACGTTAACTGCAGAGGTTCTGCTCCAATTAGTCCCGGACCCGTAGGTCCAAAGACCCTCCGGAGATGTACCCGATCTCCCACGGGTATTGGGAACCACTGCCTCCTCGAGTCCAACCCAATCCGAACAACTCCCCTACGGGAGGAGCTTGAATGTTCAGTCCGAGGTTCCTCTAGTAACGTCAGAGCTACCACGAGTACTAGGGATCCGCAGCGCCCGCACCACGTCAGCTGAAGGGGATGGATCCCCTCCCCTACGGGGATGACAACGGACACGCTCCCCTACTGCGGGATGGCAACGAGCCCAGCAGCCGAGCCCCAAAGTTCCCTGGCTGGCGGTCCCAGCTCCAAAGATCCCTGGCTGGTGGTTCGAGCCCCAAAGGTCCCTGGCTGGCGATCCGAGACCCAAAGGTCCCTGGCTAGTGGTCCGAGCCCCAAAGGTCCCTGGCTGGCGGTCCCAGCCCCAAAGGTCCCTGGCTGTCGATCCGAGCCCCAAAGGTCCCTGGCTGGTGGTCCGAGCCCCAAAGGTCCCTGGCTGGCGGTCCCAGCTCCAAAGGTCCCTGGCTGGCGAACCGAGCCCCAAAGGTCCCTGGCTGGCGATCCCAGCCCCAAAGGTCCCTGGCTGGCGATCCGAGCCCCAAAGGTCCCTGGCTGGTGGTCCGAGCCCCAAAGGTCCCTGGCTGGCGGTCCCAGCTCCAAAGATCCCTGGCTGGTGGTCCGAGCCCCAAAGGTCCCTGGCTGGCGGTCCCAGCTCCAAAGGTCCCTGGCTGGCGAACCGAGCCCCAAAGGTCCCTGGCTGGCGATCCCAGCCCCAAAGGTCCCTGGCTGGCGATCCGAGCCCCAAAGGTCCCTGGCTGGTGGTCCGAGCCCCAAAGGTCCCTGGCTGGCGGTCCCAGCTCCAAAGGTCCCTGGCTGGCGAACCGAGCCCCAAAGGTCCCTGGCTGGCGATCCGAGCCCCAAAAGTCCCTGGCTGGCGATCCGAGCCCCAAAGGTCCCTGGCTGGTGGTTCGAGCCCCAAACGTCCCTGGCTGGTGGTCCCAAAATGGTCCCAACAGAGGAGCTGAGGAAGGCAACCGACCTACCGGAGGAGGAAGTATTTAACCTCAGAGCATATCATCCCGCCATGCACCGCCGAAACTCCCGCCGACACTTCTACCCTGAAAGAGACCACCAGATGACCGACGATATGCAATGATAATGGAGATAAAATGGAGGGACAGGCTATTCGGGGGCTATAATTAACCTACCCGGCATTCGCCTAGCGACCCAGGAAAACCCCTGATAAACTCATGGATCAGGTTGGCCACGATAATTGAACCCGGGCCTCTCAAATGCGGGCCACAGACGAAACCACTTGAGCCTTCTCGCTTGGTTCGCACGAGTATAACTTAACGTTTTTATCAAAGCGCCGTTTTCGGAAATCTTTGTAAGCTTCAACATACATTTCCTTTGACTTCGCTGCTGAAAGTGATGAACATGCCAGATGCGCCACTTCTTGAATAGCAATATCGCTTAGTTTTATAAAATTTTACTGCTTTATAATAATTATAACAAAATCTGAAGTTTCAATTCGTCTATATAAACAAATAACCTAACAACCAAGACATGTGTTACTTCAATTAATTCATTAACAAAACAGTGGATAAGAAGGCTTTCCCCATAACATTTGAAGGTAGCTTTTCATTTACTTACATTTCAATTGAGTATTTTTTGTTGATGTCCTATACAATATGGAAAAACACTTTTAATTTCTCATTGTTTTCTTCGGTTTTTTCAGGCATTGCAAAAAGTAATTGACTAACCATGAACTGTAAGCTACATATCAGATCTCGAGTTTGCAGACCTCGTATTCTCAATGTACAAGGGTTGTGCAATAAAGAATGATCACAATTTTTTTGACAACGTACCTTTACTCATCCTCATAATTTTAATGGTCTTTCTCAAAATAGTCTCCCCTGAATGCGATGCACTTGTCTCAGCGTTTCTACCAGTCTTCAAAGACATGCTGAAACCATTTTTGAGAGATCCTTCAAAATAGCCTCCGCAGCCTTCACCACTGCTTCTGATGATGGATAATGCCTCCCACGAAGGCGTTTCTTCAAGTTAGGGAATAGAAAAATGTCACATGGGACTAAATCCGGACCATAGGGAGGGTGAGGGATGCACTTCACGTTGATTTTTGCAAGATAATCAGCAACAACATTGGCAATATGCGGCCGCGTATTATCATGGTGCAGCAGCCAGCCTGCTTTACGGAAATGTGGTCTTTTGCGCCGGATATGGACTTGCAATGTTTTCAGGACATCCCTGTAGTATTTTCCGGTTACTGATGTGTGTGCAGGTACAACATGCTGATAAACCATTCCATGAATATCAAAGAATGAGATGACCATAACTTTCCCAGTAGAAGCAACCACTTTTATGGGGGGGGGGTTGCTGATGAAGCAGAGTTCCTCACTGGCCTTTGCTGTTTGCACTCAGGATCAAAATAGCCAAGTTTCTTCAGCAGTGATTACGTTTGAAGGAATCTCCGGATCTTCCTCTAACATCAACTTAAACTGCATGCAGACCTGCATACGAATGTACTTTTGACCGAGAACCAACAGTCTTGGTACCCATGGCGCACAAACACGTCTCATGTGTAATGTTTCTGTCACCAACGTGTGGGCGGCACCCAATGAAATGTTCAGTATTTCACAAAGTGATCTTAAGGTAATTCGTCGATCCTGTCTCTTAATGGCAACAGCAGTGTTGATGTTTTCTTCCGTAATAGCAGAAACTGCAACCCCGGGTTCAACTTCCTTTGAAATTGATTGTCTCTCCTCATTAAACCTTTTCAACCACCTTCGAGCTGTGCTGTAGGGAAGAACAGACTCGCCATAGGCCTCCTGTAACATTGTATAGGCCTCAACGGAAGATTTGTTGAGACGAAAGCAGAATTTCAAAGCCGCATATTGTTCCTCGCGTGTTACCTCCATTGCAGCGGTAGGCGACACTGAACATATCTGAACTTGCCTGGTTCTCACAGGTGGTAACCAGGAGTACCAACAATGAAACTACTACGGCGTGTTTGTTTTACATTAAGCTAACGGAATATAATAAGTTTGAATTTTAGTGTGAAAAATTATGACCGTAAAAATTATGATCATTCTTTATTGAACAGCCCTCCTACATTTTCGACCTGATAAATATCACTTTTAATTCTTATTACGCTATATATTATTCCATTCACTGTCGACATTTAAGTGTTGGTTAGAACACGACACTTTGACTTATTTCAAGTAGGTGGCGTAGAAGTTAAAAACGAACAAACTATTGATTACATTCGTTTATGTAAACAGTGCAGCCTTGACATTGTTAGTTTAAACGCCATAATGGGTTACTGCGGAACAATTTATGAATAAGCACGCACACCCGAATGAGTCAGGATATTTCCCGATAACATGCACATCCATGCCTTGACCTCCCTTTTTGACCCAGTTGAGTGTTTATGTTTACCTGCATACTTTCCGTTTCATAAATCTTTCTACCTCTACTAATCTATATGAATGGAAAAGATATTACATTCGACTAATAATATACAGGGTGTTAGTTGTGTGAGTGCGCAGATGTCACGAGCTGGGAGATCCAAATATAACGAAAAATGAAGTTACACAACAATTTTATCTTATGTTTAATAATAAAGAGATTACTTAACATTACTAAATACATTACCTACATAGTTTGGCAAGAGAGTAGGATTACAAAGTTCATCTTTTTGTTTTTATTTTTTATTTGCGGCCAGAATAGTTTGTAGTAGAAAACGGCAGGTTGGAGCGACAAATTAGAGAGGCTAGCCAAGGTCAACTATTCATGTCTAGCCTTTAGGAAGTTATTTAGTTCTATTAATTACGTAGATAGAGGAATAAGTGTTTGTAAGAATAGTTTGCACAAGAGTAGAAAACGGCAGGTTGGACCGACAAATTAGAGAGGCTAGCCAAAGTTAACTATTCATGTCTAGCCTTTAGGAAGTTATTTAGTTCTATTAATTACATAGATAGAGGAATAAGTGTTTGTAAGAATAGTTTGTACAAGAGTAGAGAACGCAGGTTGGACAGACAAATTAGAGAGGCTAGCCAAGACCAACTATTCATATCCAGCCCTTTGGAGGTTATTCAGTTCGATTAATTACATAGATAGAGGAATAAGTGTTTGTAAGAATAGTTTGTACAAGAGTAGAGAACGGCAGGTTGAATGGCCAAATTAGAGAGGCTAGCCAAGGCCAACTATTCATGTCTAGCCTTTACGAAGTTATTCAGTTCGATTAATTACATAGATAGAGGAATAAGTGTTTGTAAGAATAGTTTGTACAAGAGTAGAGAACGGCAGGTTGGACCGACAAATTAGAGAGGCTATCCAAGGTGAACTATTCATGTGTAGCCTTTAGGAAGTTATTCAGTTCGATTAATTACATAGAGGAATAAGTGTAAGAATAGTTTGTACAAGAGTAGAGAACGGCAGGTTGGACCGACAAATTAGAGACGCTAGCCAAGGCCAACTATTCATATCTAGCCTTTAGGAAGTTATTCAGTTTGATTAATTACATAGATAGAGCAATAAGTGTTTGTAAGAATAGTTTGTACAAGAGTAGAGAACGGCAGGTTGAACCGACAAATTAGAGAGGCTATCCAAGGTGAACTATTCACGTGTAGCCTTTAGGAAGTTATTCAGTTCGATTAATTACATAGAGGAATAAGTGTTTTTAAGAATAGTTTGTACAAGAGTAGAGAACGGCAGGTTGAACCGACAAATTAGAGAGACTAGCCAAGGTTAACTATTCATGTCTAGCCTTTAGGAAGTTATTCAGTTCGATTAATTACATAGATAGAGGAATAAGTGTTTGTAAGAATAGTTTGTACAAGAGTAGAGAACGGCAGGTTGGACCGACAAATTAGAGAGGCTAGCCAAGGCCAACCTTCATGTCTAGCCTTTAGGAAGTTATTCAGTTCGATTAATTACATAGATAGAGGAATAAGTGTTTGTAAGAATAGTTTGTACAAGAGTAGCGAACGGCAGGTTGGACCGAAAATTAGAGAGGCTATCCAAGGTGAACTATTCATGTGTAGCCTTTAGGAAGTTATTCAGTTCGATTAATTACATAGAGGAATAAGTGTAAGAATAGTTTGTACAAGAGTAGCGAACGGCAGGTTGGACCGAAAATTAGAGAGGCTATCCAAGGTGAACTATTCATGTGTAGCCTTTAGGAAGTTATTCAGTTCGATTAATTACATAGAGGAATAAGTGTAAGAATAGTTTGTACAAGAGTAGAGAACGGCAGGTTGGACCGACAAATTAGAGAGGCTAGCCAAGGCCAACTATTCATGTCTAGCCCTTTAGGTCAGTCAATTCGATTAATTACATAGAGAAACAAGTGTTTGTAAGAATGGTTTGTATAAAAGAAGAGGAAGTCAACAGCTTTGAAATTTGGAAATTTTCTGGAATGCAAGTGTGCACTCCATAGTACAACGTGTTTCTGGAGTATCGGGGGTATAAGTACCTCTTCACATATGTAGGTAGGGGTGTACGAGTATCCTCTTATCCAGATAGTTCTTGCTGCGCTCTCAAATATCTATGTACGTTTATTTACACCACGTACATTCACATGGCGTTTTCTATCCGTTCATTATCAGACTTCTCACAAAAACTTATTTTTCTGTCATACGTTGATAGAGACAAACAGCTATACATTTAAACATTTCTTTGCAGGTAGGGTTAAATATAAGAATTCAGTAGGCACTAGATCCGGATTTTAGATGGCATAAGCTTTAAGTTTGTTATGCTCTTAGAATAGGCTATATACGTACATAATTGAAAGGCTCAGTGCAGCAGTGGTCTAACCCTCTCCAATGTCGAATTTGAGTTCAGGACCGTGTTCATTGGAGAGTTATAATTTTGGCGAATTAAGTAATAATTATTATCATTTGATGCTAAATGATTTGTTACATTTAACTTAACTCTTCATTGCAGCAGTGTTCTAACCCTCTCCAATGTCGAATTTGAGTTCAGGACCATGTTCATTGCAGAATTATAGTATAGGTGAATGAAGCAATCATATTTATCATTTGATGCTAAATGATTTGTTACCTTTAGCTTTAATCTTCATTAAGGTTAAGGACCCTTCATGGCGTTGCATTTTTTCCGCCAGTGTGTATGTAGATTTGAAATTGCTGTAGATGGCTGCATACACACCCAATGTTTTAACAAACCGTTTCCTATTACCAGGTATCTCAACCTTGTATGAAGAAATGGACAGTCATTATAGCGTCAATCATTATGACGTCATTAGAGTGTACGACATACGTGGCGATACAGTAGTAATTTTCCCGTGTGCTTTTCTGCCTAAAATACTCAATTTATAAGCTTTATATTTTCAAAACCACGATTGCGTTCTAAAACATTCTGCAGTTTAAACAAATACGCAACCTTCAGTGATTCGGGCGTTTCTATTCTGTTTATACTCTCAAAGTTTCTCAGGTTTGTACTTTCCAATAAGAGAATGGTTCTGGATATACGAAAAACAAAAATTTATTTTAATATATACAAGTGCTGCGCTAACTCCGTGCTACTGATTATAATAGTGGTGAACGTAATGTTTCGGTTAGTTTTTGTGGAAAAATAACATTTGGAGAAGTCAAAACGTTTGTTTAGATCATTTTAGGTGATAATACTCCAATTAGAAAGTAGCGGGAAGAACTGGTTAAGGTGAGAAGGTACTGTGTATCTCCACAATGCTATTTCCATGATTTTTGGATGTGTACTAAGAATTTTTTTTAATTTTATTGATTTATTTATTATTTTTTGTTTTGTAATTTACGTCATCCAACGTTAAGTCATATCGGAAGATGAATGGAATGGGTGAAATGATGCTCAAATGAGCCCGGAGTCCATAGAGCTTTAGAGTTACCTGGCAATCGTCTTTCAGGATAAGGGAAAACCCCGGAAAAAATTTATCCAGGTAACCCACCCTGACCCAGATTCAAACTCGGGACCTCTTGAACGTGAGGCAGACGACATGCTACCACCACGCTATCGAGGTGGGCAGCACATTACTAAGAAAATATTATTGATATGTACAAGAAAATTTTAAGGCATGTTCTTAAAACCTTTATCTTTAATACCTATTATTATTATTTGAAAATTTTGTACTGATAACTTGCTATAATTTTTTAGTTTTTGTAAGAAAAAAAGCACTGAAATTTGAGATAATTTTACTTTCTAAACAAGTATTATGAATCTCAGAGAAAAATATCTTATTATATTTCTTACGAGTCTGCTTATTACAAGCAAAAAAATAATATATTTTGGTTAATTAGTTTTTTTAAAAAAAGTTTACCGGAACTTAACATTATATATATTCTTTATTTTGAGGGTCGAACCGAAACATTGCCAAATGAACTTTAATGTTAAAGCGGATGGGAGATCTCGCTGCTCGTAAGAAAAAATTGAAGCTGAGAAAAAAGCTTTGAAGTTTATATATTGATTACTGACTTCTCACATGAGTCAGAACATTCCTGCTGCATAGTCTTGACCCTCTTTGTTCTCGCTTGTTCTTTTCAAGTTCCTCTTCATTTTTCTTGCCTTCTTGGCCATTTCTTCCACCATTTTATCTGCTTTCAGGACTCGCAGCTCTTCAATTTCTGACTACTATCATGATTAGCACGTACTGTTGAACTGGGCCTACTAACGTCAATATTACATATGGTTTCATTGTCTACTGTATTTATATTTACTACACTTACTTTTCTGTTTCTAGTAAAGCCATTGCCTCTTTCGAAATGTTTTTGGCCTACCCATATCTTATATTCGCCAACTCTAAGCTCCATGGACCTCGGACGCATTGAGCATCACTTCACCCATGTTGGAGGACGTAAATTACAACAACAAAAAATCCATATTTAAACAAAGTGTAAAAACAGTAGAACGTGAAACCATAAATAGAAATTGAGTGAACTTAACACTCATTACATTTATTGCAAGAACATGTTTTTGTAAACTGTTGCTTACATTGTTATCTTCTGTAGACTGGTTTTGGGTCCGTTGTCTATTGATGAAGTTCCCCTTAAGTACGGCTTCAGCCATTTGTGACGTAGTTCGTATCCAGAGGAACTTCAAAATTCTTAATAAAATTTGTGTTTCTTGATGAGGTTTTCTACCAAACATGAGTGTTAAGTTGTGTTGCATGTGTGAAGGATTATGCACTTATGCATTGACGCTTCTGAACAACATACGATCGCAGTGCAGGACTTCACAGTCGTTCTCCGTGGTCTAGGCTCCTATGGATTAAATGCTAGGTTCTGGTGTTGTAACACTTTGGAAGGTGTTGTATATTTTTTTTCTGGCTTAATAATCCTCAATATGGATTCCTTCGGAAGAGAATAAAACTGCTGTTCCGACTGTTAGATTTACTGCTCAAAGCGAAGTTAAAGCCTGATAAAGAGGCATCTGAGCAAAAGGTAGCAGTCTTTCATGCCCAGTGCAGAATGAGACGCTGAGAATTTAGAAACGTCTATGAGTACTCATCCATTTGACAGTTTCTTTTTAAATGTCGACATCAGAGGGTGCTTTGTTGATTATTTGTTACAACAGTTTTTGTATTATTTAATTATAAAAGCTGTTTGAATTTTAATACTGGATATTATTTGTAAGGGATAACGTGTAGAATACTACTCGTGCACTTCGACCTACACATAGATTTATTCCAGGAAGAAGGGATGAGTTGAGGAAACTGCAGCAGGCCATAGAGTCGCAGCTTTACATGCCACAGAGATGCGCGGAAGTCCCCGAAAAGTGTGAGACCTCTTTAACACGGCACCAACATTCCGGGTCGCGAGTCCATAAGCATTGTGTCCCAACGTGAAAAAAGGAGTTACAGTTGCAAGCATCCGCGCCATCTGCCTTGCACTGATATACCTACATCACGTATCGGAAATACATCTTCCCTTATGCTGTGATATATTAACGTAAGTTTTCATTGGAAATGATGTCGTACAGTTAAGTTCTCGCCCGCCTAGGTAGCGTGGATAGCAGCGTGTCTGTCTCACGTTCAATAGGTCCCGAGTTCGAATCTTGGTCAGGGTGAGTGACCTGGATAAGGCTTTTTACGGGGTTTTCCATTATCTTGAAAGACGAATGTCAGGTAACTCTAAGCTCTGTGGACCCTAAGCTCATTTCAGCTTCATTTTACCCATTCTGTTCATCGTTCGATATGACTTAACGTTGGAGGACGTAAATTAAGGTTTAGTTCTTAAATCCCTTACACTCTGAAAGTTTAGCATTCAGGAAAATTTTCAAATATCGCTTCCCATTTCACTTATACAGGTTTTGACGTGGTATATTGTGCCCTGGGTTTCGAAGGCATGTAATGCTCAGTCCATATTTTCACTCTAGAATATCACATAGAGACAAGAGTCTACGGGGCGAGAAACAACCTATCGATCTTCTAGCCAAGCTACGAGGTAGAACTTGATGGCCCATCCAGCCTCTTGAGAATCGTGGGGCCAATCGAGCAGCTGAGTGATATGAGAAAAAGCGCGGAGAAGGTTTGCAATTCTAACAAATGAAACATCATAACAATTGAAGGTCTGCACAAACACAGTTATATAAAGGAAGCACTTGAAAATCACTTCCATTTGATTGCTCGGATATAACATTGCACAACAAAGACATATCACGCGGCATATTAGCGCCGGACGTAAAGCAAATATAGACAACCATCCAAACGGGAGAGACGACCGAGTTATATCAAATAGACAGCAGCTACATTATAAATACCGGACATGTTACATTTATATGACTTTTTGTATCCATTCCTCAACAAACTAGTCTTTAAAAATGTTAGCTAATTGTTGGAAATTAATCATTTCTTCACACTAGCCGGATATAGGCAAAGTTTTTCGTTAGATAAGAGCCAACATGAAAAATTCAATTCCATGGCCGGGATTTGAACCACGGATCTCCTGGTTTCCGTCCATTTGACTCATATAGCTATATTTCCCCGGCCATGGCATTGAATTTGTCATGTAGATCCTATCAAAAACCTTAGCGTATATACGGCTAGTATAAAGAGATTATTAATTTCCATCAATTAACTAAAATAATAAGAGTTAAATGATGAAGCCTGGGACTTAAGTACTTACGATAGTAAGTCGCCACAAACGGTGTATCTCGGATGCGAGAGTCCCTAGAGGTCTACCGGGGAAATATACGAGTCAAATGGAGAATATAATGTCGTGACGGCAAGTTGGCCATGGTAGCTCAATGGGTTAGAGTGAGTGGACGGAAACCAGGAGATCAATGTTTCAAATCCTGGCCATGGCATTGAATTTTTCATGTTGAGGCTATCTATCAAAAACTTTAGCCTATATACGGCTAGTGTGAAGAAATGATTAATTTCCCTCAATTAACTAAAATAATAAGAGTTAAATGATGAAGCCTGGGACTCAAGTACTTACGATATTAAGTCGCCACAAACGGTGTATCTCGAATGCGATAGCCCCTAGTGGTTTACCGGGGGAAAATACGAGTCAAATGCAGAATTTAATGTCGCGATGGCAAGTTGGCCATGGTAACTCATGGTTAGAGCAACTGGACGGAAACCAGATCAGTGGTTCAAATACTGACCATGGCATTGAATTTTTCATGATGAGTCTATCTATCAAAAACTTTAGCCTATATACGGCTAGTGTGAAGAAATGATTAATTTCCCTCAATTAACTAAAATAATAAGAGTTAAATGATGAAGCCTGGGACTCAAGTACTTACGGCAGTAAGTCACCACAAACGGTGTATCTCGAATGCGAGAGCCCCTCTTGGTCTACGGGGGAAATATACGAGTCAAATGGAGAATTTAATGTCGTGACGGCAACTTGGCCATGGTAACTCATGGTTACAGCGACTGGACGGAAACCAGGAGATCCGTGGTCCAAATCTTGGCCATGGCATTGAATTTTTCATGTTAACTCTATCTAGTCTTTAAAATAATTGTTCTATCTACTTCAGGTTAATCGAGATAAACATTTGTAGAGAATATCTATCTCTTACGATTTACCAGTTATCTGAGTCATCCAGAATGAACCGGATTTTGGACGAATTTCCGAGAAAATTAAGGATATACATTATTGTTCCTATTAAAAGTTCTTAAAAATATAGTATTTTACCAAAATCGTTTGAGCCATTTTATCAGAAAATCAAAATTTCGTAAAAATTCTAATAATAGAGAACTTTTAGATTTTTGGTCTTGAAAATCTTTGCATATAGTTTGACAAATGCCAGTTTGTTATTTTGTTACAGCCTGGGTCTTTAGAAAGAGTTCAATATTTAGATGTATAATGTGGCAGTTCAAAGTTAGTAATAAATGAGTTATAAAATTGTATAATAATTAGTCGGAACTGGAAAAGAAAGGGAGACGGCTAAATTATTTGCCCTGAAATGGGTGTCTGGTTACAACATTGTAGTAGCATAATGTGTTAAACCGATTGCAATTGCTTTAATGACCACCATTATAACAATGTTTCGATGCGGTGCAGCAGTAATTACATAAGCACTAGTTTAGTTTAAGTGTCCTCTGCTGCTTTCGAACCATAGAGGCAGCAGACGAATGAAGAAACCCGAACTCCGAGGTTTACATGCAGACACAAATGAGACTTTTGCGACAGGAATATCTGCGGGGAGAGATAACAACGTTACCAGCTTCTATACTATTTCATTACTAGGACTCCGTCCCTTGCTTCAGTTACCATCCCCTACGAAAGGGAGCGCTAAACTTGTCAACATCCAAGTTGTAGTGTTTAAGAATATGTTGCCCGAATATCCGTATTCCTCTGCAAATAAATCTTACAAAATCTTATTTCTCTAATTTGTTTAATTAATGAACTTAATAAATTCCTAAAGGCTAGACATGAATAGTTGACATTGGCTAGTCTCTCTAATTTGTCGGTGCAACCTGCCGTTCTCTACTCTTGTACAAACTATTCTTACAAACACTTATTCCTCTATCTATGTAATTAATCGAACTGAATAACTTCCTAAAGGCTAGACATGAATAGTTGGCCTTGGCTAGCCTCTCTAATTTGTCGGTACAACCTGCCGTTCTCTACTCTTGTACAAACTATTCTTACAAACACTTATTCCTCTATCTATGTAATTAATCGAACTGGATAACTTCCTAAAGGCTAGACATGAATAGTTCGGCTTGTCTAACGTCTCTAATTTGGCGGTACAACCTATTGTCTCTGCTCTTGAGGTAGAGTAAAAACAATTAATCTATTTTCATGTCATATTTATAGGCGCGCAGGGGCAATACGGAAAACTGAAATGATAGTTGGATGTTTAAATGCTGGTGACCTTTAAATTCCACTTGTTTTTTTCCATGGTGAAACAAATGCAAGTGAGTGCGCTGAGGACAGGTGTGTTTGATGTGTACCTGCTCCTGATAGGCCTTAACCACTTGTCAGACGTGGTGAGGGGGTTACAGCTGTGATCGAGGTAAATAGGGAGAAAGCGGTATAGCAAGATTGGTCGTTACGACAGTTGCTGAGGGTGCAACGGTCACGCTTGGTTTATTATTGAAATTTTGATATCTTGGCATCTTTTGCTAGATTAGCCGTAGCTGCTGTTTGGGGAGGAAGGTCTCGATACGAGATTGTAATAAAACTACACGTTCTGTTGTTCCATAAATTCTCCACAAAAAGCTTTATAGAAACATTGCTGTATGTGTGTGTGTTGGTAGGGGGGGGGGGTTACTTGCGCGTTGGTCTCCCACCTCAGTTGACAAATTAAACAGAAAATTTCCATAACCAGGTAACGAAAGGAAATAAATATGTCATTCTTTTGCTATGTTTAGTATTTTTTCCCTTTAATATTGCATTTATTTAAGCGATCTTATTTTCAAATAAGGTAAAAGAACATTAAGCCAGGCTAGTTTTGGGGAAAAAATGCTTAGTGTAGTAAATTGAGACTTGCTGAATTGCTATTCTGAGTAGGTACATTTTTGGAACTCTCTTGCCAGCGGGCGAATTCATTACACCCACCCCACCTGGTTGTGACCACGTTGGTAGAGATACTTTGATAAGGTCATGGAAAAAGTTGCGGTCTGGTGTGTGTGACTTGCCAGAAAACAAGATTGAAGAAGAAAACATAAGTGTGGAAGAAGACTTTATATACTTTTTAAAGATATCGATGTCTGTTTCGATGTTCATGGGGTCAATGACAATTGGTTGCAAATCGACAATGATGGAGGTTATAAACCGATTACAGAGGAGGGTTTGGTCACTAGGCGCTTGTTATTTGGCGAGAGAGAGGGAGATAGAAGCGGGGAGTGAAAGAAACAGATAGAGCCCAACCACGCCCACCGACCGATGAGCGTTGGGCTCGTGCCAAGAGAGAATGAGAGAGCAACAGATGGAGAAAGAGACGGAGGTAATCTGGACTTTCTCGCTCCACCACGAAAGTCCGTGAATTTTTGGGCGTTTTCGAGACACTTCGGCAACTTTCGAGAAACGATGGTTCGGTTATAAAAGCTGTTGGACTGGACTGGCTACTTACGGTCGGCACGGAGCAGCTAGAGAGTGGTCAAGGGTCAAATTTCGTGCAGTGTGTGTGTGGACGTTTAAACTATAGAGTTGCGAGTTGAGAACTGATAAACGTGTAGTGATTTGAAAGTGAATCATATGGTATATTTACGTGTGCAGAAGCCACAAATGACTGTGTTGGTGTCATTCTGCCGCTCAGGGCTGTACAAAAGTGACTTTCTACGGAAATAAAGAGCATTTTGAATTTCTGCAAACTTGTCATTTAATTTTACGAACCCACAAAGTCACAGTGTTATTGCATCATACAGTGTTACTGAAAATGAAGGGTATTCAGATTCAAAGAATGTTGATGAACCAGCTGTGGTTATGGCCCACGCACAAACAGTAGTAAACATAGAGAAATTGATGCTTTATTTCGAGAGTCAAGACAAATGGACTTCTAATGTTAAAGTGGATGCGAGATCGCGCTGCTCGTAAGCGATGTACTAAACTGAGACAGAAAAAGAACATTGCCTTTTTTACTGCCGACTAGTTTGTAACTATAGTGGGATCCCTATAAACCTGAACCATTTCAATAGGCTATTACTTTTGAACCAACAATAGCACACACGTGCAACTTTGGGAGAATATAATAAACAATTGGGAGATTACATTACACTATTTACATCTCAGAGAAAATGTTGGAAGTGTCCTCCACCAGCATCTATACATGTTTACACTCGTCTCACCGTCCGATAAGACTTAACTTTGGAGATTTTTCCTTATCCTGAAAGATGAATGTCTGGTAACTCTAAGCTCTATGGGCCCTGCACTCATTTGAACATTATCTCATTAATCGTCCGATATGAGTTAACATTAGAGGTTTTCCCTTATCCTGAAAGATGAATGTCTGCTAACTCTAAGCTCTATGTCCCCCGCACTCATTTCGAAACATTTCATTCATCGTCCGATATGATTCAACGTTAGAGGGCTTCCCTCATCTTGAAAGATGAATGTCTGGTATCTCTAGTTAGGAACTCTCGGCTCATTTCAACATCATTTCATTTATCGTCCAATATGACTTGAAGTTGGAGGTTTTCCCTTATCCTGAAAGATGAATTTCTGGTAACTCCAAGCTCTATGTACCCAACATCATTTCATTTATCGTCCAATATGACTTGAAGTTGGAAGTTTTCCCTTATTCTGAAAGATGAATGTCTGGTAACTCCAAGCTCTATGGATCCTGGACTCGGTTTATATCATTTCAGTCATCGTCCGATATGACTTAGCATGGAAGTTTTCCGTTATCCTAAAATAAGAATGTCTAGTAACTCTAAGCTCTATGGGCCTCAGGCTAATTTGAACATCATTTCATTCATCGTCCGATATGACTTAAAGTTGGAGGTCCTGAAAGATAAATGTCAGTTAACACTAAGCTCATTTGAGCATAATTTCGCCCATTTCATTCTACCACACTGCCCAGGGTTAGAGTACCATTTGTGACCTCGGAAGATTTCAGAGCGGTTTTGCGGAGTGCCGTGCAGTCCTGGTGGCAGGAAGAATGGTCCGCTCTCCACAGCAATAAACTTAGAACTTTGAAAGAACTTCCGATTCCCTGGGTTACCTCCTGTGGACCCTCTCGTCTAGAGGAAGTGAATTTGGCTCGGTTGCACTTTAGCCATTGCTGTTTTACGCATAGTTTTATGTTCTTTTTGCCTAGTACTCCTTGGTACGTCTCTGCAGCTGCCGGTCAGCTTTGCAGAAATGCTGGCGGCTGACAACAAAGCGGTGGAGAAGGTTTTTAAGTACTTTTCTAGGTAGGATTTTAAAATTCAATGGAGGATTTTTAGCACCCTTTGTCCTTATATTTCTATGTATTTTCTTCTTGTTTTTGTTGTGTACATGTATTTTTGTGACTTTATTTACACCTTTATTAACTTTTAGAACTGTTTATATCTGGCTTTTACCATGAATGATTTTTTAAAGGGTGCTGATAACCGCTGCAGTTGGGCGCCCTTATATCTGCACACACCTATACACATTTCATTCATCGCACGACATGACAACATTGGAAGACGTAAATTTAAAGAACAGGAGAAAATCCGCTGGGAGAAAAGCCACAAAGGCGTGCCGAAGTTAATACTAGGGTGAGCGATGGACGACATGTCGACCAACGAACCCTCTAGTGTCCACAGGGATAACTTTGAGCATGTACCTGCGGCATCTGTTCGCTAGGCGCCACGAAACCTAGAAGCATACCTGAAGCATGTCACCCGAACGTCGGAACTCCCTATAGAACCGGCCGGCAGTAGGGCCAGAGGGGAAGCATTCACGCCACGCCTACCCATTTGTCTCGTATCACTAACTGAAGGGAAAGTCGGTCTACTCAACGCAAGTACACGGCGGCCGCTTTCTTTGAGGAACCCTCATAATCGTTTTACAACATGGACCCTCCTCCTGACGGTCCCCTCTACAAGGTTGCAACATTTTAACATCACCGTCTTGCACCTAATGAAACAGAACAACTGGAAGTTGGAACTTTGTCAACTGAGACTCCACGCGGAGTAGACATGCAACTGTCATTTTCAGAAAATAGGAGTTGCTATTGGTCCCCAACGTCAGTGTTCCATTTCTGAAGTGTGGAGATAGATTTATGACGGTCATTAGTGGGCGGAAAGGTCACGTTCTTTGAGGTCCCTTTGACTGGGAACTGCACACACGTTGGCTAAGCAGACTTTAAACGGCGGGAGCCCTGTGCCGTCTCTTTCCCCTCCCCCTGCCGTCAGGAACCTTCGCGGTGATTCACTGAAACGCGAGACTTCGAGAAACAGCGATATTCCTATAAAAAGGGCTGCAGATGGCGAGTTCAGTTGAGTTCTTGGCGAGCAGCCGTGAGGAATTTCCAGTGAGGGAACGGACCGGAAGACTGTGTACGTGCATCGTAGGAGTTGCATGTAATTGCAAGTGCAGAGTGGACCTGTGACAGACGAACTGGTGAATTGTAATTGTGTGCGCTACGTAATTCTGTGTAATTGGCAAGTGTTCAACTGTAATTCGGTGGAAATAAAGAACATTTTGAGTTTGTGCAATTGGACTTTTTATTTCACAAACCCACAAAGTCACAATAATAACAAACTTTATTGAGGGGAAATGGTGTAAAGCAGCTCACGAAGATAAAAAAAAGCACCCTAGAGCTCATACGACCAGAGGAAACCATGAAAAACACAAGGTCCGACTGGAAACCGAACCCAAGGCCTCCCAAATGTAGGCCTCACGTGTTACCACATATCTCTCTCGCTCACGCTATAGAAAGTACACAAAAAGTAACTACGTGTAGGCAGTGAAAGCCATGTGAATTTAACATATGAGCTTTTATCACATTCTGATGAAACCAGGTTAATTGTGCAAACTTCTGCGCAAATACACAGCGTTGGATAACGCGGGAATTAAACTACGTGGCGTGTGTTCATATCTTTCACCCATAAATGAAGTAATTAAGATATGGAATATAAGCCGAGAGGCTTATAAATAGTCAGAGAACATAGGCAAGTCACGTAACGTTCATATCAACAGCTTTGTAAAGTCACATTCAACTTTCTGCAAACTGATAAAGAGAAACAGCACTAGTGGGAGTATTTCCACTAATGGCTTGATCCCATTTAGCACTATAGAAACAAGTGCCAGATCTGCATTACTTATTTAGAGATTTAATACTTGAGGTTGTTTTACAGTGCGAAAAGATTACATTGAAACCCCGCTTATCCGGATCATCTGTGACTAGGACCGGTCCGAGTTAACAAAAATCCGGCTTATGCAGAAAATGCCGGAAAAACAATAAATAACACGTACAACATCGCCAAAATATTTTAATGAAGTCTAGAAACTACTATCCGTAAAATTTCACCTAAAACACGTACACTGTATGTACTGTAATTATACTATGTATTTACTGTGTGCACAATATACAGTGTGATCCATATAAACCTGAACCATTTCAATAGCCCGTAACTTTTGAACCAATAATAGGACACACGTGCAACTTTGAGAGAATATAATACACAACTGAGATATTCCATTACACTATTTACATCTCAGAGAAACTGCTGAAGGTGTCCTCTACCAGCATCTATACACATTTGCACTCGTCTCAACATATTCTCTGAAGTTTTATGGAGATGATCTCGAATTGAGAGGTTATTTCCAGCAAGACGAAGCAACGTGTCATACCTCTAATTGCACCATGGAACTTTTAAACAGTTTCTTTGATAATAGAATCATCTCAAAAGGTCTGTGGCCCCCAAGATCCGCTGACCCAATCTCACCGAATCTTTTCTTGTGGGAGTATCTAAAAATAGAGTGTAGAAGAATATGCCACGGAAAATGTTCTCAAAAAAATCTATTCGAACCAAAATATGTCACACTGGCGTGGATACTCTCTGTAAAACTTCAAATGAAATGATGTTCAAATGAGCACAGGGTACATAGAGCTTAGAGTTACTAGAAATGCATCTTTCAGGATAAGGGAAAACCTCCAACGTTGTCACATGGAATGATGAATGAAATAATGTTCAAATGAGCACAGGGTACTTAGAACTTAAGTTACCAGACATTCATCTTTCAGGATAAGGGAAAACCTTCAACGTTAAGTCATATCGGACGATAAGTGAAATGATACTTAAATACGTACAGGGTACTTAATGCTTAAGCTACCAGACATTCATATTTCAAGATAAGGGAAAACCTTCAACATTAAGTCATATCGGACAATAAGTGAAATGATATTTAAATACGTACAGGGTACTTAAGGCTTAAGTTACCAGACATTCATCTTTCAGGATAAGGGAAAACCTTCAACGTTAAGTCATATCGGACGATAAGTGAAATGATATCTAAATACGTACAGGGTACTTAAGGCTTAAGTTACCAGACATTCATCTTTCAGGATAAGGGAAAACCTTCAACGTTAAGTCATATCGGACGATAAGTGAAATGATATTTAAATACGTACAGGGTACTTAAGGCTTAAGTTACCAGACATTCATCGTTCAGGATAAGGGAAAACCTTCAACGTTAAGTCATATCGGACGATAAGTGAAATGATATTTAAATACGTACAGGGTACTTAAGGCTTAAGTTACCAGACATTCATCTTTCAGGATAAGGGAAAACCTTCAACGTTAAATCCTATCGGACCATAAGTGAAATGATATTTAAATACGTACAGGGTACTTAAGGCTTAAGTTACCAGACATTCATATTTCAGGATAAGGGAAAACCTTCAACGTTAAGTCATATCGGACGATAAGTGAAATGATATTTAAATACGTACAGGGTACTTAAGGCTTAAGTTACCAGACATTCATATTTCAGGATAAGGGGAAACCTTCAACGTTAAGTCATATCGGACGATAAGTGAAATGATATTTAAATACGTCCAGGGTACTTAAGGCTTAAGTTACCAGACATTCATATTTCAGGATAAGGGGAAACCTTCAAGTTAAGTCATATCGGACAATAAGTGAAATGATATTTAAATAAGTACAGGGTACTTAAAACTTAAGCTACCAGGCATTCATCTTTCAAAATAAGGGTAAACCTTCAACGTTAAGTGATATCGGACAATAAGTGAAATGATGTTCAAAAGAGTACAGGGTACATAGAGCTTAGAGCTACGAGACATTCATCTTTCAGCAGAAGAGAAAAACCCCCAACGTTAAGTCATTCATGTATATGAATGTAACGGAATTAAACGCTCACGATACGGATGTATTGTGGGCTACTTCCCCACGGGGGTGAGAGAGACAACGGGCCGGCAGAGAGCAGGACCAGAGCAGAGTCACAGAAGTGCGAATAATTTTATCCGGCGCGCCAGGTAACTTCTCACCATCACTTTGACGGTTATTGAACCCTTGACCTTAGTCCTCGCTCTTGGTTTGCCGACTTATAATTATATTTCTCAAAGACAAAAGAGTACAGCACCTCCCAATACGCACAACTGACTGACTCCTTAAAGTTAATCTCTCTAAGGATGGAACGTCAGGTTCACTTCAGTGCCTGTATGTCCACGTGCTGAGCACGATAACACTCCCAGCCGAGAGCGCCTGGTTTTATTGACCGTATTTCCCTGCGCACTACACTGACAGATAAACGGTGCTATACATAGGCCAGAAGCCACAACAAAATCTGTTTTCCGACGATAATTTTTTAATCGACTTCCCTTTCATGTTGCCATTGAATTTCCAGCCTTCACTACTGGTAACTTAACTTACTACTCACATGTACAGGAACTACATTAAATCCCATAGATTGCCGTGTATTAATTCTGCAGGTATGGAATAGTTGCAGACAATCATACTTGAGAGTTAAATTTCACCATTTAAACCTTACCAATGTCCTAAATTCCTTTTTATGATTTAAGTTCTGCAGCACCTAAGAATAAAACAAAATATAGTCACATCACATTTTATTCTCTACGCGTTATGTGCAACTATTATAACCAAAGATTATTCTACGACATCCTTCATGTTAATCTAGATAAATGATTCCATTTTATGTAAAAAGCATTAGAGAAATGCAGACTTTAACGATAATCCAATGTTCAAGTGCAGATTTCTGTGTGATGCCTGAAATTCCGCTCCTGGGGGAGGGATGGCGATTTTCTTCTTGAGAAAACTGTAAATATTTGAAAATGTTAACCAATAACAAATAATATCCTGCAAATGTTTAATGCTACAAGTATAAATTGTATTTGTTATGAAGGTATTTTAAGCATATGTATTTTATTTGTTTAAACAAGTTGACTATGAAAAGAGAATACACTTTCAAATCCATCATATTGCGATCAGGTTTTAAAACATTTGATTATTACATAAAGTCTAATGTATTCCCACATTCCCTTATACCTACAAGAAAATTAGCAGTTAAATAATGTTTATGTTGATTAACGTGAAGTAGATAGAGAAATAAGTGCAAGAATAGTTTGTACAAGAGTACAGAACGGCAGGTTGGACCGACAAATTAGAGAGGCTAGTCAAGGTCAACTATTCATGTCTAGCCTTTAGGAAGTTATTCAGTTCGATTAATTGAATTGATAGAGGAATAAGTGTTTGTAAGAATAGTTTGTACAAGAGTAGAGAATGGCAGGTTGAACCGACAAATTAGAGAGGCTAGTCAAGGTCAACTATTCATGTATAGCCTTTAGGAAGTTATTCAGTTCGATTAATTACATACAGGAATAAGTGTTTGTAAGAATAGTTTGTACAAGAGTAGAGAACGGCAGGTTGGACCGACACGTTAGAGTGGTCAGCCAAGGCTAACTATTCGTGCCTAGCCTTTAGGAAGTTATTCAGTTCGAGTAATTACATAGATAGAGGAATAAGTGTTTGTAAGAATAGTTTGTACAAATATCCCATATATAGATTACTCTTGAGTTATTGTGATAACAGGAAAGTATATATTCAAGGCATCAACCAGAAGATCTATAAAAGTATCAGTAAAGGTTGTCCACAAGGATCTGTTCTGGGCCCCACGTTTTGGGACATTGTGATGGAAACCTTGTTAGAAAATTTTGAAAATGATGAAAATGTAGTTAATATAATAGCTTATGCGGACGATGTAATTTTTCTGATAGCAGGCGACTCAAGATTACAACTAGAAACTAAGGCAAATTTTATATCATCAAAATTAGCCAACTGGTGTAATGAGACTAAATTGCAAATTGCTCCCCAAAAGTCATCATATATTTTATTTAAAGGAAAATTAAAACGAGATCCGATTATTAAGTATAATAATGAAAAAATTAAACGTTGTAGAGAAATAAAATACCTAGGTGTTATGTTGGATGAAAAATTTAATTTTATAAATCATGTAGAGTATGTTAGAATGAAGGCTGAAAAAGTTATGAATAAATTAGCCACAATTGTCAATATAAAATATAAAATATCCTTAAATAACATTATCACCTATCATTATACTATTTTTGGATCAATTGTTACATATGCCGCAGCAACCTGGGCTCAAAAATTGTATAATTTGAATATCAGAAACAAATTAAGAAGTACACAGAGGAAGATCCTGCTTCGCCATACGGGTGCTGTTTGCACGACATCTACAGTAGCACTCCTTGTAACGACAGGAATATGGCCCATCGATCTTCTAATTAGATTGAGAGGTGCAATGTTCTGGTTCAAGAAAAATAATTTTGATAAAGTAAATAGTATAGTTGGAAAGGTGTGTAATACCAGACAAGATATCAAGAAATATCTGTTGAAGGATTGGCAGAATGAATGGGATAGTATAAATGAAGGTAGAAGAACTCATGAATTCTTTCCATTTATAATCGAACGCTTGAAATTGAAACATGTAAAACCCACAAAAGGTCTAATTCATTTTTTGACTGGACATGGACCTTATGGTACATATTGGTATAAAGTGAAGAAGTTAAATAGTTCCATTTGTAATATATGTAGTAAAGTAGATAATCCAGAACATGTTTTATTTGAATGCGTTAAGTATGACCATCTAATTACTGAAGAACGAAATAAATTAAGAGGATTTAATTTATGGAACATAATAAGAATCCCAGAATTATATAATATCTTGGCCAAATTAGCAAATACCATCAGCGAATTAGCATGGAAATCAATTCTACCCAAATGTATACCTGTTCAAGAAATTCAACCACCAATTGAATTAAGAAGATCCCAAAGACGTATTAATCCATGTAATGAAGAAAATATTATTATTTAAGAAGGTATGGATATTAATGATTAGCAAAATATAAATAGTAGAAGAAGAGGATATTGTGTTTCCCTTGGTCGACGAGATTGGGGCAACAGGAGAACTAGAGCCGTAGTAGAATCCGAAGGTGATGCAGAGAGGATGAGGGTGGCGCAATTCCCCTTCCATGTCTACCAGTTCTGAGGAGGACACATAGAGTTCCTGCCGGCGAATCAGGTACCCGCTTCAAGGTTGTTGGTGCAACTGATCCAGTAATGTCCAACAATCTGTATAATGAGGAGGTGATCGCAGAAATGAAAGTTTTTTAGTGTTTCAGTGTAATATAGTATCCTGTGAAATTTTTAGGGGAGGGACCCCCTCCCCTCAAATTAAATATAATTTTGAGTAGTGTTAATAGTATATATTTTTGGGGGAGGGGCTTTGCCCCTCCCCGTGGTGTTTAAAGTGAATGATGAAGTTTATTTGTGGTTTAGTTTAGGGAGGGATTTTCCTTCCCCGGTGTAAGATGATGAGAGAAGTGTTGTAAGTAATAATGTGGTGTAGTAATGGATGAGTAAAGTTTTTTTTTTTTTTGGATGGTTGTTTTGTAGTGAAGGATATTGGTGAATTGAGTTGTGGATTATTATTATGGATAATTTGAGTGAAAGATGAAGGAGGATTTTAATGAATTATTTTAAGAAGTGGATATTTGGAAAAATGGATTTAAGGAGTTGATTTGATAAATTATGGAGATGTTATTTTATTTAAATTTGGTGTAAAATGAGGATTGTTAAATTTTGAGAAAGTGTGTTTTGAGAAATTATAGAATAGGAATTTTTATATATATATAATTATGTTGAAGATTTAGGAGATTTAATAGTTGAAATGTGTTTTGGTATAATGTTAATTTGATATTTTTGTCTTAATAAGGTAAAAAAAATTAAATTATAAATAGATGAAATAAATAAATTAAATTGAATTGTTTGGTTTGGTTGTTTGAAGGTTATTGTAATGGTTTAATTTTGAAATATATGAAAGTTATTGAATGTATAATTATTGTTTGTTTAATATGTTTGAATTGTATTGTTATTTTTTGAATTTGAAATTTATATTTTATTTGATATAAAGTAGATTTGAAAAAAAAATATTGATTGTTGTAGAATTAAAAATAATAATTGAATTTGTTTGTTTGTATAAATTGATATAATGTATTTTAATTTGTTTAAAGAATTTGGAGTTAATAATTTGTAAATCCTGTGATTGTTGTAATGTAAATTTTATGAATTATTTTTATATAAGTTTTTGGTTAAATGTTTTGTAAGTTTTTAAGAAGGTTTTTTTATCAGTTATAAGTTTTAAATGTACTGGTTACCAGTACATTAAGTATCGGTTTCCGGTATTGTAGTTTTATTTTGTAATTGTAGCTGGTTGCCAGTTATTTGTATACTGGATTCCAGTAAATTTTTATTAGTTAAATTGTAAATTTTAAAATTGGTAGTTTTTGTATTTGTTTAAAATTTTTTCTTTTTTTTTTTCTTTTAATTTTTGTTTTATTTTATTATCTGAAAAATGATTGTTTAAATTGTATTTTTGTATTTATGTGGTAGTTAACAAATTAGAATTTGGAAATCATGTCCCGGTATAAGAAATTAGGTACCGGGATTAGATTTTCAGATTTTATTTATTTATTTATTTATTTATTTATTTATTTATTTATTTATTTATTTATTTATTTATTTATTTATTTATTTATTTATTTATTTATTTATTTATTTATTTATTTATTTATTTATTTATTTATTTATTTATTTATTTATTTATTTATTTATTTATTTATTTATTTATTTATTTATTTATTTATTTATTTATTTATTTATTTATTTATTTATTTATTTATTTATTTATTTATTTATTTATTTATTTATTTATTTATTTATTTATTTATTTATTTATTTATTTATTTATTTATTTATTTATTTATTTATTTATTTATTTATTTATTTATTTATTTATTTATTTATTTATTTATTTATTTATTTATTTATTTATTTATTTATTTATTTATTTATTTATTTATTTATTTATTTATTTATTTATTTATTTATTTATTTATTTATTTATTTATTTTTAGTTTGTACAAGAGTTGAGAACGGCAGGTTGGACCAACAAATTAGAGAGGCTAGTCTAGGTCAACTATTCATGTCTAGCCTTTAGGAAGTTATTCAGTTCGATTAATTACATAGAGGAATAAGTGTTTGTAAGAATATTTTGTACAAGAGTAGAGAACGGCAGGTTGGACCGACAAATTAGAGAGACTAGCCAAGGTGCACTATTCCTGTCTAGACTTGAGGAGGCAATTCAGTTTGATTAATTACATAGATAGAGGAATAAGTGTTTGTAAGAATAGTTTGTACAAGAGTGGAGAACGACAGGTTGGACCGACAAATTAGAGAGGCTAGTCAAGGCCAAATATTCATGTCTAGCCTTTAGGAAGCTACTCAGTTCGATTAATTACATAGATAGAGGAATAAGTGTTTGTAAGAATAATTTGTACAAGAGTAGAGAACGGCAGGTTGGACCGACAAATTAGAGGGGCTAGCCAAGGCCCACTATTCATGTCTAGCCTTTAGGAAGTTATTCAGTTCGATAAATACATAGATAGAGGAATAAATGTTTGTAAGAATAGTTTGCACAAGAGTAGACGGCAGGTTGGACCGGCAAATTAGAGAGATTAGGCAAAGTCAACTATTCATGTCTAATCTTTAGGAAGTTATTCAGTTCAATTAATTATATAGAGAAATAAGTGTTTGCAAGAATGGTCTGTACAATAATAGAGAACGGCAGGTTGGAGCGACAAATTAGAGAAGCTAGTCAAGGTCAACCATTGCTGTCTAACCTTTAGGAAGTTATTCAGTTCGATTAATTACATAGATAGAGGAATAAGTGTTTGTAAGAATACACTGTAGAGAAACATAGAACGATTTAAGTGCAACACATCCGATTTTTAAAAACGGGCTTACTGCAGCTAGGTATTTGTTATTATCTTCCCCTTTAAGTCTCAATTTAGTTTTTTTTTTTTTTTTTCCTTCATCATTTACTTTGAGTATATAGAGCATTGTATATTAACATTTTATGTAAGGTAGTTTTTCCAAAATTAGGAATTGCATTATTAAAATGAGAAATAGCAGTAACGTTTTGTTTGCTTAACTTGCATACTGAGAGGTGGGGTAAGTTATATTCTTAATTAATATTTGGTCTCGAAAGAGTGACTGTGATCAATAAAAGTGGGTATATTTGCAGTTAAGCATTCGTGTGCCAAAGTAGGTATAAGAAATTTGATTTTGCTCTTGTGTTAAACGGGTGCATTACTTTGCTTCCTAAAGGTAGATTATCATCTCACTTTACTGGTTTTTACTGCACGTGGGAGATGAACCTGGATTTTTTAAAGCTGGTTAAGAATGCATTAACTGTTGCATCAGGTAGTTTTGGAACCTGAAGGGTTGAAGGCAAGGGGAGCAGGGCATGCAAAATTCCGCAGAGAGGAGAATCGATCGAAGATGGTCCTAGAGCGGGTCAGGGACACGGTCATTACCGCTGCAGTGAAGGAGGACACGGTGCTATAATTAGGGGAACAGCGGAAGTTCTGAGACATGCGATGGGCTTGCTGAGATGCAACACAGTTGTAACCTATCTTCAGTTTTGTAATGCATAGCAACATGTATTCTTAAGAATCTCAGAAATGTTAACGTCAAGAATGATATTTCTTAAGAAATAGCTTCAGCAATGATTTCATTTCCTAGGCGGGATACCCGGATTTGATTCGAAGTATCGGCTGGGGGAGTTGTTCCTCTGGAGAGCCGGTGCGGAATGCATTTGCCCATTTGAGTTCCTTGAGGGGCCTATTGAGCGGCTATTTGAAGGAAAAGTGGTGGCTTCAGGTTGCGAAGAACGAGAGGGACTCGCGGCGTTAACCACATCCCACCCACCAGCCCTGCATCCCCATCATGACGCCCGCTTTGGCAGCGGTCGAATGGTGGGCCATGCAACGTGGGATTTAGTTTAATGTTTCAGTTTAAGCAACTATGTGACGATAATGAAATAGGCAGTGCCAGTGTTGTTCATTGCAATATGGTCGCCCTTCATAAGTACTCCAAGAACTTAGTAAAATGTTTCTTCCTTTGTTACGTAGGTGCAGTAAGTAGAGGAAATATTATATTCCACATAAAAATTCGACTGTCAGATTTCACTTGAAATACGGATGTTGCCGCTGAACCCAAGATTATTTTTTAGAAAATATCAACTTCGAATTAAGAGTAATTCATAAACTATAATTAATTTTAAACTAAATATTTAAAGCACTTGCGTAATATACGAATATTCACGTTGCAATTGTGATTTCAAGAACTGCATTATTATAAAGCTTTGGAAAATTCAGTTTGTGTTCCCTTTCGTCTAGCGCCACAAACACTCGCAAGTGTGCGAGAGAGAGAGAGAGAGAGAGAGAGAGAGAGAGGGGGGGGGGGAAAGAAGATGAGGGTAACGAGGTGGCAACGCATCTTATTCGCTACAGGCGAGAACTCTTCCCCTTTGAAACACATAATAGTTGGTTTTTGTCGTTTACTTCTAATCGTATTCCTTTAGACCTTTCTAATTCTTCATAAACTTCAACAAACTTTTTTTTTTTCTTTTGCCACGATCACTATACCATCAGCATATCCTCATATCTCGCTATATTTAAAAATATTGTTCCTTTAAAGTCTATTTTTCTACTGTTCTGTACCGGACTAGAATGAATAGAGTCGCTGGTAGTCCATCACCTTGTCTTACTGCTGCATTATAATTAAAATCTGATAGCATTCTAATTATTAGACAAAATAATGTCTGCATTTTACCTATATATAGCTTACGAGAATTGGCAGGGAAAAAAAGATGAAGGATAAATAAAGGAAATTACTGACGCGAAAAAATAAACAAGCCAAGTTCCAGCCTTAAGCTGCTACTTTTATTGGATTTTATGAACTAAATATGGATCTGTGTATGTCAGTTGGTGTACCTCTACTATAGACATAAAAATTAAATCACTGTCACCGTCAGTTTCTCTCTACTTTTCTTCGTCTACTTCTGAGTTTGACATCTTATGGGGAAACAGCTGCAGGCTTGTAGACATTGCATCCGGCCCAGGAGGGAAAAACAAAAACCTAGGAGAAATTAAAGAAGATAGAAAAAGCGAGAGAGGGCGTTCTAATTGCAAACAGGACGGGTTTAATAAAAGCGGTGTTTTGGTGTTCCACATTTAACATAGGAAAACAGACCAAAATGACAAATTGTAATGAAAGAAACCTCAGAAAACCAACACCAACGAAGGAATTAATGCTTAAAAACTGCGCTCTTAGAACTCGCCTTGCTTGTGCACAGCGAAACATCATTAGGCAAAGTTATACGGGTAGTTACCATTCACATGACTATCAAAAAAGTGTGAACAGGAGTTTAGAGCTGTGGCATATTTGCTGAAGAATAACTCATCAGTAATTCCAATGAAACCGGATATCCATATTTTAAAGACTGTTCCACACATACAGCACTTTTAAATAAAATATGTTCATTTTTTTACTTACGTCTCTCAACATTAAATCATACCGCACGATGAATGAAATTGTTCTCAAATGAGCTCAGGGTACATAGCGCTAGAGTTACCCTACATTCATTTTTCAGGATAAGAGAAAACCTCCAACGTTAAGTCATATCGGACGATGAATGAAATGATGTTCAAATGAGTACAGGGTACATAGAGCTTAGAGTTACCCGACATTTATCTTTCAGGGAAAACATCCAATATATAGTCATATCGGACGATAAATGAAATAATTTTGAATGAGTCCAGAGTACATAGAGTTACTAGACATTCATGTGTCAGGATAAGAGAGAACCTCCAACGTTAAGTCATATCGGACGATGAATGAAATGATGTTCAAACGAGTACAGGATACATAGAGCTTAGGGTTACCAGACATTCATCTTTCAGGATAAGGGAAAACCTCCAACGTTAAGTCATATCGGACGATGAATGAAATGATGTTCAGACGAGTACAGGATACATAGAGCTTAGGGTTGCCAGACATTCATCTTTCAGGATAAGGGAAAACCTCCAACGGTAAGTCATATCGGACGATGAATGAAATGATGTTCAAATAGTACAGCGTACACAGAGCTTAGAGTTATCGTAATTCATGTTTCAGAATAAGGAAACCATCCAACGTTAAGTCGTATTGGACCGGGAATGAAATTCGTGAAATTGTGCTCAAATACGAGGGGGTGTCGTAATGTTCTAATTATTACCCTTTAAAAAATGTGATGGAGAGTCTGTGTTTAAATGTGCTTGTTATTTCTTCTCTACGTAGTCATCATCCAGATTTACACTTTTTCCCAGCGCTTCTTGAACTTCCAAATACCTTTATTGTAGAGGTCTGCAGAATTCGTGTTAAACCACTCTTCCACTTCATTAATGACGTCATTTGTGTTGTCAAATCGGCGACCACGCAATGGGTTCTTCATTTCCGGGAACAAGAAGGTCACTTGGTGCGAGATCGAGCGAATGAGGCGGATGCTGTAACGTCTCAAAGCCACATTCCCTTGTTGTGTCAACTGCAACTTGAGATGTATGAGCTGGTGCATTGTCAGTCAGAAGACGAACAGCTTTGGAGAGTATACCACGTCGTTACTTAATCAGAGCTGATTGTAAATTGTCCAGTAGATTGCAGTAGTATCTGCCAGTGATGGTTTGACTCTTGGCAACATAATCTGTAAGGATGACTCCACGACAGTCCCAGAAAACTGAAAGCATGTCCTTCCTAGCTGACTTTTGCACCTTTGCCTTTTTGGGAGAGTGGGAGTTGGCATGTTTCCATTCCATGCTCATGATTTTGGTCTCTGGATGATACTGATAGATCCAGGATTCATCCATGGTTACCAGACGATCAGAAAAATCATCTTCATCCTGTTCCAACAGCATCAACATCTGTCTTGAAAAGTCACGCCGTGTTTGTTTTTGGAAAGGGGTTAGCAAACGTGGAACCCACCGTGCAGACACCTTAGACATGTGCAGTTCGTCATGAATAATTTTCCACACACTACCATAACTAAGATATGTTTAATTCATGATCATTTGGATGTTTGCTCGTCTGTCTTCCAGTATTAAACACTCCACTTTCTTCACT
This sequence comes from Mantis religiosa, assembly GCA_030765055.1. Lineage (NCBI taxonomy): Eukaryota > Metazoa > Arthropoda > Insecta > Mantodea > Mantidae > Mantis > Mantis religiosa. The sequence goes on along the minus strand of CM060960.1, from coordinate 52,041,675 downwards.
GTGATGGCATCGTCTGTCATTGGCGGTGTACCAGTTCTTGGCTCTTCTGTCAGGGACATGTGACCGGTTTGAAAATTCCTTTTCCATCTCACAATAGTGTCATATGATTGGCAATCATTTCCATAAAAAGCCGTCAACTCATCATGGATTTCCCGGGCAGTTGCGCCCTTCAAATGCAGGAACTTGGTCACACTACGAGCCTCAATTTTCTCCATCTTACACCTCATTCACTTCTGGCACTCACTGTAAAAAGCAAAAGAAATCAAATCACCGAAACTACCAACATTATGTCCGGAGTGATCAATGATGACACTGAAAAATTGTCATCCTTCTAACATAAAAACTATCGGATGATAGTTAAAACTTTATGACACCCCCCACCCCCTGGGTTCCACCGCGCTTAGAGTTACCTGACATTCATTATTCTGGACAGGGAGAACTTCCAAGGTTGTCATATCGGACGATGAATGAAATCGGTGAAATGGTGCTCAAATGAGCCTAGGTTCAACTGCACTTGGAGTTACCTGACATTCATCTTTTAGGATAAGAGAAAACAAGAAAAATACGAGGGCTATCCAGAAAGTAAATTACGTTTTCGTCTGTTTCCGCTAGGGGCGGGGCTAGCGCGGCCATCTTGGGGTCAGAGCGTTGCGCAGCTCAGTCGGCATCTAGCCGTGCTAGTGAGAGGTTCGTGCTGTGCTCCGTTCAGATACTGTGACGGTTTGAAATGTCTGCGTTAATTGAAAATCCCGCGTGCTGCGAGGTGCGTGCAGTAATAAGGTTTCTGACTGCAAAAAACTGTAAACCGATAGAAATCTATCGGCAGCTTTGTGAAGTGTATGGGGACAACATTATCACTGAAGGTGGAGTGCGTCAGTGGGTCATCAGATTTAAAAATGGCCGAACCAATGTTCACGACGAAGATCGAAGTGGGAGACCCAGCATAGTGACTGCCGAACTTGTCGAAAAAGTCGATGCTAAAGTCCGTGAAAATCGAAGGTTCACAATAACGGAACTTTCTTTGAGTTTTCCACAAATTTCGCGAAGTTTGTTGCACGAAATCATCAGCGAAAAGCTTGGTTACCACAAGTTTTGTGCAAGATGGATTCCAAAAATCTTGACAGAGGACCACAAAAATCAGCGAATGGCTGCAGCGTTGAACTTTTTGGACGTTTACCATAATGATGGTGACTCTTTACTCGATCGCATCGTTACTGGTGACGAAACATGGGTGAAACACGTGAACTGTGAAACGAAATTGCAATCAATGCAGTGGGGGCACATAAGTTCTTCCCCAAAAACCCAAGAAATGCATGCAAACAATGTCGGCAACGAAGATGATGGCGACTGTTTTTTGGGACAGAAAAGGTGTGATTTTGGTGGACTTCCTGGAAAGAGGCACTTCAATAAACTCTCAAAGGTATTGCCAAACTCTCCAAAAACTCAGAAGAGCCATTCAAAACAAGCGCAGAGGAATGTTGAGCTCTAAGATCTTGTTGATTCACGACAACGCCCGGCCCCACACGGCAAATGTCACTCGTGAAGTTCTTGAATCTTTTAAGTGGGAGTTGTTTCGTCATCCGCCGTACAGTCCCGACCTGGCACCGAGCGACTTCCACCTATTCCCAGCAATGAAGAAGTGGCTGGCTATGCAGCGTTTTGATGACGACGCACAGCTGCAAGAAGAGGTAACGAAGTGGTTGAAGGCGCAGGCGGCCGAATTTTTCGACGAAGGAATTTCCAAGCTCGTACATCGCTACGATAAATGCCTTAATTTGAATGGTGACTATGTCGAAAAGTAGTATTTGAGTGTGGCTTTCATCTGTATATAATAAAATTTGTTTCCTATACTTTGTTTACTTTTTATTCCAAAACGTAATCTACTTTCTGAATAGCCCTCGTATCTTATCCAGATAAATAATCGTGACAATGATTCCAAGTCGGGACCTCTTGTACGTGAGGCAGAGATATTCCTACCTGTGCTACAGAGGCGCTCAATATAATCATAATGCCAGATGATGGCGAACTCATGTCCCTTCCAAATTGTACTTTACAAACCAAAAAGTATACTCCTAATTTCTTCTTGGCCCAGCCCTATAAAAGTATAATTTGTGTTTTATATAGCAACTTTTATTAAACGAAATGTTTGCAGATAATAAATACTCTGTTACTTGCAACATGATAAAAGTACACTACTTCTAATATAGGTAGTGTTGGTAGTAGCCCTGTGATATCATACAGGTTTTGCAATAATTAATGTTATAAGAGGAGACTGCGAACAGATTTTGGCAAACATAATGTGTTTGGAGAACTTGGCAACATTGCAAACCAGAGATCTGAATCGACTTCGAGGCATAACACATAGACAACCCACTCCTCTCCTTTGTCTGAAGGTTAACTAACGTCCCTTAATTCAAGCCAACACGTCATAAATGTCTTAAAATATCGCACACAATTTTGATTTCTGTTTCCAACTTATGTAATCTTGCAGCTTCCCTATCTTTTTTTGATGATTTTTATACAGAGGTAAGTGAAGTCACTGCATTCATGCTCAGCACAAGAAGTTTCAAAATTGCTTCCAGTAAATGGTACCTGTATACGAGGGTGGTGTGAAAAGTTTCTGACCTCAACATGAAGATGGCAGCACTCGTAAATAAAAGCTAGTGGATTTCGTTGACTAATCTTTTGACAGTTACTCACCAAAGTTTGTGCCATTTTGGACGTTCATTTGTTATGTAACAGTGGTTTGATGTGTTGATGTGAGTGTTTTTATGAAAATGAACAAAATCGAGTATCAAGCTGTCATTAAATATTCGATTCTGAAAGGCAATACGCCTACGCAAATCAAAGATGAGTTGGATTCCGTGTATGGGGACTCTGCACCATCATTTACTACAGTCAAATCTTAGGCAGCTGGATTTAAACGTGGCCGTAAGAGCTTGAGAGACGATGAACGTTCAGGACGTCCAAAAACTGCAACTATCTACGAAAACATCGCCAATGTTCAAGTGGAGAACGCCAAACTAAAGTGAGAGAGATAGTAGAGTGTATGAGCATGTCCAAAATAGCGTGTTTGTCAAATTTTTTATCCATATTTATTGAACAATTTATTTGTTGAAGAGTTGATACATATAAATACACAATTTTAACAAAAATATTTTAAATACTAGAAGGAAGAAAATATGTTATAATCTGATGCATATTAATTTAAACTATTTCAGACGTTTAAACACTGAGTTTATAAACATCATGAAGTACTTATACTGTTGTGGCTTCATTAGCAAAGATGTGAGCGGAGCAGAAAATTCAGTTCCTAGAGAGTCTAGCTTGAATATTAATTCTTGTCTTTCTCTCCAGAAAATGGGACAACAGAAAAGGAGATGAACCACAGTTTGAAATTCTTCACCAGACATGCACTCGGGGTTGGATGTTAAGTGAAAGCGTGATAAGTATTCACCAAATTTACCATGTCCACTTAAAAATTGTGTCAAAACAAAATTTGGTACAATAGTTTCACATTTTCCTCTGCCATATACACTAGGGAAAAATAATGTTTTTGTTAAACTTCCATTTGGAGTTGTTAGCCATTGTTGGTTCTATTCTTCAACAATATGTTGATGTATTATTCTCCTTACATTGGAAATAGGACATAAAGAGTATGTAACAGAAAGATTGGATTCTGCAGCCTTCTTAGCCAAACAATCAGCTCTTTCGTTACCTAAAATTCCACTGCGTCCTTTAAGCCATCCCATGCAAATATGTCCTGGATGGTTTTGAAGCAAGGTTCAAATCAACATTTAGACATGAGAAAGCTGTCCGCGCGTTGGGTGCCGTGTTTGCTCACGTTAGACCAAAAACATGTTCCAATGAACATTTCCAACGTTCTGTTGCCGCAGTTTAGGCGCAATAGATCCGAGTTTTGGCGCCGATTAATTACTGTAGATGAAACTTGGATACACCATGATACGCCTGAAACAAAAATACAGTCCAAACGGTGGACTGCAAAGGGAGAACCGGCTCCAACAAAGGCCTAAACTGTTTTTTTCGGCTGGGAAAGTAATGGCGACTATTTTTTTTTTTTTTGGGGATAGTCATAGATTTTCGTCAAATAAAGAGGCAATCACCTTCGTGAACAATTATTTTGCAGAGAAAAACGCCGAGTACTATTTAGACGGGTTACAGAGATGGGAGCATCGCAGGGAGAAATGTGTGGAGTTACAAGGAGACTATGTTGAAAAACGCCGAGTACTATTTGGACGCGTTACAGAGATGGGAGCATCGCTGGGAGAAGTGTGTGGAGTTACAAGGAGACTATGTTGAAAAATGCCAAGTACTATATGGACGGGTTACAGAGATGGGAGCATCGCTGGGAGAAGTTTGTAGAGTTACAAGGAGACTATGTTGAAAAATGCCAAGTACTATATGGACGGGTTACAGAGATGGGTGCATCGCTGGGAGAAGTTTGTAAATGAGGAGGCAATCACCTTCGTGAACAATTATTTTGCAGAGAAAAACGCCGAGTACTATTTAGACGGGTTACAGAGATGGGAGCATCGCAGGGAGAAATGTGTGGAGTTACAAGGAGACTATGTTGAAAAACGCCGAGTACTATTTGGACGCGTTACAGAGATGGGAGCATCGCTGGGAGAAGTGTGTGGAGTTACAAGGAGACTATGTTGAAAAATGCCAAGTACTATATGGACGGGTTACAGAGATGGGAGCATCGCTGGGAGAAGTTTGTAGAGTTACAAGGAGACTATGTTGAAAAACGCCGAGTACTATTCGGATGGATTACAGAGATAGGAGCATCGCTGGAAGAAATGTGTAGAGTTACAAGGAGACTATGTTGAAAAACGCCGAGTACTATTTGGAAGGTTTACAGAGATGGGAGCATCGCTGGGAGAAGTGTGTAGAATTACAAGGAGTCTATGTTGAAAAACGCCGAGTACTATTTGGACGGGTTACAGAGATGGGAGCATCGCTGGGAGAAGTGTGTAGAGTTACAAGGAGACTATGTTGAAAAACGCCGAATACTATTTGGACGCGTTACAGAGATGGAAGCATCGCTGGGAGAAGTGTGTAGAATTACAAGGAGACTATGTTGAAAAACGCCGAGTACTATTTGGACGGGTTACAGAGATAGGAACATCGCTGGGAGAAGTGTGTAGAGTTACAAGGAGACTATGTTGAAAAACGCCGAGTACTATTTGGACGGGTTACAGAGATAGGAACATCGCTGGGAGAAGTGTGTGGAGTTACGAGGAGACTATGTTGAAAAACGCCGAGTACTATTTGGACGGGTTACAGAGATGCGAACATCGCTGGGAGAAGTGTGTAGAGTTACAAGGAGACTATGTTGAAAATCGCCGAGTACTATTTGGACGGGTTACAGAGATGGGAACATCGCTGGGAGAAGTGTGTGGAGTTACAAGGAGACTATGTTGAAAATCGCCGAGTACTATTTGGACGGGTTACAGAGATGGGAGCATCGTTGGGAGAAGTGTGTGGAGTTACAAGGAGACTATGTTGAAAATCGCCGAGTGCTATTTGGACGGGTTACAGAGATGGGAGCATCGCTGGGAGAAGTGTGTGGAGTTACAAGGAGACTATGTTGAAAAACGCCGAGTACTATTTGGATGGATTACAGAGATTGGAGCATCGCTGGGAGAAGTGTAGAGTCACAGGGAGGCTATGTTGAAAAAAAAAAATTAAAAAAAATCCGAAAAAATGCCATGTATCTTTATTATGACGGAAACTTTTCAGACCACCTATGTATGTGCAACGCCGCCTTTAGAAATGAAACTTGTAAAAATTGCATTGCATTAGAAGCATCTGCCATATGAAACAATACGCAACTGGTGTTATTAATAATATAATAGCAAAGACACAGCGGAATGGATTCATTTTCTTTGTATTCAGTTGTAAAAGATTTTGTGAATCGGATAATTTAAATATTAAAATAGAATACCATTAGATTTATGCCACCCTCTATGCAGGCAAATAATCTTGAAGGGCTTTAGTAATAATTTAAGAACGTATACCTAAGTGATAATAGCCTATACATTTTCAGCACACTGCATTTATTAATACATTTATTATGCTCTTTGGAATCCGTAAACACTTTACAGCTTATTAAAGTGTTTGAAATTATGCCCAAAAATTTACGTCAGGGGGTTGTTTCATTATCTTCCTCGTGTTTCTAATAACTGCTTTCAACTTTCCCGAACACGAAAATATAAACTAATTAGATTCAAGACTTAAGACGATACAGACATACGCCTTGGGTTATTATGCTGTGTAGAACATCGTCCGTGCTTCTGTAATTATAAAATGAAAAGACGAGATACATACACTTTTGGAAAGGCCAAAAGCCCATGCCTACCGTATACAAAAAGTTTAATGAAGTCTGAAATGGAAGCCAAAAAGGGCGAGGCGCTCCAAAAGTTCAAGGAAAAATTTTAAGTTACTAACGAACATTACTAGTAACTATAATTTCGTAAGAAATGCAAAACTAATACTTCAAACGTGTCGAATTATTAGACTAAGTATTATTTTCTTTATTTACGTCCTCCAACGTTAGATCATATGGGTACCGGGGTAGCGCAGTGGTTACGTTCGCGGCTCCCGTGCTAAGGGTCCCGAGTTCGGTTCCCGGCTCTGGGGTTGGCGACTTTAAGTCGACCCTGTACACGCCTTCACTAGAGAAACCACGGGCCGAACATTCGAGCCCCTCCCTCTGGGTGTCGTTCGGATTGGGTTGGTCTCGAGGGGGCAGTGGTTCCCGATGCCCGTGGGTGATCGGGTACGTCTCCGGACGGGGTTGAGGGAAGCCGTTAATATTCCCGGATACTAGCCTGCAGAGCTAGTAGAAGGCGTGCTAGATCGCCAGGCGGCACCACCGAGGTCATATCGGTAGCCTTCAACTTTCGGTGTTGGCGCGCGTAAGTGGCGTATCCACTTCCATCCGGTCTGGTATCCTTGGACCAGATGGGGGAGGACTTGTTAGTAACCCAGGTCTTGCCCTATGGAAAGCCCCACGGAGGACGCCGGGCGCCCTTTGGGACAGCTCGGATACTCCCTGGTTGAAAGAGGCCCGGGTCTTGGTCCTACGGGTCCAGGACTGATGGGAGTAGAACCTCTGAACTCAACTCAACTGTCTAGCATATGTGAAGTGTCCCCTATACCCAACGTGGTTCGGAGTCCACGGTATAAGCTGTAGGTCCTCTCGCCTCACCGTCATCTTCGCTATCACTCTACCATTGGAGGTAATGGACACCACCCTCTAGATGCCTCCACCTGAGAAATGGGTCCGGTCATCATGTGGTGAGGCGAGGTTACCCCGAAGGCGGTAGTTGCCATATGGGGAGTTTTGGTAACCAACTAACCTTTAGATCATACCACACGATGAGTGAAATGGAGAAATTATGTTCAGGTGAGCCCAGAGTCCATAGATATTAAACTTTCAGGATAAGGGTAGTTTCGAATCTTTCAGGAGATTCAAACTTGGGACCTCTTTAATGTGTGGCACACACGCTACCACCTACGCTACAGAGGCGGGGCTAAATACTCTGGAAATATGTTAACCCAACATAAATATTAAATTGTTACAGTTACCATTTACCACACCTAATTTTGGTGTTATAGGCTATTTTAATTTTTACTTTATCAGCCATGTTTTGTAATGATACCGAAATTTCACCGAAAATATATGTTTTGAGAGACCATGAATCCAGAAACGCATTTTTAGAAAAATGTCTGTGTGTAATGCCTAAAGGGAAAATTTGTTGAAATGCCAAACTTGGTATTTAAGTTCAGCATTTTCTAAAGATACAACACGAAGATCTGGAAGACGATCCAAACAGGCTACCCATCATATGGAACACTGTTGAAAATCGTATATTTTCTCAAGTAAAATTTTCTCATTGACTAAAGTGTTACCTGTTTTAAGATATTTTCATAAACAATGAAGCCTCTCTATTGAATTTCCTTGCGATGTTGTAAGAAGTGTTCTTCATCTTAGGTAATATTTGCATAACTTGTAACCCGCAAGCGATATAGAAAAGCAAATGGAATGTCAAAGCCATGACATAGGGCTAGCTCTTATAACATTTGATTTTTGCTTAAATATAAGCTCTATTCTCAAAATCCGTTTTCACCTCCAAGAGTAAAATAACTGCAACAAACATTTATCTCGATTCACCTAAAGTAGATAAAGGAATAACTATTTGTAAGAATAGTTTGTACAATAGTAGAGAACGGCAGGTTGGACCGACAAATTAGAGAGGCTAGCCTAGGCCAGCTATTCATGTCTAGCCTTTAGGAAGTTATTCAGTTCGATTAATTACATAGAGGAATAAGTGTTTGTAAGAATAGTTTGTACAAGAGTAGAGAACGGCAGGTTGGACCGACAAATTAGAGAGACTAGCCAGGGCCAACTATTCATGTCTAGCCTTTAGGAAGTTATTCAGTTCGATTAATTACATAGATAGAAGAATAAGTGTTTGTAAGAATAGTTTGTACAAGAGTAGAGAACAGCAGGTTGGACCGACAAATTAGAGCAGCTAGCCAAGATCAACTATTCATGTCTAGACTGTAGGAAGTTATTCAGTTCGATTAATTACATAGAGGAATACGTGTTTGTAAGAATAGTTTATACAAGAGTAGAGAACGGCAGGCTGGACCGACAAATTAGAGAGGCTAGCTAAGGTCAACTATTCATGTCTAGACTTTAGGAAGTTATTCAGTTCGATTAATTACATAGATAGAGGAATAAGTGTTTGTAAGAATAGTTCGTATAAGAGTAGAGAACGGTAGATTGGACCGACAAATTACAGAGGTTAGCCAAGGCCAGCTATTCATGTCTAGCCTTTAGGAAGTTATTCAGTTCGATTAATTACGTAGATAGAGTAACAAGCGTTTGTAAGAATAGTTTGTACAAGAGTAGAGAAAGTTATGTGAGTGCAACATATCGAATTTTTTTAGTTACAATTTCGAGTGCTAAACTTTCAAAATAGTTTAAATGTATGTCCTCAGCAACTCGCTTGATTTATTAGCCAACTTAACCAGTGTTGTTTATCTCATAACCGTCCTATAATTCAGCACTGAACCAGCGGGTGGCAAGACCAAGCAATAACAAGATTACAGAAAGCATCAAAAGATGTAACATGGAGGGAAAGTTGACGCCAACATGCATTTATGTACACAAATATACACGCAACCACACAGACTTAACTATGGTTAATTAAATATGAGCTTTACAAAGCTTCCTTTTAAATCAACATCAAGTAAGAGAAACTGAGTTTAATCAACATTTTATAATACATAAAGAGAGGTTCCACACTGTCTGAACAATTAAACGCAACGCTCGACGTTAAAGATCAGTTTATAAAATGTCCTCACTGCATTAATAAGTGGAGATAATAAAGTAATTTACAGCAAAATACTGAAAAGTGAAGTAATTAGCCGACTTAAGTGCTGAAGTTTTGAAAAGTGAAAATAAACATCAAAAGATGAAACTAAAAAATGCTATTTCCGTAGCATAACTAAAAGAACATAAATAATCGCGAGATTAACACAGAACGTAACCACATTATTAAAAGGTCACAGAAAAACTAAGGTGTACGCTATCATTTCAAAATGAATAACCTTCCAGTCTGTTAAGTGTAAACAGAACGCACGAATTTCCAATCTAGAATGTTAGAGAAAGAAAGAAAGAAATTCAAGGAAGCTATAACATTCAGAGATGGAAGCTGGTACTAGACAAGGAACTTACGCAAAAATACACTAAAAGCTTCAATGAATTTGTTAATAGTGCCAATTTTGATAGTATGTAAATAGCTAAGAAGATAGCAGTTAGATATTACTTTGTTATACTTGTTAATTTGTTGTTAATTACTTATTGAAAATTTGTAAATAGAATTGGGTATCAAATAAAACTCATTCACGTATTCATTCAAATTTGAATTATAGAAATAATTATTAGATTCACTTCGAAGTTGGATATGTTATGGATAGCAATCAATGGAATTTTTAATTGTCCGTCTCATTTGTTGATTTAGGAGTATTATTTTATTTAGTGTTCAACATACCGAGTAGGATAGCTTATTTGGTTTCGTCTGTGGTTTGTATTTCGGGTTCGATTACCATGGCGATCTACCGGACCTGTGGGTTTTTTCCGGGGTTTCCTGGATCAGGTGAATGCTGAGTAGGTTAATTACATCCCCCGAATTTTATCTCAATTATGATTTCATATCATCTCTCATCTGGTGGCCTCTTTCAGAGTAGTAGTGTTGGTGGAAGTCTCGGCGTTGCATGGCAGAATGATATGCCCTTGGTGAAACTTCCTCCTTCGGAAGGACGGTCTCCGTCTCCAAACCTGGTATGCTGGGGCCGTTTCAGGTCCACAGTAGGATGGGATGCCGTTTGTACTGGTCTGCCGGGGAGTTTTCAACTGGTAAAGTGTATGAACCGTGCCTTCTGCACTCTCGTGGCTCATTGGGACGGTCGCCTCATCTTCCCGAGGATGCTCCACTTGGTAGCAACGTTAACGTGCACCCAAGAGTGCGGTAATACATTGAGATGCAATATCTGTTAAATGAAATATATATTAATGGGTTCCGATTTGAAAAATGCCGCCCTTGTCACAAATCTTCGAACAGCCACAACATCTCAAGAAAAATGCTATGGTTGTAACCCAGGGTGCGACAGCCCATATAGGGACAGGACCTGCCAACGCGACTTCCGGCCTCACACTCACATAAAGTCTGTCTAGTCAACGCGAGTGCAGTTCGACTGCCTCCTTTGACGAACCCTTATAATCGTTTTACAGCACTGACCCTCCTTCTCCCAGTCCTTTCTGCAAGGTTGCCACCTTTCTCGATGCGTCATGGGTGTCGTACGAGGTTTCGTCTAAATAAATTATCTTATGTCCATTACTGCGAAATTCCTTAGTTTTTACAAATATAATAACCCTTATCTTATTCAAAGTGCGGTATTTGAAACCCAGCTCCTTTAGGAGGCTGTGCAAAGTGTAGTGCCTATAAGGAAAATCACAAATTTCTTGCAAATTCATCTTTTGCATAACATTTATAAAATTTTCGGCGAATTAAATCGCATGTGAAATCGTCCACTTTATAGAAACGTTTCCTTTTGTTTTGACACTTGATCGGCGTCTTTAGTATTCCTTTCGTCATAATGTTTCTTTCTGTATTTCTGTGAATACCCAGAATTTATCGGGTTTATTGCAAGACACCTTACCAAGATTATTTTTCAGCTCATATTTATATGTGTTCAAAACAAGCGCTTGAATTTGCTTAGAAACAGTTCCCGTTATAACTTTGTTTTTTGAGGCTTTTCCAGTAATATAATTTGGCCCAGTTATTCACAATTGTCATCACTTTGGTTATTTTCACTTGACTGAAAGTTATCTACTACTTCATTTGCATTTACCACTGCATTTCCCTCCCACGGTCTCCACATCGTGACACACAACGAATTGCTGCACGTAATGAAACAGATCAACTGGAAGTTGGAACTTTGGCAACTGAGACTCCACGTGGAGTAAAGATGCGACTGTCATTTCCAGAAAATCAGAGTTGCTATTGGTCCTCAACGACAGTGTTCCATTTCTGAAGTGTGGAGATAGATTTATGACGGTCATTATTGGGCGGTCGGTTGAGTTTCCTTTGAGGGGCAAACTGCACTGGCGTTGACTAGACAGATTTTACCTAGGTAGAGGTGGGCGATCATTCAACCCATACAGTGGGGAGATGTGCTCAGCCTCTCGGCATCCCCAGACGGAATGTTGTCTTTTCATGACCAGGGCCGCTCGATTTACTCACGATGCTAAGTGGGCACCTGCCCTATATCTGGGACTTAAAATCTGCATCCCAAGGGTGGGATCGATCCCGGGTGTTATGGATGAACCTTTTTCTAAATTGAAAATGTAGACAAGAATTACACCTCTTCAAGAATATTTTAAATATCCCGTGAGATAATTAGGATTTCCTACTGACAGTAATTTCACCAACAGACGGAAGTTTTAGAGCCGCTCTATCAGCCGAACTGGTGGTTATTTGAAATCCAATATGGAGTATAATTTGGTCCATTAAAAATTAAGAAAAATTATACAGAATTACGTTATGTTCAATAAAAATTTTTGTCGTGTTAATCATTGGGGAAATGCTGATTTTATTAGTTTGAAATTTGAAAAAGTTTATTTTAATGCTAGGTCGCTATTCCTTGCGGCCATGCAACGGAAAGAGTAATGGAAGTTTGTTTCGATGAATAAGAGTAAATACTGTGACGACCTAACCAAAGATGGTAATGGATAATTAGCACATGGCTAGATCATACACGGGGAATTTGCTCAAAGTATGAGCTACATGCTTAGCGAGAGATTAAGGTTTTCTATCAGGTGTATTTATATAATTACATGCCAAAACAAAAATTTAGACAAGATAAGATTTTACTGCCATAAGAAAAATACGTAGGTCGATACAGCGGCCGGTTACCTGACTCAAGAGGCTGCGGACAAATCCATCCGTTCAGGCCTAAGGAAGTTACAAAAGAGAGCCAAAGAAAGAAACCGGCGTGTATAACTTGACTATCTAAGGGGAGAAGGAGTGGGGGAGTGACGTCACACATACTTCTGCAATCAAATGAACTATGTGGGTTAATCAAAACAGTCACTTGTGACAATACTGAATATCCTAGAAAAGTAAGTACCTTTTACAAACAGTTTTCTGTGGAGCCCTTTGATAGAATTAGCTAATATATCTTATTTTTTTACCTGCCTTAAAATGTTCAATAAGGGCGCCCTTCGTGACAGGGGGATATTCCATTTTCGTCCACTCTTACATTGATGTGTCGCTTGTATCGGCAGCAAAGCCTTCTCTTGCAGAGTTTCTGTTTTGACAAAGTCCCACAAAAAGAAGTTGAGTCCGGAGACTTAAGGGACCATTTTATCAACAATTGATCACTTCCAGTGCGACCTAACCAAAGCTGTGCGACTTTTGTAAGGTAGATAAAAACTTTGATGTATTGGCTATTTCTTGATATACTCTTATAAAAAGGTAAAGGTTTAAAGGGCAGGCAGTGGGGGAGACACGTTGAATACTCCAAGCTCGAGGCGTATATACTGTGGTTAAAACAAACAAGACTAAGGGATTTAGTTGGGGAACCACATTTGGGCACAGGGTCTCAGACCACATAGACACGCGGAAGTGTCTAATAAGTGCTGAGAGTTCATTCCTGCGCCAGGAGTCATTAACACACCAGATCCGCTGTCTACATGAAAACCCACCAAGACAAAGGGATTTAGTTGGGGAATCACATTTGGGCACAGGGTCTCAAATCACATAGACACGCGGAAGTGTCTAATAAGTGCTGAGAGTTCATTCCTGCGCCAGGAGTCATTAACACACCAGATCCGCTGTCTACAAAAAAAACCACCAAGACAAAGGGATTTAGTTGGGGAATCACATTTGGGCACAGGGTCTCAGATCACATAGACACGCGGAAGTCTCTAATAAGTGCTGAGAGTTCATTCCTGCGCCAGGAGTCATTAACACACCAGGTCCGCTGTCTGCAAGAAAAGCCACCAAGACTAAGGGATTTAGTTGGTGAAGCAAATATGTTGGCGAGCAAAGAGTTCCACTTGGGGCGACAGTTTGATACAATTTTGTTTATCTCAGGGTAAAGCAATGAGGTTTCTCTCCGGGTATGCGTGGATATGTATGAGAAGGATGGTTTTAATGACACTGGATGCCCGTATCAAACTGGTTTAATGACTGCTTCCTTTTATGAGAACATCGAACTTGAAGTTGCCGACCAAGTAATACCAATATATCACTGCTCAGAGAGACTGAAGGCGGAATGCTTATTACTCGATAATACTTAATTAGTTACGTATAAACCGACAAATATCTTCTCTCATCACTTCTAGGCTGCCCTCGACTAAGACAGAACCAGATAACTGCCCTAATCGGCCTGACGCCGAAGACTGACTGTCCTCACAGCTGCGCGTGAGTCTAGCTTTCACTTTCTGGAAGCCCATTATTCAACCAAAGATTCCCTTTCGACTATTTTGTCATGTCATTAAGAACGGTTCGAAGAATACCCCATTCAGCAAAGTCAAGTGCTACCCTTTAGAAATCTGCTAAGGACACTGTTTCTTACGTTTCTTTTGTTATAACAACTCAACTAACTGCACCTTTTCGTGTCGAAACAAACATACAAGACTCCTTTGAAATCCATCCTGATTCTTTACTTATTGCAATCCTTTAATTTCGGTATCATTGGGGAACCACATTTGGGCACAGGGTCTCAGACCACATAGACACGCGGAAGTGCTGAGAGTTCATTCCTGTGCCAGGAGTCTTAAAACACCAGGTCCGCTGTCTACAAGAAACCTCCCTGCACCCCTCTGTAGCGTGGAGGTAGCCTGTCTGCCTCACGTTTAAGAGGTCTCGAGTTTGAATCTGTCAGGGTGATAAGGCTGCTTTCTTGCGGAGGTTTCTCTTATCCTGAAAGCTGAATGTAAGATAACTCCAAGCTCTGTGGACCTTGGGTTCATTTGAGCATCATTCCATCCATTGCATTGCCCTCTGTAGCGTAGATGATAGCGTGTCTGTCTCACATTCAAGAGGTATCGATTTTGTATCTCGGTCAGGATGACTTATCAGGGTAAGGTTTCTTCCGAGAGTTTCCCTTATCCTGCAAGATGAACATCTTTTCACCATGTCATTCAACGTCCGATATGACAACGTTGTAAGACATTGTGTATATACAGGATGTGTTAGAAAAATGTATACACACTTTAAACCGTCATAGAAACTGTATTTCCTGTGCTACAAGATTCACTTTCTGGGAGAAACTTCAGTAGGTGGCAGCAGAATAACCACTAGCTACTAAACCAGTTAGTGGCAAGGAACTTGCAGTAAGATGGCGGACTTATGTTTGAGCTTTGAAGTGCCGAACAGTGCTTGCTGATTCCTATTCCCTTACATCCGTGCACTATACGGTAATGACGTTTTTTATTTCCAACAAGATGGCGCCCCGCAGCATCATCGCGATGCACCAGCATACCCGGATCAAAGTTTGTCAGGCCAGTGGATAGGACGCATGGGCCAATTGAGAAGCCGGCCCTCGTAGCCGTGGTCGCTAGAGCGTATGTCTTTCACGTTCCGTCACGTAAAGGGTTGCGGGTTTGAGTCTCGCCTTGGGCATGGATGTTTATATGTATAGTGTAAATATGTAGAAAGTACGGAAAACGAACGGTAATCAGACAGAAACAATAAAAAAGCGGTAAAATAAGGAAAGGTAAAAAATTGAGTTACCTCCATGATCTCCAGGCCGCGCCATAGCGGAGTGATTAGACTGCTTGGCTCTCACCAACGCGGCTCGGGTTTGATCCCAGGCGACCGCAAAGTGAGAGTTATGGTGGACAACATGGCGCTGGGGCGGCTTTTCTCCGGAATCTCCGGTTTCCCCCGCTATCTCATTCCAGGACGCCTGCGGTGCCGTATGTAGGGCGTTAAACACTACACATTTTATTTCCATGATCTCCAGACCTTATGCCGCTGGATTACTTCTTATAGGGCACGGTAAAAGGTGAGGTGTACAAACGTAAACCGCGTAAACTTATGGAATGAAATTCGAAGAGCGTGGGCAGAAATCTCATTGGACCGGTGGATACTATGTATGGAAATGAAATGTGTAGTGTTTAACGCCCGCTTTTACTACATACGGCACCGCAGGCGGTGACACTGATGATGCATGAGATGAAGATGGAGCACCGGTGGAATGAGATGGCGGCGGAAACCGGAGGTCCCGGAGAAAACCCGCCCCAGCGCCGTGTTGTCAATAACAAATCTCACTTTGCGGTCGCCTGGGATCGAACCCGGGCTGCCTTGGTGAGAGCCAAGCGGTCTAACCACTGAGCCACGGCGCGGCCTACGATGTATGGAAGCAGTGGTGACTCGTACTGAGCATTGCATTAATGCTGAAGGGTAGGCAGGATCACATTTACATCTGAAAGTACATTTGTGTTTCAAATTGGACTTCGGTTTTCCATTTCCAGCATTTGAACCTTGTATAACGAAATATAAATTTTGTATGACAGCTCAAAGTGTGTATTCATTTTTGACGCACTCTGTATAATATATATAAAGCATCTCGCATTGTCACAATGCCAGTCGGTGCCGAGAACAGAATTTACAGGGCGCAAGCATCCGTGCCATTTCTCCGGCACCGTCACATGTCACTAGCCTGAAAGCACGCACCTGAAAGATAAGGGAATGAAACGAAGGGAAATCATGGAAGTAAATACCCAACATTCGTATAAGTAAAGAGTGGAAATCACGATAAACTTAAATTAGCCTGCGCAGTTGATGGGAATAGAGCCCACTACTTCCCAAATGCAAGTCGCTTACGTTACTGTAGCGCTATTGTTCGATCTTGGTTTATAAAATGTTCTATCATGTCAGAGGGCCCATGAAACTTGTTTGTGGAAGGTATATTATTTTTCGACCTCCCTGTAGAATAATGAGAAATTCAGGTTAATGTAAATGAGGTTTGTTTAACTCAAAACGTATTTGGCAATCAAAGATCGTGCATTATCACGACGCCATACATTTACACTTCTTGTACACCAGTATTGGGAATGTGTGAGCTAACTAACCTATTTGCATTCAAAGCGTTTACCTTTTAAATAAAAAAAATGTTCACATGGAACGGAAAGCAGTAACTGCTATCAACTCGTTTACCTAATAAACCTGTCGGCAGAAATAGTAACGCCCAATATCCGGAATGATTTTGCAATAAAAGTTCAAAGCGTATCAGAAAATCAGTCAGTGTGCAGCTGCATCATGAATCACTGTGAACACGGAATGTGTTTGTAATCAAATGAGTAACGATGAAATTACTTTCCGGAAATCGTTATTAATATCTTAGGTTAGTTAGTTGCCCTCTATGCAGGTGATGTGATAAAGGTAATCCATTTTAAGGGAACTCCCAGAGTATATAAAGTTTATAAAGTTGTGTTTTTTTAAATCGTGCACCGTGAGGTACTTGTGCAACGAGGTCTACCTGAAAGCCCGAGGACCTCGGTATCTATCAATCCGGGAGTGATGGAAAGCTCCGGGGCTCTTTCCTTGGGGAAATACATTGAGTCTAAAAAGCCCCCCCCCCCCATCTCAAGACTGGTGGAAGTGGATACACCACTTAAGCGCGTCAACACCAAAGGTGAAGACTACCGAAAAACCTCGGTGGGGCCGCCTGGTGATCTAGCACACTTTTGACTAGCTCTGCAGGCTAGTACCCGGGACCTTAGGCAACCCTCTGTCCCCTCCGGTCGGCCGAGGCCTGGCCGAAGGTACTCGATCTCCCATGGGTATCGGGAACACACTGTCCCCTCGAGTCCAACCCAATCCGAACAACTCCCATTCAGGGAGGGGCTCGAATGCTCGCCCTGAGGTTCCTTTGGTAACGTCAGAGGTACCACGAGTGCTAAGTGTCCGCAGTGCTTGCACCACGGCTGCTGAAAGGGACGGATCCCCTTCTCTACGGAGCGCCGCGAGGTACTGGGCTATAGCGTTGTACTCTTGTTCCCTGCCATGGAATCCTTCCGGAGTCGATCCCATCTTGGGGTTGCAGATTTTTAGCCACGGGCCGAGTACCACTGCCATCTCAGAGTCGTCAAGAGTTTGTGATGTTGCAATAGGTAGCGAATCCCGATCAAAGAATACCACCTTTCCGGCTAGGAGTGCTCCTAGGACACCTCCCCCTATCGGTTGTATGATCGGTCACTTCTGCCTTGCGTATGTGAGCGTGAGGCCGGCAGTAGAGTTGACATACATTGAGTGCAGAGGATCTACTCCCATTAGTCCTGGACCCGTAGGACCAAGGACCCGGGCCTCTTTCAACCAGGGAGTTATCCGAGCTGTCCCAAAGGGCGCTCGGCGTCCTCCGTGGGGCTTTCCATAGGGCAAGACCTTGTTTCCTAACAAGCCCCCCCCCCATCTGGTCCTATGGACTCAAGACGGGATGGAAGTGGATACGCCACTTACGCGCGCCAACACCAAAGGTGAAGACTACCGAAAAACCTCGGTGGGGCCGCCTGGTGATCTAGCACACCTTCTACTAGCTTTGCAGGCTAGTACCAGGGAGAATTAATGGCTTCCCTCAACCCCGTCCGAAGACGTACCCGATTCCCATGGGTATCGGGAACACACTGCTCCCTCGAAGCCATCCCAATCCGAACAACTCCCGAAGGAGGGGCTCAGATGTTCGGCCCGAGGTTCCTCTAGTAACGTCAGAGGTACCACGAGTGCTAAGGGTCCGCAGCGCCCGCACCACGGCAGCTGAAGGGGACGGATCCCCTCCCCTACGGGAAGAGTTGACATACAGGCCAGATTCGGGCTGTTACCATGTGGCTTACTTATTACCAGAGCTAGGAAGTTCGTATAGATTTCCTTGAGCAGTATAAGAACGGCCAGGCATGGCTATACAACGCAGCCCTACTAGCAAGGGCAAGGTTCATCGTGGAATGCAACTACAAAACAGGACGTTGGTAGGAAGGAAGACATTCGAAAACATCTTTGTTGTGCTTCAAAGATGGGCAACTAAATTTGCTGTACAACCATTATATGTTTCCTAGAAGTGTACTTATTCATGTATTTACTTCATTATTTACATTTCAGTGGGATACTTCAGCAAACATGGAAAAAAGAGAAGTCAGATCGAGAAACTAAATTAGCTGAAATCATTAACGAATTTGCAACAGATTATCAATCAACTAAATCTTCTTTTACGGGACATAGAATGAGTTTTTCTTCTGTTCAGTTTTCAAATTAAATTTGATAGATTTATTTCATTAAACTCTTTTTTACTTAATAGTCATGCGTAATGTGTGAAGTCCAGGCTCGATATCTGACTATAGCCTTTTCCGTGATTTTCCGTAGTCAGCTGGAGCGTTGTCTTCCTCCATGGCTCTCCCCTCACAGTACCCTTCTTTCTTATAGGACGACTTCAGATATGAGTGTTGGTCGACGGCCGGTAGATGGTGCAAGGCTTGTGAGTTGATATAGTGACCGTGCTTAAAGCCTCCCCAGGCGGCTCGCTTTATACGGAAAAACTGTTCTCACACCTAACCACAATGTCATACACATCTTAGGATAAAGTCTGTTTAGTTAACACATGTGCAGTCGACCGCTGCCTTTGACGAACCCTTATAATCGTTTTACAACCCTGGCCCTCCTCCTCGCAGTCCTTTCTGCAAGGTTGCCACCTTTCTCGATACGTCATGGGTATCGTACGAGGTTTCGTCTAAATAAATTATCTTATGTCCATTACTGCAAAACTTTCTTAGTTTTGACGATATATATCGCCAAACTACAATTCTACTGGATTCCATAATAACCCTTAACTTATTCAAAGTACGACATTTGAAACCCAGCTCCATTAGGAGACCGCGCAAAGTGCAGTGCTCTTAAGGAAAATCACAATTTCTTGCAAATGTGCAATCAATTCGTCTAAGGTGGGCGCTCTCCCTTTTGCATAGAATCTATAAATTTCTCGACGAATTTAATCGCATGTGAAATTATCTACTTTAGAGAAATGTTTCCTTTAGTTTTCACATTTGATCGGCGTCTTTGGTATTCCTTTCGTCACAATATTTCTTACTGTATTTCTGTGAATTCCCATAATTTATCATCATTGAATGACCCCTTACCAAGATTATTTTTCAGCACAATTTATGTGTTCAAAACAAGCGCTTGAATTTGCTTAGAAACAGTTCCCGTTGTAACTTTGTTTTTTGAGGCTTTTCCAGTAATATAACTCGGCCCAGTTATTCACACTATTATCATCACTTTGATTATTTTCACTTGACTGAAAGTTATCTACTACTTCATTTGCATTTACCACTGCATTTCCCTCCCCCGGTCTCCACATTGTGACACACAACGAATTTCTGCACGTAATGAAACAGATCAACTGGAAGTTGGAACTTTGGCAACTGAGACTCCACGTGGAGTAGACATGCGACTGTCACTTCGAGAAAATCAGGGTTGCTATTGGTCCTCAACGACAGTGTTCCATTTCTGAAGTGATAGATTTATGACGGTCATTAGTGGGCGGGAGGCTCAGGTCCCTTGCGGTCCCTTTGAGTGGCAACTGCAGACACGTTAACTAAACAGACTTTACACCTACCGGGGGTGGGGGGTGGGGAGAGGTGAAGAATGTTAGGCACGTGTTTACAGCTGAGAATACCCAGGGTTGCCTTTGTTTAAAATAACAATTAAAAAAAATCAAGCTAAATTCACTGTAAGAAATAGTCATTGATCTTTTCAAATAAATTTTAAATGATTAAAGTATCCTATACTAATACATAATAATAACATAACTGAAACATAACTGAAAAGAAATATATTACCTATGCTGCTATGTATAGTACTTATATTAGCTACAAGAACTAAATACGTATTATTAACATAATATCCAAGGAAATCTTAGTAAAAATCATTACAATGTTAAAAAGGTTAAATTCCACCAGTGTACTTGAATTTGCGAGGAATATTTACTTGCAAATTAAGGGGGGACGTACGAGAAAATGTTCAAAAATTCTAATTTTTTTATTGTTTTGTAAAATAGTATATAGTGTTAGCTATCAAACACCAAAATATTATGACTGTACGTGGTCTGTATGTACTTTAAAAAAATTAAATTCCCTAGTGTTGCATAGTAGCAACACATAGTCTTCCATCAGCTGTCTTGGATTCTATAAAGTCCACCTACCAATTCTTAGTACACCCAGACTTGCTAAACAAATGTCTCTATGGAGAAACACAAAACCCAAATGAAAGCCTCAACAGTTTGATATGGAAAAGGTGTCCCAAAACATCATTTGTGTCCTACATAGTGGTGAAAATTGCTACATTTGATGCTGCAATAGTGTTTAATGATGGGAATGTTGGCAGAAAGAAAGTTATGCATCAGTTAGGGTATCAACCTGGTGTGTTTATGGAGTATCGACAACATTCGCATCGCTGGTGCAGAAAGAGCTATGAAATTAATGCAAAAAGAAGCATGCCAGAAGAGGAATTTAAAAAGAAAGGCTGAAGAAGACCAGAATGAGGATACAGACTATGGATATGGGAAGTTCTGACTTAAAATTAAAAGGCAAACTGAATAATATTTATTGTATTTTTAATTGCCTTTCCCCGTAACTTACATTAGCTACAACTTCAACCCAGTTTTCTCTCAAACTACTTCATCTACAGTGATGCAATTTAGCACACAGCTTTCTTATGCCACAATAAACATTTTGTTGGTTCTAGAATTTAAGATCAAGCTCCAGATGGAATGTGACGATACAAAATATATGAAATTATTTTAATTTTTTAAGGATGCATATGATTAACCTTTTTTTTAAATTCTATAAAGCTTCAATAAGAAATCTAAGTCCAGCAAATTCATTTCTAATGTGTTCTAAACTAACATACCAAATTTCAGAAAGATAACATATGTGAATTTTGAAAAAAATGGGCTTAACTTTGTAAATATCTCTGCATATAGAAAAAATATGTAGCATTAGATATAAACAATAAAAAATTATGAAAAAAAATTGTGCATATTAACTGTATTATCTTAAATGAGTATACTAAGTTGCACTTCTCTAACTTGAAAACTTTGGATGTTATGGCCATTTATGTAAGACGCTGAACATTTGCTTACGTCCCCCGTTAAAGAAGCACTTTGGATATTCTGGTAGATAATAATTTATAAACAAAGACTGCACGTTAGAGCTTTGTTTATTGCAATCGTGAGTTGAATTATCCTGAAACATTTTCCTATATTCTATGGCAGCTACAGGTGTGGAATTTCAGTTTATTTAACAAAGCAGTAAATACTTCAAAAGTAAGAAAAAAACGCATAAGGAATTAAAGAAAAACTAGTAAGGAAACTCTATTACTCTTTTTAAATACTGGAAGTTTTCACAAGGATGTCTGCTAATTTTACAACTTTGAATAAAGTTAAGGAGTGTAATTTTTCTTTGTGGGGGGGGGGGGTGGGCTTCTGCATAACACAATTTAAATAAATAATCATGAGCATTCCGCATAATAAGTAAATATGTCGTAAACGCTTTAGAAAGCCCCCCTCGGTAGCGTAGATACTAGCGTGTCTGCCTCACGTTCAAGAGGTCCCGAGTTCGAATCTCGGTCAGGGTGAGTTATCTGGATAAGGTTTTTCCTGGGTTTTCCCTTATCCTTCAAGACGAATGTCGGGTGAAGCTATTTTTTTAACAAGGGTGCACAGTTCCACGTTGGGACGCCAATTTGAAGCTATTATGTGGCGAACAATGAGTTCCACTTGGCGCTACAGTTTGTAGCAAATAGTGTTTACCTCAGGGTAAAGCAATGAGGTTTCTCACAGGGTATGCGTGGATATGTGTGAGAAGGATAGTTTAATGACACTGGAATGCCCGTTTCAAACTGGTTTATTGGCTGCTTCTTTTTCTCAGAACATCGAACTTGAAGTTGCCGACCAAGGATTACAAATAGATCACTGTTCAAAGAGACTGAAGGTGGAATGCTTATTACTCGATAAACTTAATTCGTTCTTCACGTACATATGAACCGAAAAATATCTTCTTTCACTTCTTCTGGTCTGTCCTCAACCAAGACAGAAGAAGTGGACCGCCCTAATCGGCCTAACGCCGTGGACGGTCTTAATGGCTTGCCAGCCACGAAGTGCTCTAACCGCCCTGACGCCAAAGACTGTTCCCCACATCTGCGCGTGGGTGTATGTGTCACTTTCACTTTCTGAAAGCCCTCTTTTCAACCAAAGATCCCTTTGTGGCTATTTTGTCATGTCATTATGAATGGTCCAAAGAATACCCTATTCAACAACTCAAGTGCTATCCTTTAGAAATCTGCTAAGGACACTGTTTCTTACGTTTCTATTGTTAAAACAACTTATTCACCCAAACTGCTATTCGATTCAACTGCCCTTGCACGTGTTGTAACAAAGAACCAACATTCCTTTGACTTCCATCATGATTCTTTATACATTGCAATTCTTAATTTCGGTATCACGGGCAACTGTAAGCTCCATGGACCCTGAACTCCTTTGAGCATCATTTCACCCAAATCATTCATCGTCCGATATGACTTATGTTGGAGGAACATTTTCGAGATGTGTGTTTTTAATTCTTCGAAGTATTAAAGCCCTGTCCATGTCAGTTGTTTTCCACGATTGCATGGGTAGAGTATAGAAATTTAATGTATGTATAGAGCGTTGAGTTCTGAAACATTTGACTGCCTCTTCTACCACTCTGTGGCTATTTCTGCAAACGTTTAATTCGATTTAAATGACGTAACTTCTCAATCCTCTTGTTAACGAGAAAGGGTAGAGAAAGTCATTCAAATGTAGTAACACATCGATTGCTTTTATGGGACCACACGTGCACATTTTAGAAGAATATCCTAATGGAATTTTATGAAGCGATGGCCACATAGAAGTGAGAACTGGGTCATAACGCAAGACGTGAGAAGAATAGAATCTGAGAAAGGAAGTTTTTGAAATTTGTAGCTGGCTTCACACTAATGGACAGAAGAAGGAATGAAAATATGTCATAATTAAGGATGCAGACATCGTAAGATCAAATTATCATAAAACTCTTGGAAAGACCTAAGAAACGTTAATGGAATGCATTTTTTACTTCGCAGAACTCCGGAATCACTTCTCTGTATTACTTCGTAGTGTTGCTGCCAGTGTTCATTATTTTATTTGATCCTTTTTTTTTAATCTTTAAGGTTGTATTACAATAAGGTCTCTCTAAAATGGAACGCATCGTTTCGGTATTTATTTTCTGTTTACCCAGGTTGCCATCTTACAGAGGGTTGTGTTTGAATTCAAAGAAATTACGAAATGGTCGCACTGGTTTACAGGTAAACAATAATATAGAATGAAGTGTAAATAATAATAGGCTAATATATATATATATATATATATATATATATATATATATATATATGTATGTATGTATATATATTACGAGGGCTGTTCAATAATGAATGATTACACTTTTTTTGGCAACGTACCTTTAGTCATCCTCATAATTTTGATGAGCCTTCTCAAAATAGTCTCTTCTGAATTCGATGCACTTGTCCCAGCGTTTCTGCCAGTCTTCAAAGACATGCTGGAAACCATTTTTTGAGAGATCCTTCAAAATCGCCTCTGCAGCCTTTACCACTGCTTCTGATGATGGATAATACCTCCCACGAAGGCGTTTCTTCAAGTTAGATAATAGAGAAATGTCACATGGGGCTAAACCCGGACTATAGGAAGGGTGAGGGATGCACTTCACGTTGATTTTTGGAAGATATTCAGCAACAACATTGGCAATATGCGGCCACGTAATGCAGCATCCAGCCTGCTACACGGAAATGTAGTCTTTTGCCCCTGATATGGACTTGCAATGTTTTTAGGACATCCCTGTAGTATTGTCCAGTTACTGATGTGTGTGCAGGTACAACATGGTGATAAACCATTCCATGAATATCAAAGAATGAGATGATCATAACTTTCCCAGCAGAAACAACCACTTTTGCTTTTTGGAGGGCTGGTGATGAAGGAGATTTCCACACTGAGCTTTGCTGTTTGCTCTCAGGATCAAAATGATGTAGCAAAGTTTCATCGGCAGTGATTACGTTTGAAAGAAAATCTGGATCTTCCTCTAACATCAGCTTTAACTACATGCAGACCTGCATGCGAATGTCCTTTTGTTCGGAAATCAACAGTCTTGGAACACATCGCCCACAAGCACGTCTCATGTGTAATGTTTCTGTCACTAACGTGTGGGTGGCACCCAATGAAATGTTCTGTATTTCAGAAAGTGATCTTAAGTTAATTCGTCGATCCTCTCTCAGAATGGCAGCAGCACTGTTGATGTTTTCTTCCGTAAGAGCAGTAACTGGAGCACCGGGTCCACGTTCCTTTAAAATGATTGTCTCCCCTCTTTAAACATTTTAAAGCACCTTAGAACTGTGTTGCAGGGAAGAACAGACTCTTCATAGGCCTCTTGTAACATTGTATAGAACTCAATTCAAGATTTCTTGAGACGAAAGCAGAATTTCAGAGCCGCATATTGTTCCTCGTGTGTTACCTCCATTGCAGCGGTAGGCAATACTGAACATCTGTGGCACTTGCCTGGTTCTCATAGGCAGGTACCAGGAGTACCAATAATGAAACTACTACGGCTTGTTTGCTTCACATTAAGCTAACTGAATTTAATAAGATTGAATTTTAGTGCGAAAAATTATGACCGTAACAAAATTATGATAATTCTTTATTGAATAGCTCTCGTATGTACTATATTTTCAACCTACATACAATAATTGAAGTTTATCGCCTCGTTTCTTTGTCTGTTTTCAATTTTCTCTATGCAATTTACAACTTCTGCATATCAACATCTTTTGCTTCATCGCCCACAACATTCAAAACAATGTTATGTGGAGGTTTGAAACTCTCGAGGCATCATTGAAAGTTCTGAAATTGTCTGTGCTTAATTTTCTTGTTGCCTCTAAAGGTTGAGTCTGAAGCAATGGTCCAGAAATGGAAATTCCTTCAGCGCACTTGCTAACAAACCACTCGAACACGGCACGATTTAGCTCGTCATATTCTGTAGATTTTGTGATGCGTTTCACATGCCCAGCTGTTCCCTTTAACCACTCGTCTTTAATTTTAATTGTTTCAAAATCTCATATCTGAGCTTTCTCCCCTTCAAAAAATACAGTTAATTCTTTTGCTGGACGTTTCTTCAATTCGTGTTCTTTAATAACCTTAATTGTTTCCTTCAGTGATAATTTCTTACAGAATTTTTATATACATAGACTATGCTTCTGAGAAATCACCAAAGTACAAGTTTTCTTCCACTCGTACTTGATCACTTGTAACAACGTAACTGAGAATGACCACACTGCAAAATGTATGAATTGGGTGAAATGATGCTCAAATGACTCCAGGGTCCAAGTAGCTTAGAGTTACCCGACATTCGTCTTGAAGGGTAAGGGAAAACCCCGGAAAAACCTTATCCAGGTAAATCACCCTGACCGAGATTCGAACACGGAACCTCTTGAACGTGAGGCAGACATGCTACCATCTACACTACCGATGCGGGCAAAAAAATGGTTGTTGGTAAACAAAAACTTATTTGAGTATTTTAAAGATTACTGCATTTTTTAGTCCGCAGAGCTTACAGTTACCCATCCTTCATTAATAAGGATAAGAAAAACTTACAAAATTAAGCCATATCGCACGATGATCTCCCTGGATAGGTTTATGACCCCCCATGTCACTACAGTTACAGACCATTCAAAAACATTCTGACGTCTTCTACTTTTGTGAATAAATCTTCTCGGTTTTAGTGTACAGAGTGAATAGGGCGCATGTTTTTTTTAACGGTTCTACTTCTTGTGTAGTATGCCATCTTTGTCACACACATTCACTGTCATCCTACTGTGTAAGGGTGGCACATTCCTTTCAGGGACTTACTTTGCGTTGGTGGACAGTATGCTGTTCAAATGAGCCCAGGTACATAGAGCTTGGTTACCAGAATGTTTCAGGATAAGGAAAAACCTCCAACGTTAAGTCATATCAGACGATGAATGAAATGTTGTTTAAATAAGCTCAGGATACACAGAGCTTAGAGTTACCAGACATTCATTTTTCAGGATAAAGGAAAACCTCCAACGTTAAGTCATATCAGACAATGAAAGAAATGCTGTTCAAATGAATACAGGATAGATAGAGCTTAGAGTTACCAGACATTCATCTTGAGGATAAGGAAAAACCTCCAAAGTTAACTCATATCGAACGGCGAATATAATGATGTTCAAATGAGCCTAGAGTACACAGAGCTTAGAGTTGCCCGACATTTATCTTTCAGGATAAGAGAAATCTTCAACGTTAAGTCATATCGGACGATGAATGAAATGGTGTTCAAACGAGCCCGGTGCACATAGAGCTTAAAGTTACCAGACATTTTTCTTTCAGGATAAGGGAAAACCTCCTACGATAAGTCATATGGGATGATGAATGAAATGATGTTCAAATGAGTACAGGGATCCTAGAGCTTAGAGTTACCAGACATTCATCTTTCAGAATAAGGGAAAACCTCTAACGTTAAGTCATATCGAACGATGAAAGAAATGATGTTCAAATGAGTACAGGATACATAGAGGTTAGAGTTACCAGACATTCATCTTTCAGGATTAGGGAAAACCTCCAACGTTAAGTCATATCGGACGATGAAAGAAATGATGTTCAAATGAGTACAGAGTACATAGAGCTTAGAGTTACCAGACATTCATCTTTTAGGATAAGGGAAAACCTCCAACGTTAAGTCATATCGGACGACGAATGAATAAATAGTCAAATGAGTACAGGGTACATAGAGCTTAGAGTTATCAATCATTCATCTTTCAGAATAAGGGAAAACCAAAGTTAAGTCATATCGGACGACGAATGGAATAATGTTCAAATGAGTACAGGGTACATAGAGCTTAGAGTTACCAGACATTCATCTTTCAGGATAAGGAAAAACCTCCAACGTTAAGTCATATCGTACGATGAAAGAAATGTTGTTCAAGTAAGCCTAGGATACATAGAGCTTAGAGTTACCAGACATTCATCTTTCAAGATAAGGGAACACCTCCAACGTTAAGTCATATCGTACGATGAATGTAATGGTGTTCAAATGAGTACAGGGTACATAGAGCTTAGAGTTATCAGACATTCATCTTTCAGGATAAGGGAAACCAAAGTTAAGTCATATCGGACGACGAGTGAAATAATGTTCAAATCAGTACAGGGTACATAGAGCTTAGGGTTATCAGACATTCATCTTGCAGGATGAGGGAAAACCTCCAACGTTAAGTCATATCGGACGATGAATGTGATGATGTTCAAATGAGTACAGGGTACATAGAGCTTAGAGTTATCAGACATTCATCTTGCAGGATAAGGGAAAACCTCCACCGTTAAGTCATATCGGACGACGAATGAAATGATGTTCAAATGAATACAGGGTCAATAGAGCTTAGAGTTATCAGACATTCATCTTGCAGGATAAGGGAAAACCTCCAACGTTAAGTCATATCGTACGATGGAAGAAATGTTGCTCAAGTAAGCCTAGGATACATAGAGCTTAGAGTTACCAGACATTCATCTTTCACGATAAGGGAAAACCTCCAACGTTAAGTCATATCGTACGATGAAAGAAATGTTGTTCAAGTAAGCCTAGGATACATAGAGCTTAGAGTTACCAGACATTCATCTTTCAGGATAAGGGAAAAGCTCCAACGTTAAGTCATATCGTACGATGAAAGAAATGTTGTTCAAGTAAGCCTAGGATACATAAAGCTTAGAGTTACCAGACATTCATCTTTCACGATAAGGGAAAACCTCCAACGTTAAGTCATATCGTACGATGAAAGAAATGTTGTTCAAGTAAGCCTAGGATACATAAAGCTTAGAGTTACCAGACATTCATCTTTCAGGATAAGGGAAAAGCTCCAACGTTAAGTCATATCGTACGATGAAAGAAATGTTGCTCAAGTAAGCCTAGGATACATAGAGCTTAGAGTTACCAGACATTCATCTTTCAGGATAAGGGAAAACCTCCACCGTTTAGTCATATCGGACGAGGAATGAAATGATGTTCAAGTGAGTACAGGGTACATAGAGCTTAGAGTTATCAGACATTCATCTTTCAGGATAAGGGAAAATCTCCAACGTTAAGACATATCGGACGATGAATGTAATGGTGTTCAAACGAGCTCAGGTTCCATTGAGCTTAGAGTTACCCGATATTCATATTTCATCATCTGTACTTGGATTACACACCACGCATAACCTGAGATAAGTTTGACGGCTAAAATCCCGAAGTAGACATTACCGCTGCAACTTGGCGCAGCATCATTGTACAAGAAGCTTAGGTACTTTAAAATTTGTCCACATTAGTTTTCAGTTTTGAGCACCATGCTATAGCTCAATTCTGATTGGTGATTTAGGCATAAACAAGAAAGTACATTGACTATAATTATCAACACAATTTTGGTTTAATAATATTTTACCTTTTGAGGTGATCAGATTGGCCCACATTACATGGCCCCGAACAATTTATGCATCAGTTTACTTTCACAAATAGTGTGAAGGTGACGTAATATCTGATGGGAAGTGATAACATCTGTTTGCTAACAGTCACGAACCATTTTCCTCGGAGCGGTGCCAGTTTCGAATGGGGTCTTGTACACATGAAATCTTTCTGCGAGCAATTTTCGCTGCCATACAGCACAGATGAACTCCATCGACCTCAGTGACAACGATACTTGCAATGCGGACCACTTAGCTGCGTCTCCTTCACCCACAAACATATCTATTTCTAGAGCTTTCTACTCCTCCCTTCCACGCGTAGAGCTCTTCCGTCACCTTAGCGTACGTTACTCGCAAACAACCATATCGCTTAGTCCCATAATGTCTCATAACGAACCAATTTTACTTATAATAGTAATAATTTACTCATTTACTTAGATTACACATTCAGCTCTTAAAAAGTAATGCACATCAGTTGAAGTATTTTACATGTGGCCCAAGTTACTGAGACGTAGGCTATGGGTAGTCGGAACAATAAACGAGATAAGCCGCGCGCTCGTCCTGCGTAAACCCTATGATATTGATATGATATTTATTTCTACATTATCACTAATGACTTTAACATGTAACAAGCACTATTATACATCCTGTACAAATACATAAAATTGCTGACCCAAGATTTACTCGCTAACTCAGGTCCCCTGGCCAAAGCCCTTTGGTTTCCTGAGCACCTTGTCATTTCTTCCTGACCTTCGCTTCTTTTACCCTAATCTACTTTTCTCTTAACTTATGTAAGAATTCTCCTATACATATATTTTTCTTTTCACTCATACCCATTAACATGCATAATGCCACTACATCTTTGCGCACAATGTCCCACTTCGTATCCCATTTGTTTTCTCCTACAGTTTGTTAACTCTTTACATTTTATCAGGTAATGAACAGTGTTCTTTTCACTTCTACAAAATTCACATATACCTACCTCATTACTTCTCAGAGCTTTTAGATATACGAAGGCTGTTCTATAAAGAATGACCACTTCTTCTTTTTTTTTTTTTTTTTTTTTTTGACAACCTAACCTTACTCATCCTCATAATTTTGATGGTCCTTCTCAAATTGTCTCCCCTGAATGCGATGCACTTGTCCCAGCGTTTCTGCAAGTCTTCAAAGACATGCTGGAAACTATTTTTGAGAGATCCTTCAAAATCGCCTCCGCAGCCTTCACCACTGCTTCTGATGATGGATAATGCCTCCCACGAAGGCTTTTCTTCAAGTTAGGGAATAGGCTAAATCCGGACCATAGGGAGGGTGAGGGATGCACTTCACGTTGATTTTTGCAAGATATTCAGCAACATTTGCAATATGTGGCCGCGCATTATCGTGGTGTAGCATCCAGCATGCTTCACGGAAATGTGGTCTTTTGCGCCTGATATGGACTTGCAATGTTTTCAGGACATCCTTGCAGAATTGTCCAGTTACTGATGTGTGTGCAGGTACAACATGCTGATAAACCATTCCATGAATATCAAAGAATGAGATGACCATAACTTCCCAGCAGAAGCAACTACTTTTGCTTTTTGGAGGGTTGGTGATGAAGGAGATTTCCACACTGAGCTTTGCTGTTTGCTTTCAGGATCAAAATTATGTAACCAGGTTTCATCAGCAGTGATTACATTTGAAAGAAACTACAGATCTTCCTCTAACATCAACTTTAACTGCATGCAAACCTGTATGCGAATGTCCTTTTGTTCGGGAATCAACAGTCTTGGAACCCATCGCGTATACACACGTCTCATGTGTAATATTTCTGTCACCAACGTGTGGGTGGCATCCACTGAAATGTTCAGTATTTCAGAAAGTGATCTTAAGGTAATTCGTCGATCCTCTCTCTCAGAATGACAGCAGCAGTGTTGATGTATTCTTCCGTAAGAGCAGTAACTGGAGCACTGGGTCCACGTTCCTTTGAAATTGATTGTCTCCCCTCTTTAAACATTTTAAGGCACCTTCGAGCTGTGCTGTAGGGAAGAACAGACTCTTAATAGACCTCCTGTAGCATTGTATAGGCCTCAACTGAAAATTTGTTGAGACGAAAGCAGAATATCAACGCCGCATATTGTTATTCGCGTGTTACCTCCATTGCAGCGGTATGCGATACTGAACATGTCTGAACTTACCTGGTTCTCACAGGCGGGAACCAGGAGTACCAACAATGAAACTACTACGGCGTGTTTGTTTCACATTAAGCTAATAGAATATAATTAGATTGAATTTTGGTGTGAAAAAATGTGACTGTAAAAAAAATTATGATCATTCTTTAATGAACAGCTCTCGTATTATTCCTAGTGTTAGCGGGGTGTTTGCATGGATCCCTGGTCACGTAGGCTTGCGGGGGAATGAAATGGCGGATTCGGCAGCCAAGACGGCTACCATAAAGCCCAGGGTTGGAGTAACATCTTTGACATCGGAAGATTTTAGGGCCGTATTGCGGAGAGCTGTGCAAACCTGCTGGCAGGAAGAGTGGTCCGCCCTCCTCAATAATAAACTTAGATCTGTGAAAGAACTTCCGATTCCCTGGTTTACCTCCTGTCGGTCATCTCGTCGCGAGGAGGTGAGTTTGGCTCGGTTGCGTATTGGGCACTGCTTTTTTACTCATAGTTTTCTTTTTAAAATGGAGCCTGCTCCACTGTGTCCGTTTTGCAATGAAGCGTTATCTGTACGACACGTGCTGCTAGTGTGTTTTTCCCTAGCAGACCTTAGGACGTCTCTGCAGCTGCCGGCCAGCTTTGCAGAAATGCTAGCGGACGATAATAAAGTAGTGGAGAAAGTTTTTAGATTCTTTTCTAGGTTAGACTTTAGGGTTTAGTGAACGGAATTTTTGGTCGGTTGGATTTATATTTCTTTTTATTTCTTTTACTTTTGTTTGTTTTTTGTTATGTGCGTGTGTTTTTTATAAGTTTCTTTACACTTGTATAGATTTTTATAATGATTTATATCTGGCTTTTTCCATGACTAGTTTTTCAAAGGGCGTTGATGACCGCTGTAGTTGAGCGCCCTTATAGACATCATCATCATCATCATCATCAGGGCCCAAATGACCTTGCTGTCGACGGGCCCTAAAACACCACACACTCACTCACTCATCATCATCATCATCATCATCATCATCAGGGCCCAAATGACCTTGCTGTCGACGGGCCCTAAAACACTACACACTCATCATCATCATCATCATCATCAGGGCCCAAATGACCTTGCTGTCGACGGGCCCTAAAACACTACACACTCATCATCATCATCATCATCATCATCATCAGGGCCCAAATGACCTTGCTGTCGACGGGCCCTAAAACACTACACACTCATCATCATCATCATCATCATCAGGGCCCAAATGACCTTGCTGTCGACGGGCCCTAAAACACTACACACTCATCATCATCATCATCATCATCATCATCATCATCATCATCATCATCATCATCATCATCATCAGGGCCCAAATGACCTTGCTGTCGACGGGCCCTAAAACACTACACACTCATCATCATCATCATCATCATCATCAGGGCCCAAATGACCTTGCTGTCGACGGGCCCTAAAACACTACACACTCACTCATCATCATCATCGCCATCATCATCATCATCAGGGCCCAAATGACCTTGCTGTCGACGGGCCCTAAAACACCACACACTCACTCACTCATCATCATCATCATCATCATCATCATCATCATCATCTGGCTTCAACGACCGCAACGTTGTCATACCGGACGATGAATAAAATGGGTGAAATGATGCTCAAATGAGTCGAGGGTCCATATAGCTCTGAGTTATCTGACATTAGTCTTTCAGGGTAAGGGAAAACCATGGAAACTCGGGACCTCTTGGACGCGAGCCAGCCACGTTACCATCTGCGCCACCGAGGCGGGCATTAAATAAGTAAATAGGTGCTGTATCACCTTTAAGCATTACCTAGTTTATATAATGTATAATTCCATGTTGGAGTTACCTATTTTTATGCTTATTTCTTCCTCCCTAAATTTAACATTTTGTTGTACATATAATGGGGAAGCCTGTTGCACCTATTTCTTTTTATACCTCATTACGCTTGTTCACATTTCCTTCATATTAAGGTTTTTTAACCTTATTTCTTCAAGGTATTTCCCTGTTTTCTCCGTGTATTCATACAATGTTGAGTTAACGATCTTTCTAACTTTAGCTCTATTGAAAACGTTTTCCCATTTCTCTAGTATTAAATTCTCTCTTCCCTTTTCCGCATCTTTGCATTCCAGAATATAATGCCAATTATAATACAACGTACTACAACTGGGGCATTTCCCCCTTTCTCTCCTTGTACCATTATGCTTCTTTGTTGGATATCTCGATGTAGTTTTCTCTTCCGTATTCCATTTTTAAAAACCAATAAGTAATAGTGGCTTATGTAGTAGATAAAAAGGTATTGTATTCCACCCAAGAACTATATAGTGAGATTTTACCAGTAATACATGTTTTGTGACTCCCTGCTCTTAAAAAAGAAAAGCAAATGTCTGTATGAGTGTAATTGAACAGCATAACTCATAAAATAAAGTCGGTTAAATACCAAATTTTGTATTTAAATTCAATACCTTCCAAGGATGCAACACAAAAATTACCGAGCGGGAGGGCTCACGCGGTTACGTCTGAAGCCCGCATGAGGAAAGCTCGGGTTCGATTCTTGTGACCGACCTACCTGCCCCATGGGTTTTTCCCGGGTTGCTAGGCGAATGCTGGGTTGGTTAATTACATTCCCCGAATGTCCTGTCCCTCCATTTCATCACCATTATCATTTCACATCATCTTTCATCTGGTGGTCTATTTCAGGGTAGAAGTGTCGGCGGGTGTCTCGGCGGTGCATGGCAGGATGATATACTCTGAGGAAAACTACTTCCTCCTCCGGTAGGTCCGTTGCCGGTCTCCGCTCTGCTGGGACCATTTCGGGAACACCAGCCAGGATCGCGTAGGCTAGGGGATCCGTCCCCTGCAGCTGCTGTGGTGCGGGCGCTGCGGACCCTTAGCACTCGTGGTAGCTCTGACGTTACTAGAGGAACCTCAGGCCGAACTGCCGAGCCCCTCCCGTACGACCAATAATAAAGCGCTCTAGCCTGCGCAACCGCAGACCAGAGGGCTCCTATCTCTTTTGACTCTGTATCTGATATGACCGAGTCCCATAGCCAATAATTATTTAAATACATTAATAATTTACAATATTTAACGTGTAATACTAATAGCAATTTAGGAGTATTTATTAATTGTAACTTGCATGCAGAGTAAATAACTACATTTTGTATATTTAATATAAAAAGTACATGCAAGTTTTACAATAAATTTACAAGCTCATGTAGAGATAGGTATAACAGTTTCTTAATTAATAAAATAAATACAAGTTTAAAAGAACTATGAGGGAATCATAATATAATATATTAGTTAAAGCATGAGGGAATTAAGACAGCTCCCCGTAGGGGAGTTGTTCGGATTGGGTTGGACTCGAGGGGGCAGCTTGTTCCCGACACCCACGGGCAATTTGGGTACCTCCGGCCAGGCGACGGCCGTCCGGAGGGGGTAGAGGGTTGCCTCATCCGGGTACTAGCCTGCAGAGCTAGTAGAAGGTATGATAATTACCAGGTGGCCCCACCGAGGTTTTCGGTAGTCTTCCCTGCGGGGTTGACGCGCGTAAGTGGCGTATCCACTTGCATTCCGTCTTGACGTTGTGCTCAGCGGGGGGAGGGCTTTTATAAGAAATCAGGTATTTCCCTTTGGAAAGAGCCCCGGAGTATCCATCGCTCCCGGGTAGAAGGAGGCCCGGTTCCTTGGTCCTACGGGTCCAGGACTAATGGGATTAGAACCTCTGGTAGGACCTTTGGGGCTCGGATCGCCTGCCTGGGACCATTAGGTCTCGGCTGCTGGGCTCGTTGCCGTCCAGCTGTGGGGTAGTGAGTTCGTTGTCCTGGCCTGTCGGAGGAACTCTCTATCCAAGTAAACTGTAGGGACTCTGCCCTCTGTACTGTGGTGGCTCCTTGGGTCGACCGCCCTCTGTCTCCTTCGCCTCATCCTTCCTTCCGGGGTTGTCCCCACTTCGGGACACAGGAACAAATGGCCCAGCATGGTGGTCTACGTACCGAATTCCCTCCGTAATGAAATCCCAATCCTAATACCTATATTTATTAATAAATAATCAGTATTGACGTTCATTCCATTCTATACAAATTTTCAAATCCTTTCGCGTGAGATATTTCTACAAATATTCGTATAAAAAACCTTAGATGTTCGTTATTGAATAATACATTGCATTGATTTTTTCATTCTGGCTCTAACCCTTTCATAGTGCATCGTACACACGGCTAGTGTGTAAGAACAGTTAGTTTCCATTGATTGTACCTAATAGTGGTCCGAACTATGAAGCCCGGGGCTTAAAGTACTTACATGTTGTAAGTCGCCATTAAGGTAGTTGTCTCATGTGTTTATGAGAACTCCTATGCCCGATTTCACCAACAAATGTTAAGACTTAACACGACTTAAGCAACAGTTAAAACAAAAATTGCATTTCACCAACAAGTGTTAGCGTAACACTCGTGTTAAATCTCATGTTAAACTAACACGCCGAATTTCTAATGTTAAGTCCTTAACAATTGTAAATAGTAAAGATGGCGAGCATGAACTCAGCTGTTGATGTCGATTTGCTATATTTAAGACCGTCTAAATGGCATTCGTAATAGAGTACGGCCTATGAGGAGAAATGATTTTGAGGAACTATCCGAAGAAAACTGTTTTACGGAGGTATAGACTGTCGAAACATGCTGCTATGAAGGTTACTGCGGAAGTACAAGAGAGGTTAGAACATGCATCGAAAGCAATATGGCGATCTCGCCTTTGCTTCAAGTATTAGTAACCTTGCGATTTTATAATTCACTGAATTATGTGGATAATACACTGTCCACCTGCCATCTTGAAACGTTTAAGGCACTTGTTCTTCGCACCTCGTTTTAAATTTACGTAATAATGAGTTAGAATATACATCGAAAGGAATATGCCGATCTCGCCTTTGCTTCAAGTATCAATAACCTTGCGATTTTATAATTCACTGAATTATGTGGATAATACACTGTCCACCTCCCGCCTTGAAACGTTTAAGGCACTTGTTCTTCGCACCTCGTTTTAGATTTACGTAACACTGACAGGTTGTTTGGTACTTGTAGTAGTGACACATGCATTTGAATTAAATTCGTTTCCAATATTTTCCCCGCGACATCTTTCTCTTTTACATTCACCGCATCCGTCCTCTTATTTTCCACGATATCCTTACACTTCAATTAACAATTCTTTCTCCGTCGATGAGAAATTTGTCTCACGGCTTTATTTATGATTTTGTTCATCCGCCATTTGTGCAGACGAAAATGAAAACAAAAGCGCATCGCATACGTACGTTCAGAAAATCATCCATAGCCTTCTATAACTGTGATATTTAGAAGTTTCTTGACGTTAACACAGGTTTGTTAACATTTTAAGAAAACAGGTTGGTGAAATGCAAGAAATTTAACATTAGTTTTAGCGCTGTGACAATTGTTACGTTACATTTGTTAACGTTGATTTTAACATCTGTTGGTGAAATCGGGCACTAGTGGTTTACTGGGAAAAACACGAGTCAGTTGGAGGATTTAATGTCATGTTGGCATGTTGGCCATAGTAGCTCAAATGGTTAGAGGGGCTTGACGGAGACCAGAAGATCCGTGGTTCAGATCCTGGCTATGGCATTGAATTTTTCAGTCTGGCTATACTCTTTCATAGTGCGTCCTACACACGGCCAGTGAGAGAAAACAATTTCCATTAATTGACCTAATAGTGGTTAACTATAAAGCCCGGGCCTTAAAGTACTTACAGCATAGTAAGTCGACATTGAGATAGTTGTCTCATGTGTTTATGAGAACTCCTAATGGTTTACCGGAAAAAACACGAGTCAGTTGGAGGATTTAATGTCATGTTGGCACGTTGGCGGTAATAATTCAAATGGTTAGAGCGGCTGGACGGAGACCAGAAGATCCGTGGTTCAAATCCTGGCTATGGCATTGAATTTTTCAGTTAGGCTCTACCCTTTCATAGTGTGTCCTACACACGGCTAGTGTGAAAGAACAATTAATTTCCATTAATACATAATTGTTAATAAATCCTGAATTAATAATAACTAATAGGAAATAACGCTACAGAAAAAAGCATGTGAGTTCAACTCAGGAATGTTATTTCTGTACCATACTGACATCAATCGTACGGAACCAAATCAACAAATGACGTGGGAAGTAATCCACGAGAGGTGTTGCAAATGCTTCCACTTACCTACCATGCAATTTTCCGAACCTATAAGAGAGCACTTGGCCAATAATGAAAGCAAATGAAGATTTACTCTGGACAGGTTATCTCGCCAGTCCTATCATTGATCGAAGCTAGCACGCCCTCTATTGCTGCCAAAGTAAACTTTCAGTGTCCTCAGTTTGTTTTGCTGAGGTATAAATGTATCCGGTTTATTCTCATAAAAGTCGGGTGATGAAATACGCTGAAAATGACAGTTTTAATATCAGCAATTGATTAAAGTTTTCAAAAAATTTAAAATGTACTGTTTATAAGCGGGAGAATTGGATCAATAGTTTGAAAATCTTTCACAAAGAACCTATTTCTCAGGTAAATACGAAACCGTTTACTGTATATTGAAACCTGATCATTCCAGATTATGTTAAATGCTACGTTTTTCGATGACAAATTTTCTTTATACTTCCATTTTCATTTTTATTCTGAGCGGAAACTAATCATAATCAAAGTAAACACTTTTTAAAATTCTCTTTGTTTTCTTTTGAGGCACTACATGTCTGATTAAGAGGTGCTACAGCTTCCTCAGCATTTCCATCACATTTAAGTTTCCAAAATGGTTTTTCTAGCTCAGCAAATCTCTTTAGAGCAACCTCTTTACTACGAGGGCTGTTCAATAAAGAATGATCACATCTTTTTTGACAACGTACCTTCACTCACTTCTCAAAACAGTCTCCCCTGTATGCGATGCACTTGTTCCAGTGTTTCTGCCAGTCCTCAAAGACCTGCTGGAAACAATTTTTTGAGAGATCCTTCAAAATCGCCTCCACAGCCTTCACCACTGCTTCTGTTGATGGATAAGAAGACGTTTCTTCAAGTTAGGGAATAGAAAAAGGCCACATGGGGCTAAATCCGGACTATAGGGAGGGCGAGGGATGCACTTCACGTTGATTTTTGCAAGATACTCAGCAACAACATTGGCAATATGCGGCCGCGCATTATCGTGGTGCAGCATCCAGCCTGCTTCACGGAAATGTGACCTTTGTGCCTGATATGTACTTGCAATGTTTTCAGGACATTCCTGTAGTATTGTCCAGTTACTGATGGGTGTGCAGGTACAACATGCTGATAAAACATTCCATGAATATCAAAGAATGAGATGACCATAGCTTTCCCAGCAGAAGCAACCACTTTTGCTGTTGGCGATGAAGGAGATTTCCACACTGAGCTTTGCTGTTTGCTCTCAGGATCAAAATGATATAGCCAAGTGTTATCAGCAGTGGTTACGTTTGAAAGAAGCTCTGGATCTTTCTGTAACATCAACTTTAACTGCATGTAGACGTGCATGAGAATGTACTTTTGTACGGGAATCAACAGTCTTGGAACCCGTCACGCATAAACACGTCTCATGTGTAATGTTTCTGTCAGCAACGTGTGGGTGGCACCCAATGAAATGTTCAGTATTTTAGAAAGTAATCTTAGGGTAATACGTCGATCCTTTCTCACAATGGCAGCAGTGTTGATGTTTTCTTCCGTAAGAGCAGTAACTGAAGCACCGGGTCCACCTTCC
Source organism: Mantis religiosa (assembly GCA_030765055.1). Classification (NCBI taxonomy): domain Eukaryota; kingdom Metazoa; phylum Arthropoda; class Insecta; order Mantodea; family Mantidae; genus Mantis; species Mantis religiosa. The sequence continues at coordinate 52,002,615 of CM060960.1, read as the reverse complement.
TTTGAAATTGATTGTCTCCCCTCTTTAAACATTTTAAACAACCTTCGAGCTGTGCTGTAGGGAAGAACAGACTCTCCATAGGCCTCCTGTAACATTGTATAGGCCTCAACTGAAGATTTGTTGAGACGAAAACAGAATTTCAAAGCCGCATATTGTTCCTCGCGTGTTACTTCCATTGCAGCGGTAGGCGATACTGAGCATGTCTGAATTTGCTTGATTCTCACAGGCGGGAACCAGGAGTACCAACAATGAAACTGCTACGACGTGTTTGTTTCACATTAAGGTAACAGAATATAATAAGATTGAATTTTAGTGCGAAAAATTATGATCATTTGAACAGCCCACGTAGATGCTTTCCTGCTAGAAAGTTTTACTGAGTACATTGGATCATACAGAAAGGGGATAATTTCGCCCTTTCACTATAGAAAAAATTTGATTTGTTGCACTTTTTTTACTCATTTCTAGACAAACTACTGTACAAGCACTTACTGCTCTAACTGCTTCAGGACTAAAATAACAGAAAGGGACTTCCTATTCGAAAAAAAAAGTGTAAGTGTTTAAAAATCCAAAGCAATAAAAAGAATTATATAAAAGTTGTTATGTCCACGAAAATGAATTTGACATAAATTTTTTGTTTTATAATATGTATAGCTTTGGATAGTAAAACTTTGTCCATCTCTTACTGTTTATCAGTTATGAAGAAGTCACCCTGCATGAGAGAACTTCTGACGACATTTCCAGACAAATCAAGACATAAATTTCATTTGTTATGAAAGAATCTTTAGGATATTATAATTTAATTCAAATTGCTTGTGTAGAATGACACTTATTTTAAATTCGGGTGGAAAATTACCAGTAAATAAAAGTGTAAGACAAGACTGCATATTATTACCCATTCTTTTTAATTAATTTGGACGATGTCTTAAATAGGTGGAAAGTGGAAGCACCATCTGGAATCCATATTGTAGGAACTGAAATTAAAATTTTAGCATACAACCTCGTAAATATACAAGATGTAACAAAAGGCTATGTCAAAATTTTGAAAAAATATTTCTTGCTAATAGAGGATATAAAGTTAGGTCCAGAAATTGTTTACTTCCTTTTCAGAATGCTTTTGCTACAGCTCAACGACATACAAACAGCACTCGATGACAGAACGGTGAGTAAACAGGAAATCACAGCAGATGTTCAAAATACTCTCATTTAGCTTCAATCCATCCTTCGACACGCTGTCACATGGACTTCCTAATGCGCCGAGTTATGCCTGGAGAATTTCATATTGTCTGGCAACCTTCCACAATACGAGTATAAGGAGTTTACGCAACTTCAGTTGCATAAACAAGGGTTTCAAATGTCCCCACAAATAAAAATCTAATGAGTTTAAGTCAGGCAGGTGTGGAGGCCACGGAATTGGTCTACCTCTTCCTATCCATCTAGCAGGAAACCTACTATTCAGTAATCGACGGAGTGAAAGCCTGGAAAAGAGGAGGAACTCCATCGTGCAGGAACGTGCCTAACAAGTGTACAAGTACTTACGATAGTAAGTCGCCACAAACGGTGTATCTCGGATGGGAGAGGCGCTAGTGGTTTACCGGGGAAATATACGAGTCAGATGGAGAATTTAATGTCATGATGGCAAGTTGGCCATTGTAGCTCAATGGGTTAGAGTGACTGGACAGAAACCAGGAAATACGTGGTTCAAACCCCGGCCGTGGTATTGCATTTTTCATGTTGACTCTATCAAAAACCTTAGCGTATATACGGCTAGTGTGAAGAAATTATTAATTTCCATCAATTAACTAAAATAATAAGAGTTAAATGATGAAGCCTAGTACGTACGATAGCAAGTCGCCACAAACGGTGTATCTCGGATGCGAGAGCTCCTAGCGGTCTACCGGGAAAAATACGAGTCAAATGGAAATGAAATGAAATGTGTAGTGTTTAACGCCCGCTTTTACTACATACGGCACCGCCGGCGATCACACTGATAATACATGAGATGAAGATGGAGCACCGGTGGAATGAGATGGCGGGGGAAACCGGAGATTCCGGAGAAAACCCGCCCCAGCGCCGTGTTGTCCACTACAAATCTCACTTTGCGGTCGACTGGGATCGAACCCGGGCCGCCTTGGTGAGAGCCAAGCGGTCTAACCACTGAGCCACAGCGCGGCCGAAGAGTCAAATGGAGAATGTAAAGTCATGATGGCTATCTTAGGCTATATACAGCTAGTGTGAAGAAATTATTAATTTCCATCAAATAACTAAAATAATAAGAGTTAAATGATGAAGCCTGGGAGTCAAGTAAGTCGCCAGAAACTGTGTATCTCGAATGCGAGAGCCCCTAGTGGTCTACTGGGGAAATATACGAGTCAAATGGAAAATATAATGTCATGATAGCGAGTTGCCCTTTTCTTTATGTCATTTACGTCCTTCAACGTTAAGTCATATCGAACGGTGAATGAATTGGGTGAAATGATGCTCAAATGGTGAAATGATGCTCAAATAACATTCACCTTGAAGGATAAGGGAAAATCCCGGAAAAAACTTATACAGGTAACTCACCCTGACCGAGATTCGAACTCGGGACCTCTTGAACGTAAGGCAGACATGCTACCATCTACGCTACCGAGGAGGGCACAAGTTGGCCATGGTAGCTGAATGGGTTAGAGTGACTGGACGGAGATCCGTGGTTCAAATCCCAGCCGCGGTATTGAATTTTTCATGTTTACTCTATCATAAACCTTAGCCTATATGTGGCTTGTGTGAAGAAATAATTAATTTTCATCAATTAACTAAAATAATAAGAGTTAAATGATGAAGACTGTGACTCAAGTACTTACGATAGTAAGTCGCCACAAACGGTGTATCTCGGATGCGAGAGGCCCTAGTGGTCTACCGGGGAAATATATGAGTCAAATGAAGAATTTAATGTCAGGACGGCAAGTTGGCCATGGTAGTTCAATGAGTTAGAGTGATGTGACGGAATCCAGGAGATCCATGGTTCAAATCTCAGCCATAGCATTGAATTTTTCATGTTGATTCTATCAAAACCCTTAGCCTGTATATGGCTAGTATGAAGAAATGATTATTTTCATCAATTAACTAAAATAATAAGAGTTAAATGATGAAGCCTGGGACTCAAGTACTTATGATACTAAGTCGCCACAGACGATGTATCTCGGATGCGAGAGCCCCTAGTGTTCTACTGGGGAAATATATGAGTCAAATGGAAAATATAATGACATGATAGGGAGTTGCCCATTTTTTTATGTATTTTACGTCCTCCAACGTTAAGTCATATCGGACGGTGAATGAATTGGGTGAAATGATGCTCAAATGAGTCCAGGATCCATGTAGCTTGGAGTTACCCGACATTCATCTTGAAGGATAAGGGAAATCCCGGAAAAACTTATGCAGGTAACTCACCCTGACCGAGATTCGAACTTGGGACCTCTTGAACGTGAGGCAGACATGCTACCATCTACGCTACCGATTCGGGCACAAGCTAGCCATTGTAGCTTAATGGGTTAGAGTGACTGGACGGAAACCATGAGATCCGTGGTTCAAATCCCTGCCGTGGTATTGAATTTTTCATGTTGACTATCAACATACTTTCTTTGTCTAATAAGTACCTGGTAAAGAAGGTAGAGCTAAAACATCGTGGGTGTAATACATACATACACGTGAAAGACGTTAGAAACAGCAAGATGTGGTGAATTGCTCGACAATTAAATAGCATAAATATGCAAGCAAAGAAACAGGCTCTAGGACTTTGCCCTTGTTGAGATCTTGTATTCCACATTGCAGAGTAAATGCTGCAAACATCGCAGTATGTGATTCTGCTGTTGTGATCCATATGTTTGCACACTTTCTTGAGACATAATCAGCAGGCTCCGGTTTTGATGACCTAGAGGTGTTACGTAAAAACTGATGTCTTGCACTTACATGTCGTTCTCTACTGTACAAGCAATTCTAACAAACACTTATTCCTAACTATGGCCACCTTCGAGGACGATACAGAAATATTAGCAGTTGGACATACAGTAGAGGAATCTACACAGAAGCTACACAAAGCTGTCAATAAAGTCAGTGAGTGGACAAAGAAATGGCGTGTAAAATTAAATGAATCTAAATTTGTACATATTAATTTTATGAATAAGATAATAAAGTCACTACCAATAAAAATAAACAACGAAACTATTCCTCAAGTGCAAAAAGTGAAGTACTTAAGAATGACCCTAGACAGTAACTTAAATTGGAGAAAGGATATAGAAACTAATACAAAAGAGTTAAATATTAAATACAAGAAACTTTACTGGCTCATTGACAGGAATTCTGAACTTCACATGCATAATAAGCTATTAATATATAAGCAGGTTACGTAGAAAATGAAGCTAGCTACAGTGAAACAATAAATATTACACAAATAAAAATATTTGCTACTAAGGCTTCACTTATCTTAAGAAATTTGATGTTGATACTTCTTTTCAAATGGAAATCGATTTCGCAAACAAATCGCTTGTGTCCTCAGTCCACAGATAAACTCCGTTGTCAAGGATACCGGTTACCACGCCTTTCTTATGTTTTTTAGTATTACCAACATCTGAAAACAAAACAAATCTAAAAATAGAATCAACTGCTGGTATTTCAAAATTCATCACGCGATATTTGTTTTTTAAAATAAATATCTTTCCACATACTATTAAATATATCGGATCATTTAATTGTTTTAATAACACTGGGGAACAAAAATAATATATTTTTATATACCCGAAACAAAATAGGCAAATTCTTATGTAAACTGATCTGCTGATTCCAAAAATGCCCCTCAAAATGCTGTATCACGTAACGTTTTTTAGGTATTCATAATTTTTTTATGAAAACTTACAGAAATGTGATGTGATAACTCATATTTGATTAATTGAAAATAATAGGTATTTTATTGCCAAATAACATTGAAAATAATAATTATTATTAATTATTATTAAAATAAATAAACACAAGAAAATTATGAAAACCACATACTTGAATTATCTCAGAAGTGTTTCACTGTTGATTTTTTTTTTTTTTTTTTTTTTTTTTTTTTTTTGACTCTCCCGTTTGAGGAAGCAACAATAGTCTCCGAACATGGCTGAATCCCAGCGATACCCTGGTAACGTCTTTCCATCTCAGAAATGTCTTGGTGAAAACGCTCACCTTGCTCATCACTTACTACAGCTCCTAGATTTGTAGGGAAACTATTAAGGTGAGAGTGCAAGAAGTGGATTTTAAGTGACATACAGCAACCCATTTCTTTGTAGCTCCTTAATAGTTCTGAGACTAAAGTTTCATAATTTTCTTCGTTGTTATTGCCCAGGAAGCCTTCCACCACTGATTTAAATGATTTCCATGCTGCCAGTTCAACACGTTTAAGCTTTGATTCAAAAACACTGTCTTTAAGAAATAGTCTTATTTGAGGACTGCCAAATATACCTTTCTTCAATTTAGATTCACTTATTTTGGGAAAGATACTTCTTAAATACTCAAATGCACTTCCACTTTTGTCCAAACCTTTAACAAAATTCTTCATTAACCCGAGCTTTATGTGAAGTGGGGGCAGAAGAACTTTGTTTGGGTCTACTGGAGGCACGTACTTAACATTGCTTGCTCCAGGGGTATAGTCTTCCCTTTTCCCCACTCTTTCACTATAAAATGCTTGTCAGTTGCCCTTCTGTCCCATAAGCACAAAAAACAGCAATATTTTGTGAAACCTCCCTGCAGTCCCGTTAGCAATGCAACTACCTTGAGGTCACTACAAATTTCCCAGCCATGGTTTCGATAACTAATAGCATCTAAAATGATGGACATGGAATCGTATGTCTCCTTCATTCCTATGGCATGCAATAAAGGTATTGAAGGTAGTAAATTGCAATTATGAAGCAACACTGCCTTTAAGCTGTATTTAGAAGAGTCAATGGCTATTATTTTAAATTACGTCAATATGAGTTGGTATCACACCTCATTTCATTAATTTTATATAAAAGAATAGTTATATCTCAAAAACGTTACGTGATACAGCATTTTCAGAGGCATTTTTGGAATCAGCGAGTCATTTTGCATAAGAATTAGCCTATTTTGTTTCGGGTACAAAAACGGTTCCCTAGTGTAATTTAACTTCAGGATTTATTTCATGGTTAAATGACCAAAAATGATCTGCTATGGCTGATTTATCAGTTTGTTTATACTTAATGTTATGAAAATGTTCTTTCGTTCTGGTTTCCAAATTACGTTTCGTCTTTCCAATATAAACTTTATCACAATTGAAACAATTAAACTGATAAATACCAGATTTTTTATTATTAGGAATTCTATCTTTTTTAGAAAAATGCAGTATATTTTTAATACTATATTTATGTTGAGGAACTAAAGTTATACCAACTTCTTTAAAAGTTTTTTTTTTTTTTTTTTTTTTTTTTTTTTGAAAATGTGCTCTATGCTCCATATATTATTAGTGTTTACGTAGAATCCGTTTCGTTAGGACCTTCCTAACATCCTCAGTTAATGTGGACTGAGTTCTTTGTAGGTGATCTCTGTTGGTATCTTGAACTTGAAGTTGAGGTTCTCTTCAAAGGTGGTGCCGAACTTGAACAGTTTTCCTTCTATTTCTTTATGAATATCTTTTCCCTCGTAGTTAAATGCAGTTGGACCCTGAACACTTTTTAATAAATGCATTGTTTGTTCTATATCGTGATTCTCATTCCAAAAATGTTACGCTACTGCAATAAAGAGCATTTTAAATTTATGCAAACAAGACCTTTCATTCTACCAACCCACGAAGTCACATTACGATGTTGAGAAAGTAAACAGATTTAATTATAATTTCATTTATTTCTTCTTCTTCTACCTCACGGCTTTGGATTGTTTAACCCGCTCCGGCTTCAAATTGGTCTGACCATCTTTTCTTTGGTCTTCCCTGGTTTCTTCTTCCTATAGGTTTATAGTTTAAGGCTATTTTTGGTATTCTGTTATTATTAATCCTCTGAACATGTTCTTTCCATTGATTTCTATTTCTTTCAATATTGTGGTTTATTTCTTCTTCTTTAAATTCTGTCCTAATGTCCTGACTATGTTTTTTATCAATTTTGGTATATCCAGCTATTGCTCTTATGAATTTCATTTCTGATGACTGTATTCTCGTACTATTTCTTTTTGCTAGTGTCCATGTTTCTGATCCATAGATCAGAGTTGGTATTGCCATTGTTTTGTATAGTTTTATTATAGAGTCCTTTCTTGCTTTATTTTTAATGTTCTTTTTATTGTGCCTGTTATATAGCTAAATTTATTTATTTTCTCTATTATATCAGCTTCCCCTTGGTACGAGACATTACATCCTAAATACTTAAAGTGTGATTTCAGCTCAATTATTATGTTATCTAACACTATTTTTGATCTTACTGGATTAATTCCTTTGAATGCCGTGGTTTTGGATTTATTTGCTGATATTTTCATTCCATATTCTGTAGCAATTTTATCTAGACTATACAGCATTTTCTGCAGGTCATCTTCATTTGTGGCCATTATTATTTGATCACCTGCATACAACATAGTTTTCAATTTAGTTCCTGATACATTAATGCCTCCATTGACTTTATTCGACCAAATCCGTACTATTTCGTCAATATACAAATTAAAAAGTGCTGTTGATAAAGGACAACCTTGTCTTACGCCATCATTAACTATTACTGGTTCTCTCTTTTATTTATTTTTATTTCTGTGTCGATTTACATACTTTTTATAACTTCAATTAGTTGTAAAGGTATGCCTCTGTTATTTAAAATTCTCCACAGTATCATTCGTGATACTTTGTCAAAAGCTTTATAATAGTAAATAAATAGTAAGTGTGTCTCTAAATTTTGTTCTCGTCGTTTTTCTATTATTTGTTTAAGAGTAAAAACATTGTCAATGGTACTGCTTCCTTTTCTAAAACCAGTTTGTTCTTCTAGGAGTATTGCATCTGTTATTGTTTAACCGTGTACTTATAAGTTTGGCATATATTTTGTAGGCAGCACACAATAAACTAATCCCTCTATAATTTTCAGGTCTTGTTCTTTCCCCTTTCTTAAATATTGATATCACTGTAGCTATCTTCCATTCTTGCAGTATTTCTTTTGTTTTCCAACACTTGTTATATAGATACAGTAATCTGTCATGTAATTCTTTAGGAGCATATTTAATTAATTCTAAATTAATATTATCTATTCCGCAGGGTTTCCTATTTCTACTTTTAGCTATTCTTTCCATTAGTTCTTCTACTTCTAACCGGTCTACTTCTGCTCTGTATGATTAATTTATTTCCCAATTTTGTTTATCTCCTGTGTTCCAGAGATTTTTATAATATTCTTCTAATTCTTTATCTTTAATTATTTTTATATTTGCTTTGTCTTTTTCCATTGAATTTTGACTAACATTTATGTTAGTCCTTATTTATGGAGCATCCTGTATAATCTTCTCTAGATTATATGAAACGTAAGGAGGAAATATAATACTATTTTCCATGTCGGCACTAAGTTTTTATCTTATGTCTACAGAGAGTAACGACTTTACAAAAACTAGGGAGAAACATGCTGTGCCTGACCTACTTTTGTTTTAAGTGCTTCGGAGCAGAATTTATGATTGTTTACTGTAGCCCAACCTACCATTTATCCAATTATTGTTCTAGTAGCGTAGAAAATCGTCAATGTTTAGGGCTGGTTGGTTGCTTTCCTTACCATATTGTGTTACTCTTTACCATAGATGTTACAAACATTGGAGTCAGAAATGGTAATAAAACAGGTCCCTGCACAACGCCAATTTTGCCTGTAGAGGCGCTCAATTATTCCATAAACTTGTAGCAGACAGTTATCGACGACTTCTCTTTAATATTGTTTGCATATAGGATGCTCAAGAAGTTGGTAAGCATTTCTGTTGTTTGTTTATGTTGGTGGTTTCAAAGGCGTTGTGCATAAAGTTGGGGATCTGACGGACTGCCCTTTGTTGAGTCCAGGGGAAGACAGATAGTGTCCTCCACAGGAGAGTAAGTCGCCGAGGTCTGAGACGAAGGGGGGGGGGGGGGGTTGGTGAAGGTTCTGGATTCGAGGTATATAAAAATAAATGTTGAACACTTCTGTTATTATACAATATTATATAACTATCGTAACCACTTGGATTACATGGTTAAAGTTTTCTTATTTAATTATTAGTGCTGTTAAACAAAAAGGTTCCACCATGGGGGCAGCTAGCTTAGAGGTATACAGGGAACCATAGAGAAAACCTCAAATCATGTCAGGAACGCATGAGTTATAATAACACGTACAAGCTAAGTCCATTTTATACAAGTGCAAAAATTGCATATTTATTGTTAAATTTAGATATTCTAATACGTTACCTGCATACACAAACTGCCCAGTTACATGGGTTAGTTTCACAGATAAAATCCAACATAATTATACATCTTGTTATTCATGACTTCTCCCATAAACTCAAAGGCTGTCGTCTTACTCTACAATCACTAACAAATCCACTGATATACTGACGCTACCGTCCACGAGGTACTCATTAGTACCGGATGGCGTATGCACCATGCTACATAAATTGTTCCAGACTTTTCTACAACTGGTCTACAAAATCGTATATGTGACAATATTAAATATGCATGCGGTAATCACCTCGAGGATTTTTTTTCTCTGGTATATACTGAATATACTGAATTTCTGGAAAGAAAATATTTTGCTTGGATTTTGCAATGAACACATGTCCAAAAGGTTTCAGTTAGTCAATAGTTTGTTTGTTGCAGGTACGTGTGTGTATGTGTATTTGTCGATGTTACGTTCTTTAAAGTGGAATGTGCAATAAAACTGATTTATTACTGTGTACTTCGCCCAAGCTTATCGTTTGATTTATTTCCAAAAGAAAACTAAAGGAAAAATTCGGCATAGTAATTTCTGAGCTAACAGCAACAGTTCTTATTTTTCTTTTTCTTACTTTTCAGGAGAGGCTAAAGAGATCAACTCTTATTAGTTCAACACTCGACTTTTCATGCATGCACAGTTTTATTGTTGTATATCGTGTTATAATTACGGTTTTTAAATAAAGTTTACTTAATTTTGGGCTCATTATACATAACGTTACTAGCAAAATTGGAAGGTGTGTTTACTTGCTCTACTCCTGGCTACGTAAATGGGACAATTTTGGGGGGTTAAGTATTGTGACTTTGTGGGTTCGTGAAATTAAAAGTCCGATTTCACCACTCAAAAATGTTCTTTATTTCCACCGAATTACAGTTGAACATTTGCCGGTTACACAGAATTACGTAATGCACACAATTACAGTTCACCAGTTCGTCCGTTATAGTTCCACTTGCAAGCTCACAGTTACGTAAACGCTTCCGATGCACATACACAGTCTTCTCGTCCGTTCGCTAGCTCGTCAAGCACTGTCTCAATTCACTCACTGCAGTCCTTTTTATAGGAATATCGCCGTTTTCTCGAAGCCGCTAGTTCAGTGAATCACCGCGAAGGTTCCAGATGGCAGGAGGGGGGAAGAGGCGGCCAGCGACAAGTGACACTTCCCTAATCAACCCCTCAGTTAGTGACTGAGATAGATGAGTGGGTGTGGCCCATATGCCTCTGGTCCCTTCTCAGCTGTCGTTGGTCTGGCTTTCCGATAATTGGGTGACAGTATTGTAGTAATTAGAAACATTTGTCAGTAAAAGGGGAAAAGAACAGGAGAAATATAGGGAATTATTTAGGGAAAGCTAAAGAGAGGTAGCTAAAACCAATTAAGAGAAAAATGTAGAATAGGATAGGTGAAGTGACAAAGGTGTAAAAAGGAGTAGAGTGTCTCCAATACACAAAAACCTAGGATTAGGTGTATGGGTACCGAATTATTATTCAATGACAAGCAACATGGTAGGATTTTCTGGATTTAGGAATATATGACGTTTTCCAGTGTGGATTTTATAGTTATAATCTTGATTTTGTATTTCTATTTAATGATTTAAAAGGAAAGGTGATAAATTAAAAATGGCTTTCCCTGCTGTGTGTAGTGAGAAAGGGAGGTATTGCATTCTACCGAAAATTTAAAGTAGTTAAGTTGTACAACTAGCGACTAAGCTGAAAAAAAAAATAAAGCAAAAACTTGCATGATAACCCTGGCACCTAATTTCTTAAACCAGGGCTGAAGAATTTGTAGATCTGTAGATTTTTAACATTTATTCATACTCCATACCTACGTGTAACCTAATTTATAAATAGATGTATAAAAATAAAATGTGAGACTAAAAATAAATTTACAATTATACAGTGTGAACATAAAGTCTCGGTCCATTTTTTGAGAAAAAAGTAATATTGGAATCCGAAACATGCACTTATTTTCAGCCATATGATACGGTAACACCTAATCTATGGGCGTTTTACTTAAGTCTCAATCAGTATGATCACCTTCTCATTGAATGTCACCATATTTCCACGCAGGTTTCCAGCGATACACCGCTGCCTCAAACACTTCGGTATGATGCATTGCAGTTGTAATGTTGTCCACTGCCTGCCTGTTACGCTCCTTCAAAATGGCAATGGAGCTGATTTTAGCTTTTTAGATTTCTGATTTCACGCATTGCCATTCAAGAATGTCTAGAGGTGTCACATCTGGAGAACGTGGAGCCCACATGCGGTATGAACCGCTGCCAATCCCGACGTGGAAATGTGGCATCCAGGAACTTCCAAATGCAGAATCTTCCAAACTGTCGATTGTGGTACACCCAACCTCCTGGTTTATGATTGAGGAATTCTGGTCACAGCATCGCTTACCCCTTTCACCGATATGGACGTCATATGACGTCCAAGTTAAAATGCCCCAAACCGGTATGGACGTATATAGGCGTCCTGCGCATAAATGCATTTAATGTTCATTTAACGCCAATTATTTTAATCTTCCTATTTTACAATAAATTTAAATTAGTTCTATAAAGGATGTAAACGTACCCTTAAAGGTTTCTTTTTGAATTGTACACCTATAATATTTGTTTCCTTGCGAACTTCTTTTTCGCAACACACTAGACATTTTCGAAATGGTTGCGACTTTTTTGGTTGTGGATGGTATGCTTTTAGGAAAGTGTTTTCTCTCAAGTATGAGGGGTGATGCCATGATGAATTTCTTACCCCCCGGTATAAAGAGGCCTCTGAGTATTATAATACTCAATTAGGTTACGAGCTATTTATACGCGCAAGTACAGGTAGATGAATGTCTTGCATGAATTTACAGCTCTGAAAATTGCTAAAAAATTGTGTATGGTTACATCCAGTGGTATAAAAATACTTTTTTTACCATTTAAATGTTTTTTGTAAAGAGAGCTAGTAATAGCTGATCCGCATCACCCATATTTGACCCGCCACTTCCCCCAACAATGCAGTAGCTAACATGCCATCTGTAGACCAGCACACGTCACTGCTAACTATATCCTAAACATCTCCCTCATAATCGCACAACAAATCTTCCAGATTTTCTACAGTAATATCAGAAGCCTGTATACATCATACGCAAGCTAATTTATTTGCTACATTACGGGGATAAGCCATGGTTAACATTGAAATTTAACAATTTCAAATGTGTCATTCATTTAGCTCTTGATAGCTATAAGAAGTCACTCTGAACACAGAGAGAAAACAGCTGCGTAAGGCTACCAGAAACCTTGGTTGAGAAACACTGTAATAACAGATGCTGACAGAGAGTTTCCTTTCCAGTGTGTGAGTGTGTAACGCAACATATACTTGTATGATTATCGCTTGAACCGGAGAAGTCGCTTGCGTATCTATTCATACATACATTGGTTCATATACACACGAAACAAAATGATTCAAATATTAGGCGTGTGCGGCACAAAGAATGGCTTTTGTTACAGTGAAACAAAGAAGTGAAATTTGAATGATTTATTACTGTAGTCTCCACTTTTTTGTTACTGCAGATGTATACTGCCCGTAATGGGCTTTAAACCAGTTTTTGTTTCGTTTAAATAACTTAATAAATACGGAAGATATGGAATTGTATTTATGATGCATTTTTACAGCATTTAACAATTTAAACGTCTTGTTCTGTTTATTGGGTATCCGTTTCCGGCCCCTGAAGGGTTTAAATGGCCATCGGTAAAGCGGCTGCTGCACAGTTTCATTGATCACCATGGGTCTACCTGTACGTTTCATACCCTGTACCTACACAGCCTATTCTTTGACATTTCTGCATCAGTAGTCGGATATTAGGCCTCGTAAGACCGGGTTTACAGAATTTGCGTTGAGATTCCGCTTAAACCTCTTGATACAAAAATCTCTTCAGACGTGCAGAAAATACAACAATTTGTTCTTCGGTTGAGAGAAGCTTACACATGACATGCAAAAGAAATTCGTATTTTAATGTTTTCTCCAAAATGAATCGAGACTTTATGTTCACCCTGTAAAACATTTGTAAAATTAAAATATATAAAATAAAAATTCTCTTCAATCCAATCCAAATAAAGACATACTCCTAGTGAACCACACCTTAAAAATTCCACCAGACACACAACATTACTTTGGGACTGAACTGATGACTTTGGCAGGTTGGCGCGGATCAAGCCATTGTTTCGAGGCCTCGGGGTTTCGGTAGTGAGAATTCTCCTCACAAATCTATCATCCATAGGATGATAGATAAAGCTGACGACAGATATGCACTCTATTCAGCCTGTTGAGGTATCAGTTCATGAGGTACAGGTCTACAGCTTCTGTATGATTTTCCAAGTGTCTTAATGTGGCGTGTATGTCCTTCTGAAAGCCTACGGGTACCTTTTTGCGGATTTTCTCCCAAAACTTGTCGTGTATCCTCAATATGCCTACTTAAGGTTTTCAAGAACGTGGTAAATCTTTAGTGTGTTCGTCTCCATTGTTGAAACATTGGAATCATCACTGTGCCACACGCTCACTAACGACACTTTCTCCTTCCACTTCACATATTCTTCGAGCTGAGACAGCGGCTTTATAATCTTGTTTCCAGTAATGTTTTAGAAGGACTCTAAGTTCAAAGTTTGTTATCTCCATTTTGTGATTGTTTATTAACAACTGAAGACGTATACAAGCTCGCAATGTACGCAGCACTATCCAATAAATTTTCAAAAACACAAAAATAAAGAAATCCGCTTTACTTATGAGTAGGGAGCGGATTTACAGGCACTAAAATGTGTGAAATAGGCAGGCAGAAAGGCTCTAAAATGGGCAAAATAGGTACTTAAATAGGCACTAAAAATTAACTAAGTAAACACCTAGAAATACACAATTTTATTAAAATGGCTCTTAAAATGCACTATAACAAAATGACAATGAAGGCAACATATGCTACAAAAAATTCGCTAAACACATACTATTTTGCGGTTCCTTAGGTTCCTTAGTTCTACGTTTATTCCAAATTTCAGAAATGGCTCCACAGCAAGTTAAACAGATATTGTCGTATAATTAAAATACATATGAATCCACTTCACTAAGTAAGAACCATAATGTGCAGAAAGGTGTGGAGTAATTAACTATGTCAAAAAAAGCCATGGATAGGGAGGGGGCTTAAGGGTGAAAATTGAAATATTTGAAGCTTTTATTAGATTTGTTTCAAATTTATACTATTTATTTCTGTAATCGATCAAGAATGGAGTAATACCAAGTTTCAGCTTTCTAGTTACAATAGTTTCTGAGCAATTAACAGTTTCTGTCTAAATTACAGGCGATTTTCAAAATGTCCCACATATTGTAATTTTAAAAATTAATGCTTGGAGTATAAGTTTCTGCGTCCTGCACCGTGGCGTAGCGGGCTAGGGCAGCATGCCTTGGTCCCTGGCCACGGAAAGCGGCCCGGGTTCGATCCCACCCATGTGGTGGGGATGTTAGGTCCCGGTTATAGGACAGGTGCCTACTCAGCATCGTGAGGAAAGTGAGGAGCATACGCTAGGTAAGCGGCCCTGGTCACGGAAATCAACATTCCGGCTGGGGGATGCCGAGATGCTGACCACATCTCCTCCCCGTATCGGTTGGATGATCGTCCACTTCTGACGTACGTAAGTGGGCGTGAAGCCGGCAGTCGGGTTGTTAGGCCTTGGCCCTCTAACGCTGCCACGCCATGGGTTATTATTATTATTATTATTATTATTATTATTATTATTATTATTATTATTATTATTATTATTATTATTATTATTATTATTATTATTATTATTATTATTATTATTATTATTATTATTATTATTATTATTAAGTTTCTCTATCCATTTTAACCTAATAATGACGTGTACCTATGTGAAATATTTGTCTTCGCCATATCAACGCAGGGAAAAAGTAATCATACCTACTTAACAATTTTTATTTTCCTAAGCGTTTTCAGTAAGAAGTAAGCATTATGATCCTTTTCAATGCAAATAATAAAAACACAGCAAATGTAAATGGGTACACTTAATATGCAGTTACCCTTACAGGAATGTTTAGAATTTTATACAGATTAATAGAAAACTGCATCCTGTGGAACATTTTGAAGTTAGGAAAATGTAGAACATATGGAATCTGATAAATCTGAGGTTAAAATTACGTAATAGTAGCTACGATACAGGTGTAGGGTTATTTAAATAGTCATGCAACGTTTTCTGTAGTACCGCTAGGAAAAAAAAAACTTTATATTATTGAAGTATGTCTGTATTAATTTTAAGACAAAAAAACTAAATTTGGTATTGTAAGTTTTGGGCCAATTTGCACAGATGTGTCTCCTTTATGAACCACTTTTTGTATAGCCAATATGCAGCAGTAAGAAATTTCTCTTCCCCGAAAACTTCACGTTGAAACCAACAAATGCAAAAGCTGTTGTCACAAATTACAAGCAGAAGAAATTGGCTAAAAAGGCAGTTTTAGGCACTAATAAGCAGAATAGGCACAAACTAATGAAATAGGCATTTATAGGCAATATAAAACTAAGAAATTAGGCTAATAATTGTAGGAAAAGTGCTTAGAGCTTAAAAGCCTACGTTTCTGAACAAAGGAATAAAATAGGCATATATGGCAAAATCTGCCCCCTACTTATGCGACAGCCTAATACATATAAGAAGTTATTTGGAAGGAAGACCGTTGGGAAGGAATCCAATAGGAAGTCGAAGGATAACTTTGGGAGAAGGTATTAAATAATAGGAGGCAATAGGAGGCAATCACGAGGATAAATACGCCAGCTTGATATATCTAGTAAGCAGTGGTAAATAGCATCCAGTTTAGTCAACAAATAACTGGAACTTTATGACCAGCCGTTGGCTGAACGATGTTATTGCAGTCGATATCAAACGATCCACGGGCTAAATGACTATAGACGCTAATGGACGCAATTAACATCGCTTTATAAAATCCGTTTTGTGGCAACCACGCCTTAATACAATAAGCGTTGTGTATGTTGATCAGGGTTGGGTATCCTGCGGTTCCCATAGTAACTCAGGAAAAATCAAGGAATAGCAAAATGTTCAAAGTTATTAGGAGTACATGGGGTAAGACCGGGTACAGGTTACTCACTTATTTCTACTGAAGTGTGGTGCCATCCATAGGCTGGTAATGTGGTTTGGCTGCTTTTATTAATTTGGCGTGTGCACATACACATCTAGTATTTCAACACACTAAATCGTCAATATCTTAGAGGAAAAACATCACATCTCTGTATATTCCTACCATGTTTTAAAGTTCTGGGGCTTCTCATTCATTTGTTAATACGTAAATATCTAAAATCACTAAAATTCTTCAAATGTCTGATGTGCTAATAATTGTTTCTTTTTTCTTTCAGGTAAGTTGTAGCAGTATTCCTACAGGAGGCGAAAACGTTAAAGATTTTGGGTAAGTCCTGCGGTGTTGTCATATTCCATTCCCCGTAAGTGGTGTGTGACGAGCGACAGCTTTATCCTTCTCTAGTAACTTACACTAGGACAAAAATTCAGATTTTGCAAAAGATAGTGTCTTACGTTCGGAACTCATTTTACAGAATTTGTTCACACAAACTATTTTTTAAAATCACTCGTCTCCAGTTTTCGTCCACTCGCACTTGATCTTCTTGTAACAATGAAACTGAGAATGAACACACTGCAGAAATGTATCCTTATCATGTGTGTGGAAAGAGGGTTCTCTCGAAGGAATACAGTTTATGACTGTATGGTACATAACACTTTGGTGCAAGTACAGTTGCCCTTAATATTATTGCACTTTTTAAAATACGTACGTTGTAACCCACAACACATAAAGTATTCAGTTTTAATCAGGTTATTTACGCAAACGTGTCTCGAAAAATATGTCTGTTTCCGCATTAGGCAGTTTCCCGGTTTGGAGTATAATTTTATATGGAAAATAGCTTCGTCCCGAAAGTTACTTTCCGTTTTTCCAGGTTCCCGGCATATTAGTCCTTTTTAGGCTGTTCAATAAAGAATGATCACAGTTTGCTTGATAACGTACCTTTACTCATTCTCATAATTTTGATGGTCCTTCTCAAAACAGTCTCCCCTGAATGCGATGCACTTGTCCCAGCGTTTCTGCCAGTCTTCAAAGACATGCGGGAACCATTTTTGAGAGATCCTTCAAAATCACCTCCGCAGCCTTCACCACTGCTTCTGATGATATATAATGCCTCCCACGAATACGTTTCTTCAAGTTAAGGAATAGAAAAAGGTCACATGGGGCTAATCTGGACTTTAGGGAGGGTGAGCGATGCACTTCACGTTTATTTTTACAAGATATTCAGCAACAACATTGACAATATGCGGCCGCGCATTATCTTAGTACAGCATCCAGCCTGCTTCACGGAAATGTGGTATTTTGCTCCTGATATGGACTTGCAATGTTTTCAGGACATCCCTGTACTATTGTCCAGTTACTGATGTGTGTACAGGTACAACATGCTGATAAACCATTCCATGAATATCAAAGAATGAGATGACCATAACTTTCCCAGCAGAAGCAACCACTTTTGCTTTTTGGGGGGGTTGGTGATGAAGGGTATTTCCACATTGAGCTTAGCTGCTTGGTCTAAGGATCAAAATGATGTAGCCAAGTTTCATCAGCAGTGATTACGTTTGAAAGAAACTCCGGATCTTCCTCTAACATCAACTTTAACTGCATGCAGACCTGTATGCGAATGTCGTTTTGTTCGGGAATCAACAGTCTTGGAACCCATCGCGCACAAACAGGTCTCATGTGTAATGTTTCTGTCACTAACGTGTGTGTGGCACCCAATGAAATGTTCAGTATTTCAGAAAGTGGTCTTAAGGTAATTCGTCGCTCCTCTCTCACAATGGCAGCAGCAGTGTTGATGTTTTCTTCCGTAAGAGCAGTAGCTGGAGCACCGGGTCCACCATCCTTTGAAATTGATTATCTCCCCTCTTTAAACATTTTAAACCAGCTTGGAGTTGTGCTGTAGGGAAGAACAGACTCTCCACAGGCCTCCTGTAACATTGTATAGGCCTCAACTGGAGATTTGTTGAGACGAAAGCAGAATTTCAAAGCAGCATATTATTCCTCGCGAATCATCTCCATTATTTCGGTAGGCGATAATGAACATTATTCTCGCAGGCGGGCTTCAGGAGTATCAAGGGTGAAACTACTATGGTATGTTTGTTACACATTAAGTTAACACAATATATTAAATTCTAGCGCGAGAAATTATGACCGTTAAAATTATGATCATTATTTATTGAATAGTAAGTAGATCACTGAATTTCACCAAAAAAATTGTATACCAAAAATATAATTTCTGACACTCCCATTATACTTTCTCAGAAAGGCCCATAACCATTCCGATTAAAGTGCCACACGTTTAAGATACTAGTACAAATACAGTACAAATGAAACGTATATATTGCTTTTTTATGGGATAGATGTTAAATTTCTATTCTTCCTGAATGGCTTTAGATGAAGGAAATCATACTCTGCACAAAATGTGTTTCGAATGAGATTGTTTGTATTTGAACGTTACTACCGTCCTCCACAGGAGTGATATTCTCCGAGGCCTAGTTTTGTTGTTATGGTGCCAGATAAACAAATTTAATCTGTTTTTAAAATAAAGTGCAATGTTAATGATGCAGGAAATGTTTATTTACAAATAAAGTTCGTATACAACCACTGACCACAGACCACAACTTTTGAAGGATTGATCAATGCAGCTAGTCTGAGGAAAGCGAATTAAAAGCCACAGAATATAGAAAAATCTATACCAAATTGGCACCCTAACGTATAGCCTAAGAACTTCTCCATCAAACTCCAAGGACGTTAGCAATAAGATAATGTTTATCTCGATTAACATGGATAGAGGATAAACTGACTACAGAAATAGACCACGTTAATGTATGTCCCTGGACTTAACTCTAGTGCTATTGAAGTTGCGGCTTCCACTGCTCTTCTGTCTGAAGAACTGTAGCTATCCTTTTTACCGCTTTTTTGCTCGTTACTATCCATTGTTACTATTATCATCTTAAAAATGCAAGATCCTTTGTGGTTTCAGCTGTGTAAAGAGCTGTAAGTAGAGTGCTGCACAAGCCATGAGTACATCGATCCTGTTATTCATTCCAAAGACCTAGTTGAGAAAATGACAGGTGATTAATGAGTTGGGAAACGACATGTGTTTCATCGCCGCCCCAACATTGTATTTGCTGAATGTATTCATGAAGAAGCGTAGCTTGACCTGCTTTGTCGTTGTTAGTAGTTTATTCAAGCTCGCATTCAATTCCCATTCTGTGCTTGTGTGTTTCTTAGTTTTTACTGTTCGGTAGGCCAGTGCTGGGGTGGTGCTCTGTTATCCCTGACCCTGACGCCAGGCGAATGCCCGAATTTCCTGTCCCTCCATTTCATCTCCATTATCTCACATCATCTCATCTGGTGGTCTCTTTCAGGGTAGTTGTGTCGGCGGGTGTCTCGGCGGTGCATGACAGGATGATATGCTCCTGGTAATCACTTCCTCCTCTGGTAGACGGTCTCCGAACTCTGAACCCGGTCTTGTGGGGACATTTCCGGACCACAGTAGGGTGGAATTGAAAGCGAAATCTACCCGAAGGTCCAAAGATCCCGGCCTAAGCGATGGAAACTCCGGGTTTTTTCTATAGGGCAATACCTGGAGTCTAAGGAGCCCCCCCCCCCCATCGACAACGTCAAGACGGGTGGAAGTGTATACGCCACTTACGCGCGTCAAACCCGCAGGGAAGACTACCGAATAACCTCGGTGGAGCCGCCTGGTGATCTAGCACACCTTCTACTAGCTTTGCAGGCTAGTACCCGGACTTTAGGCAACCCTCTGCCCCCTCCGGGTGGCCGAAGCCTGGCCGAAGGTACCCGATCTCCCACGGGTGTAGGGAACACATTGCCCCCTCGAGTCCAACCCAATCCGAACAACTCGCATTCGAGGGAGGGGATCCGTCCCCTTCAGCTGCTGTGGTACGGACGCTGCGGACCCCTAGCACTCGGGGTATAGTCGCGCTGGTGTAACGCTTACCATGGATTTATCTTTCTTAATAGAAACCTCTCAAATAATACACTAATTATTCTTGTAAGAGTGAGAGGGGAATTGACGGGCGTCCCGGTCGTGTGCTAAACACCAATTTAACGCATCACTTCAACCAATGGAATCCGCAGAAATCACAAATGACAGATGTTCACTCCACGTGGAGTAATCAGTGCGTTATCTGAGAGGTATCTATTACCAGAGATAAATACATGGTCACCGTTCAAATAGCGCCACAATACCTTTGACGTTACTAGACGAACCTCGGGCCGAACATTCGGGCCGCTCCCTGAATGGGAGTTTGGATACCCGTGGGAGATCGGGTACGTCTCCGGACGGGGTTGTGAGAAGCCATAGGTATATTCCCGCGTACTAGCCTGCAGAGCTAGTAGAAGGTGTGCTAGATCACCAGGCGGCCCCACCGAGGTCATATCGGTAGCCCTCCCATTGTGGAGTTGGCGCGCGTGAGTGGCGTAACCACTTCCATTCCGTCTTGAGTCCACAGGACCAGATAGGGGGACTTGTTAGTCTCTAAGTCATGCCCTATGGAAAGCCCCACGGAGGCGCAGGGCGCCCTTTCGGGACAGTTCGATAACTCCCTGGTCGTTAGAGGGGGATTCAATCTTCACTCCGTGAGGATATGCCCTGGTAGATACTCTCGAGTTTATATATAGTTAATATATGTTCGAGAGGGGCTCGAACGTTCGGCCCGAGGTTCCTCTAGTAACGTCAGAGTACCGCGAGTGCTCGGGGTCCGCCGCGCTCGCACCAAAGCAGCTGAAGGGGACGGATCCCCTCCCAGTAGGGTTGAATGCCGATTGTACTGGCCTACCGGGGAGCTTCCAATTGGTAAATAGTTTTACCCTGCCCTCTACATTGTCGTGGCCCCTTGGGATGGCTGCCCTTTCTTTCCTCTTACCTCATCCTCCTCTTCCGAAGATGCCCCACTGGAGGGGCATAGGCAAAAGACCAGGAGTGGACCTTCTTGCCGAATCCACTCTGCAGCTTAGTCTAGTCCAGTCCACTAAGTACATAGTATGGAAAATGAAAACGCGTATTTTCTCAATAGTCTCATTTGTTTGGTAAAATTCCACTTGATGCAATTTTAATCCAGTTTAACTGAAATTTTCAGTGAGCTTCCAGGGAAAGATTGCCTGCCTCTGTAGCGTGTCTGCTTCAACTTCAAGAGAGCCCAAGTTCGAATCTGGTCACAGTGTGTAATATGGATAAGGTTTTCTTCGGGAGTTTCCCTTATCTTGAAAGATGAATGTCTGAGCTCTATGTACCCTGTACTCATTTGAACATCATTTCATTCATCGTCAGATATGACTTAACATTGGAGGTTTTCCCTTATCCTGAAAGATGAATGTCTGGTAACTCTAAGCTCTATGTACTTTGTACTCATTTGAACACCATTTCATTCATCGTCCGATATGACTTAACGTTGGAGGTTTTCCCTTATCCTGAAAGATGAATGTCTGGTAACTCTAAGATCTATGTACACTGGACTCATTTGAACATCATCACATTCATCGTCCGATATGACTTAACATTGGAGGTTTTCCCTTATCCTGAAAGATGAATGTCTGGTAACTCTAAGATCTATGTACACTGGACTCATTTGAACACCATTTCATTCATCGTCCGATATGACTTAACATTGGAGGTTTTCCCTTATCCTGAAAGATGAATGTCTGGTAACTCTAAGATCTATGTACACTGGACTCATTTGAACACCATTTCATTCATCGTCCGACATGACTTAACATTGGAGGTTTTCCCTTATCCTGAAAGATGAATGTCTGGTAACTCTAAGCTCTATGTACTTTGTACTCATTTGAACACCATTTCATTCATCGTCCGATATGACTTAACGTTGGAGGTTTTCCCTTATCCTGAAAGATGAATGTCTGGTAACTCTAAGATCTATGTACACTGGACTCATTTGAACACCATTTCATTCATCGTCCGACATGACTTAACATTGGAGGTTTTCCCTTATCCTGAAAGATGAATGTCTGGTAACTCTAAGATCTATGTACACTGGACTCATTTGAACATCATCACATTCATCGTCCGATATGACTTAACATTGGAGGTTTTCCCTTATCCTGAAAGATGAATGTCTGGTAACTCTAAGATCTATGTACACTGGACTCATTTGAACACCATTTCATTCATCGTCCGATATGACTTAACATTGGAGGTTTTCCCTTATCCTGAAAGATGAATGTCTGGTAACTCTAAGATCTATGTACACTGGACTCATTTGAACATCATCACATTCATCGTCCGACATGACTTAACATTGGAGGTTTTCCCTTATCCTGAAAGATGAATGTCTGGTAACTCTAAGATCTATGTACACTGGACTCATTTGAACACCATTTCATTCATCGTCCGATATGACTTAACGTTGGAGGTTTTCCCTTATCCTGAAAGATGAATGTCTGGTAACTCTAAGATCTATGTACACTGGACTCATTTGAACACCATTTCATTCATCGTCCGACATGACTTAACATTGGAGGTTTTCCCTTATCCTGAAAGATGAATGTCTGGTAACTCTAAGATCTATGTACACTGGACTCATTTGAACATCATCACATTCATCGTCCGATATGACTTAACATTGGAGGTTTTCCCTTATCCTGAAAGATGAATGTCTGGTAACTCTAAGATCTATGTACACTGGACTCATTTGAACATCATCACATTCATCGTCCGATATGACTTAACATTGGAGGTTTTCCCTTATCCTGAATGATGAATGTCTGGTAACTCTAAGATCTATGTACACTGGACTCATTTGAACACCATTTCATTCATCGTCCGATATGACTTAACATTGGAGGTTTTCCCTTATCCTGAAAGATGAATGTCTGGTAACTCTAAGCTCTATGTACTTTGTACTCATTTGAACACCATTTCATTCATCGTCCGATATGACTTAACATTGGAGGTTTTCCCTTATCCTGAAAGACGAATGTCTGGTAACTCTTAGCTCTATGGACCGAGTGTTCGCTTTAGTAGCATAGATGGTAGAGTGTCTGCCTCACGTTCAAGAGGTTCTGAGTTCGAATGTCGGTCAGGGTGAGCTGTCTGGATAAGGTTCCCTTTTCCCCGGATGTTTGCCTAACCTGAAAGAGCAATGCGTGGTAACTATGGTCCCTGAACTCATTTGAACATCATTTCATCCGTTTCATTCACATTCCGATGACTTAGCATTGGATGACTTAAATTAAATAGAAGAATTACCTAAATACGAATTTTTCCGTGAAAATATGTATAAGTTTAACTAATATATAAACTATTTCAAAAAAAATATTAAAACGTTAATTTCTCAAACCGAAATTTGTTGCAGATGGACAAAATTTGGTGTGTAGGATCGGGCTAACTTTAGAATAGATTACATGCAAATTATAGAAATATTTTACGGTGGACTTTTTAATATTAGTTTTAGCGTTTTAGTGCACATAAAAGTATACGTTTAGCGTGAAATTAGAGCTCTACTGATGAGTATTTTATGATATAAGGTAAGAAAAGAATGCCAGGAAAATAATTTTAGAAGGTTAGGAAACCCCTGTCATCTTTGGCATTAATGTGAAACCTGATTTATGGACATATAATGACTAGATATAAAACTGCTTCATAGCCATCTATGGCCATTCACTTTAAGCCACTTTTCATCACCAAATGTTTGCAACACTGATCTAGGGTGCTGTTGTCCTCGCTCCGAAATAAACTCGACTGGCTTACCTGGAAATGATTACATTTATAAAATAATGATCAATTCCTATCCTTTGTTGTGACTAAGGGATATCGTCAACACAGCTCTATAAACACCGTATCAGAAAACATGGACAGTCCTCTTATCTGACGGATGTTCCTAATGTCCATCCGGTAAATTTAAAGGTCATTCCAGTGTTATCATTCTGCATATGGTCAAAGTGGGTGCATGATGTTCGTTTACGTTTAATATATTGACGAAATTGAAACATTGGCCTGATGGAAGAGACTTTCGTTTTAGAGAAACGTGACTTTGGTTTTAGAGAAAAGTGTCCCCAAAATATGAAAAATATAAGTTATGGTTAACTGTAATATATGATAAATGAGTAGATAACAGCAGTTGAAATTAATTGTTCTTTCACACTGGCCTTGTGTAGGCTAAAGTATGGAAAGGTAGAATCAGACTGAAAAATTCAATGCCGTAGCCGGGATTTGAACCACGGATCTTCTGGTCTCCGTCCAGCAACTCTAACCAATTGAGCTACTATGGCCAAGGTGCCGATATGACACTAAATTCTCCAACTGACTCGTGTTCTTCTCGGTAAATCACTAGGAGTTATAAAACACATGAGGCAACTACCTTAATGGCGACTTACTATACCTTAAGTACTTTAAAAGAAGTTTTAAGCGCTTTAAAAAAACACGGATCAGTTGGAGAATTTAGTGTCATGTTGGCACGTTGGCCTTAGTAGCTTAATGGTTTAGAGCGGCTGGACGGAAACCAGAAAATCCGTGGTTCAAATGCCGGCTATGGCATTGAATTTTTCATTCTGGCTATACCCTTTCATAGTGCGTCCTACACACGGCTAGTGTGAAAGAACAATTAATTTCCATTAATTGTACGTAATAGTGGTCCGAATTATAAAGCCCGGGCCTTAAAGTGCTTAGAGCAAAAATGAAATGTGTAGTGTTTAACGGCCGCTTTTACTACATACGGCACCGCAGGCGATGACACTGATGATGCATGAGATGAAGATGGAACACCGGTGGAATTAGATGGCGGGGGAAACCGGAGATCCCGGAGAAAACCCGCCCCGGCGCCATGTTGTCCACCACCAATCTCACTTTGCGGTCTCCTGGGATCGAACCTGGGCCGCCTTGGTGAGAGCCAAGCGGTCTAACCACTGAGCCACGGCGCGGCCTAAAGTACTTACAGCATAGTAAATCGCCATTAAGGTAGTTGTCTAATGTGTTTATGAGAACTCCTTACTGGTTTACCTGGAAAAACATGAGTCAGTTGGAGAATTTAATGTCATGTTGGCAATTTTTTTTTCTGTAATTTTACGTCCTCCAACGTTAAGTCATATCGGACGATGAATGGAATGGGTGAAATGATGCTCAAATGAGCCAGGGTCCATAGAGGTTAGAGTTACCCGACATTCGTTTGCCGGATAAGGGAAAACCCCGGAAAAACCTTATCGAGGTAACTCACCCTGACCGAGATTCGAACTCGGGACCTCTTGAACGTGAGGCAGACTCGCTACCACCACGCTACCGAGGCGGGCGTGTTGGCACGTTGGCCATAGTAGCTCAATGATTTAGAGCGGCTGGACGGAAACCAGAAGATCCGTGGTTCAAATCCCGACTATGGCATTGAATTTTTCAGTCTGGCTCTATACTTTCATAGTGCGTCCTACACATGGCTAATGTGAAAGAATAATTAATTTATACTATAGTTTTTTTAAGTATGAAAACCAAAAATATATATCTTTTTACCCAAAGAGCTGTACCAAATGTTCTTAAAATAAGATGTTATGAAAATGACGTGAGTCTGCAGGCAAGGGCGTGCCACAAAAGTAGTAAGTAGTGATTTAACATCTGTAGGCTATAAAATTCTTTATTGAACCTGCCATAAAACAACAGTAAAGATGCCACTGGTGGAAGGTAAAAGTTTGCTCAGAAGCCTCTCCTTTCACTTGCGTTTGGAGCACCTCATCTCATTGAGATGTTTTGAAGAGTTCTTGCGTTTCTTTAAAAAATGCTTCAAGCGAGAATTTCTCTGCTAAGAATGTGTACTGAATATTAAACAGCGGGCCCATCAAAAATCTGTTGTTCCTTGATATCAATAAGTGAACAACTCCCTTGTACTCAGCTAAATTAAATTCCAGAGGACAAAAGAAGACGATAAGATGAAAAATGAGAGCAAGGACATCCGAATATTGGAAATGCCAGTGCCATATCGATCATACCGTATTCTCACAACGTGAGGAAGGTGCCCAATTTTGGCGAAGTGTCCATACGGGTTCATGTCAAAATTGTCTGAGTATTGCCTTATTTAAAGCGGCTGAGGTATTTGTAACTTCAAATAGAATTTGTTTGTACGACTCACTATTTACAATATAAATAACATATTTTACTCCCAGTTGTATTAATTGTCTGGTGCTACCTCAGCTTGCATACTGCCCAGGCCTTCTAGCATTGTTCCACTCCATCATCTAATCTAATTTTCTATCTGTCTCCCCTTGTTGTCCCAGCATTTTTTCTTTTTCTTTTTCAGTCCTTAATTTTCTCATCCACTTTTCTTTAGCTTCCCAAAACAAGTTCTTCTTCTACTTCCATTTCCCCCCCGTAACCATTCTTATATATTATCCTCTCGCTTTGCATCTTTTTCCATCTCTTCTCCAGAACTTTGTCTCCAAAGTGCTAGTTCTCTGTATTCTACGAGAGCTTTTCAATAAAGAATGATCACAATTTTTTTTGACAACGTACCTTTACTCATCCTCATAATTTTGATGGTCCTTCTCAAAATAGTCTCCCCTGAACGCGATGCGCTTGTCCCAGTGTTTCTGCCAGTATTCAAAGACATGTTGTAAACCACGTTTTGAGAAATCCTTCAAAATCGCTGCTACTGATGATGGATAATGTCTCCCACGAAGGCGTTTCTTCAAGTTAGGGAATAGAAAAAAGTCACATGGGGCTAAATCCGGACTATAGGGAGGGTGAGGGCAGCACTTCACGTTGATTTTTACAAGATATTCAGCAACAACATTGGCAATATGTGGCCGGGCAATATCGTGGTGCCGAATTCAGCCTGCTTCACAAAAATGTGGTCCTTTGCGCCTGATATGGACTTGCAATGTTTTCAGGACATCCCTGTAGCATTGTACAATTACTGATGTGTGTGCAGGTACAAGATGCTGATAAACCATTCCATGAATATCAAAGAATGAGATGACCAGAACTTCCCCAGCAGAAGCAACCAATTTTGCTTTTTTTTTGGGGGGGGGGGGTTGGCGATGAAGGAAATTTCCACACTGAGCTTTGCTGTTTGCTCTCAGGATCAAAATGATGTAGCCAAGTTTTATCAGCAGTAATTACTTTTGAAATAAACTCCGGATCATCCTCTAACATCAACTTTAACTGCATGCTACCTCCATTGCAGCGGTAGGCGATACTGAACATGTCTAAACTTGCTTGGTTCTCACAAGCGGGAACCAGGAGTACCAACAATGAAACTACTACAGCATGTTTGTCTCACATTAGGCTAACAGAATAAAATAAGATTGAATTTTAGTGCGAAAAATTATGACCGTAAAAGAATTATGATCATTCTTTATTGAACAGGCCTCGTACTTAAACCACGCAGTCGCAATATTGATTTTTCGGGACCAAATTAAAACAGCTAGTACAATCTGGATGCCTGAAGGTCAGTACCATGTTCTCTCCACCACACAGTCCTTACTTAGCATCTTGTGATTTCTTTTTATTTCCAAAAATTAAATTGAAATGCGAAGAACTGCCCTCCCCCGTTTATGGGCAATCTTTATAGTCGCTGCTGGAACGGTTTTCATGGATTTATCTTTGTTAATAGAAACCTCTCAGATAACGCAGTGATTATTCTGTAAGAGTGAGAGGGGAACTGCCGCGCTTCCCCAACCTGTGCTGAGCAGCCATGAACGCATCACTGCAACCAATGGAAATCGCAGAAATCACAAATGACACATAAATGTTTACTCTACGTGGAGTAATCAGTACGTTATCTGAGAGGTATCTCTTACCAAAGATAAATCCATGGTAACAGTTCGAGCAGCGCTACAATAACCTCTGTGATATTTCACAGCTATTGGGCGGGCAAGGCCCCTTAATTGCTTAGGCTTGAACTGCTTTTACGTGCCGTAAATCTTCAACAGGGGACCATCGGCTTTACTTACCTTCCGCAGGAAGTCATGCTAAGAATTTTAACGTATGAAAATATCCATCGCCCTCCCCTGGACTTAAACCCGCGGTCCCGGGGATCAGTCTGACATGTTACTCCTAGGGATTGGGATTGGGGTTTCATTACGGAGGGCATTCGGTACGTAGGCCACCATGCTGGGCCCATTGTTCCTATGCCTCCAAGTGGGGCCACCCTCGGGAGGAAGGATGAGGCGAAGTAGCCACAGGGCGGCCGTCCTAAGGAGCCACGACAGTACAGAGGGCAGGGTCCATACAGTTTACTTGGATAGAGACTTCCTCCGACAGGGCATCACAACGAACTCTCTCCGCCAAAAGCGGGATGACAACGAGCCCAGCAGCCGAGCCCCAATGGTCCCAGGCAGGCGATCTGAGCCCCAAAGGTCCCTGGCTGGCGGTCCCGAAATGGTCCTAGCAGAGGAGCAGAGACCGGCAACTGACCTACCGGAGGAGGAAGTAGTTTTCCTCAGAGCATATCATCCTGCCATGCACCGCCGAGACTCCCGCCGACACTTCCACCCTGAAAGAGACCACCAAATGAGAGATAAAAATGAAATGTGTAGTGTTTAACGCCCGCTTTTACTACATACGGCACCGCAGACGATGACACCGATGACGTGAGATGAAGATGGAGCACCGGTGGAATGAGATGGCTGGGGAAACCGGAGATCCCGGAGAAAACCCGCCCCAGCGCCGTGTTGTCCATCACAAATCTCACTTTGCGGTCGCCTGGGATGGAACCCGGGCCGCCTTGGTGACAGTCAACCACTGAGCCACGGCGCGGCCAAATGAGAGATGATATGAAATGATAATGGAGATGAAATGGAGGGACACGAAATTCGGGGGATGTAATTAACTTAACCAGCATTCGCCAGTGACCCGGGAGAGCCCATGGTTGTGGTAGGAATCGAACCCGGACCTCCCGAATGCGGGCTACAGGCGAAACCGTCTGAGTCATCCCGTTCGGTTGTTACTCCCAGGACACGAGGACGACGTTTACGTCATTAGTTGAATGCCTCAGGGAGAATGGCATCATTGTATAGGACTTGTTTCATTGAGTGCAAAAATGCATCGGTGTTAAAAGGCAGTCTCCACCTGTTCGTGTTGTGGAATCTCCATGGGGGGTCGGACAAGTGCACTGACGGTAAAACACCTTGGGACATATAGTAACCCTGATTTCTCCTCCCTGTCATTGAGGGGGGGGGGGTCAGCAACCTGAGTCAGAACCTGTTTAACAACTTGGTGCCTACAAGGCTAATGATGTAATCCCATTTGTAAATGAGACTTCCCTCACACAATCTCTTACATTGTTTAATGACAAGCGATATTTTTTATGACTGTACCTTACTGGGCCGTATAATAGATTTAATAGCCTATTGTATTAGAAACAACTATCATTGATGCAGATGTTTGGTCTATGATATCTTACCTGGCGGAGAAAATGGAGTAACCGCTATATTTTATGTGAACTATATGTCAACTCATGAAAATATTTAGCAGTCAAATTACTTGAAAAACTACGAGGGCTGTTCAGTAATTTTTTACGGTCATAATTTTTCGCACTAAAATTCAATCTTATTATATTCTGTTACCTTAATGTGAAACAAACACGCCGTAGTAGTTTCATTGTTGCTACTCTTCCTTCCCGCCTGTGAGAACCAGGCAAGTTCAGACATGTTCAGTATCGCCTACCGCTGCAATGGAGGAAACGTGCAGTTAAAGTTGATGTTAGAGGAAGATCTGGAGTTTCTTTCAAACGTAATCACTGCTGATGGAACTTGGCTACATCATTTTGATCCTGAGAGCAAACAGCAAAGCTCAGTGTGGAAATCTCCTTCATCACCAACCCCCAAAAAAGTAAAAGTGGTTGCTTCTGCTGGGAAAGCTATGGTCATCTCGTTCTTTGATATTCATGGAATTGTTAATTAGCATGTTGTACCTGCACACACATCAGTAACTGGACAATACTTCAGGGATGTCCTGAAAACATTGCAAGTCCATATCAGGCACAAAAGACCACATTTCCGTGAAGCAGGCTGGATGGTACACCACGATAATGCACGGCTGCATATTGCCAATGTTGTAGCTGAATATCTTGCAAAAATCAACGTGAAGTGCGTCCCTCACCCTCCCTATAGTCCGGATTTAGCCCCATGTGACTTTTTCTATTCCCTAGCTTGAAGAAACGCCTTCGTGGAAGGCATTATCCATCATCAGAAGCAGTGGTGAAGGCTGCGGAAGCGATTTTGAAGGATCTCTCAAAAATGGTTTCCAGCATGTCTTTGAAGACTGGCAGAAACGCTGGGACAAGTGCACCGCATTCAGGGGAGACTATTTTGAGAAGGACCATCAAAATTATGAGGATGAGCAAAGGTACGTTGTGAAAAGAAACTGTGATCATTCTTTATTGAACAGTCCTCGTATTATTTCTGTTTTCTACTACTTACCTATAGTCTGTGGTGCACAGCGAAGGGGAAAACCTCGGGCACGGTGACCTACGGAACATCTATTGCAGCCCTTGAAGAAGGGATGAAATGAAGGGACCATTTAAGGCTACAGGGCACACAGTCGCGCCTAACTTGTACATGGCTTTGGTACAGAAATTACACTGGGCAACAACAAAAAAATAATTTTTGAATGTTCCAAGCACTTCTTGAGGCAATTTCTACTAATTTTAGGTTGAGAAAAACAAATATGACAATGAAAATATTTTATTATCTGTAGTATTATATATTAACGGATTGAGAGAAAAGGATACATTTTAATTACATACATGCTAACTATGAAAGTGCATTTGATTTTTTAAACTGGTAATTACATGCCAGGAGTCCTAAATTGCTGGAAAAATACTTCGGAGATAGTCCTGTGTGAAGAGAATCATGTGGTGGCCTATTGACTTGAATTCACTTTGAAGTCACAACACTTTCATCAGTTCTCAACTCGCAACTCGATACAGTTTAAATGTACACACACACACACACACACACACACACACACACACACACACACACACACACACACACACACACACACACACACACACACACGCTCGCACACACACTGTTAACCACTCTCTAGCAGGTGCCTGCCGACACGAGCTGTCCAGTCCAGTCGCTTTTATACACGAGCCGCTGTTTCTTGAAGGTTCCCGAGACTTCACGAAAGCTCACGAAGCTTCACGAACCCTCATGGTGAACGTCCAGACTATCTCTGTCTCCTTCTCCCTCTGTTGCTCTCTCACTCTCGGTAAGTGTTCAGTGCTATTTGGTCCCCTGGCTTGGCTTTGGCGCTATCTGTCTCTCTCTGTGCTCGTCTACGTAGTAGCCAAACAGTGCCTCGCGACATGAGGTTAAACCTTAATGAGAGTGAGTACGCAGAAAAATTGTTCAGGCTTACTAAAGCCTGCCAGTGGTGATGGACGGGTGGAGAGGCAGGCGTTAGTAGTGTGTCAAAGTGAGCGATACAGTACAGTGAGTAGTTAGAGCACATTCCAAACTCCGTGATAAGGAGCCGGCAGGCCGTTCACCGGTCAGTAAGAGCGGCTCCGGGTGTGGGATCTCCAAGCTGTTAGTGAAGCAGTTTACGTGTGAATATCAGAGTTGTGTGTACATCGGCATTAGAGGTGGACCTGTGTGTGGATAAGAAAAATTACAGCATCACATAAGCAGCGTGCTAGGAGACTTAAAGGAAAATTGTAGAGAGTTTCGAGGGGTTCCATTTGTCTAAAAGAAAGGCTGGTTATAACCTTTAAGATTAAGATGCAGTACTAAGAAAGAAGTGAAAAATTATTTATTACAGGAATGGCAAGAAGAGTGGGATAATGCACACGTAGGAAGAAGAATACATTATCTTTTTCCGGGCATTAAAGAGAGGCTAAAATTGGAACATATAAAACCAAGAAAAGGATTTTTTCACTTTGTTACAGGACATGGCACATATAATGTATATTTAAAAGGAATAGGGAAGAAGAACTCAGATTTATGTGAGCAATGTAACTGTTTAGATTCGGCTGAACATGTTGTTTTTGAGTGCAATAAATATAGTGCACTAGTAGAAGACGGTCGAAGGTAACTTCAAGGAAAATGTTTATGGAACATCTTAAGAGATGCAGAAGATTATGCACATTTAGAAAATATGTCTCAGATAATATCTGTTAAGGCGTTGGAGGAATATATGACCCGCGACAAAATACTTCAAGAAAGAAATGTTAGAACATTTCAATCTTTGAGAAAAGAATATAACTTAAGAGATCGTCGGAGGGAAATAGGACCAAGAGAAACTGAAGATACAGATTACCAGACTTGAAGACCTAATTTAAGACACACAACCGATAAATAGAAGACGCCAGTTACGGATATCGGAAAGAACAGAAACCATAGAAGGAGAATCCCAGGAGAGCCAAAGGAGATATATGGAGAGTATCAGAGCGGACAGACACAGCTGATTATGCAGAAGAGGAAAGTTGACAACCCGAATATCTGGAACTGACGAACCAGCTCCATCTACTGATACCAGTCTCTTTAGGAGATGGATACCAGTAGGAGGAAGCTTTGGATACAAGTTGCAGACGAGGAAATTGTAAAATTCTAGTTAACAATCTTTCGTATTCTGTTATCGCAATTAAAGCTGTAGTAGAAATGTAGTTTTGATTTATATTGTTGGTGTAGAAGTAGAAGAAAGACTATTTTAGATAGATTAGATGAGTAGATTTGTAAGGTTACTGGAATACAGTAATCTGTAAGTTTAGTTAGTTTAAGGTAGCAAGTAGACTATATCTGCAAAATTTGTAAATTGTTCAGTGTAATTTGATTTAAAAATGAGGTTTGCGCAATAAGGCTTGATATAGATATGCAGATTTTATTTTTTATTATAAGTTTAAGATTACGACTGAATGGGCTACTAGCAATCGGCAACAGTTTGGCGCGAACATCAATAACAGAGGACTTTAATTCTAAAGTTAACTCTCCCACGTAAATTGTTTATCTTATTCACAATATTTTCCATTTTTTGATACTTTTTATGGGATTAATTCATGTTATGAAATAAAAACTTGTGTATCTAGAAGGTGGTGGTGTTTGCTTTGAAAGCTGTTCATTACGGTGCCAGGAAGATGATCAGCATCTGTGACGGAAAAGAGCAATACGGTCAATTCTTCAAGGATTCTTACAAAGGGAAGCCGTGATATTTTTCGTTAATTCACATTTTTATTCATGGCAAACTTATTTCACTTTGCTGCAAGAAGGTAAACGTCTACAGGTTTCAGTTTCTACAACTTTGTAGTTATGCCTTGGCAGTCATCTTGTTCTTATATAATATTGAAATTATTTCATACACAACTCTAGAACTTGAACTTTGTGTGCACATCCGGTTAAGTACGTTCAAATGCAGCTGTTGGAGGTCGAGTTAATTTAAGAGGACAAGTTGATTTATCTGTGAGGTGAACCGCAAATGAAATGTCTTGTGCAGAAACATAAACTGGTAAGACACTTCAACAAAATTGACCACCGCTGTCCAAGGTTCGAAACTTCGTGTCATCCAGGTTGCCTTGCTAAGTGTTCTTTCAGTGTTTCCTCAGTTCTTTGGATGAGTATTAGATGCCAGAACTAATAGAAATAAGGGTAACACGCGAGGCTTTTATTTGATAGATCCTGGTTTTGATCCCTGGGGTCGCCTACTCTCACTATGGATTTTTCCGTGCTTTTCGTTGTTGACAAGAGAATTCTGGAGTGATGTGCATTCTACCACAGCTCTGTCAGAGAATGCCCTTACAGCAACCCTCCTTATGAACCTAATTCTCGCCCACTTCATGACTGCATTATATGTTACCAAATCTTAAACTTCTAATTCCCATCTTAAACATACCTTTTACTTTGTGACTTGCTAAATTTTAAGAATTCTTTCGCTTTTCTAATTTTCAGAATTGCAGATAATTCTGATTTCTGCATTGTAGCTCTAGGAACTTGGAGCTATTGGATTCTTCTTCTTCATCATCATTATTCAAGATTTGGACCCTAGGATCCATTCCATCCCCACCAATCAATGTCTCCCCGTCTCTTCCTTGGTCTTCCTATGTTTCTTTTACCAGTTGGACCGTAGTCGGTCACTATTCTAGGGAATCGTCCCTTGTTCATGACCCGTACACGACGTCTTCAGTATTGTATATTATGTTTAATCTTTTTTTAAGTCAAATATGTTCAATTCTTCTCTTATTGATTCATTTGTTTTATTATCTAACAAAGAGTATCCGGCCACTGAACTTAAAATTCTCTGTCTTCTGATTCATTTTTTTTCTGTTTTCTGTTTTGCCCATGTTTCGCTTGAATAAAGTAATACAGAAACTGTCAGTCTCTTTGGGTTTCTCTTCTAGTTTTCCTTCTAAGGGTTCAGTTTATTGTGCCAAATTTATTTAGTTTCTTATCAATATCTTTCTGTTCTAATACAGCGGTTATTTCGGATCCCAAGTAGTTAAATGCTGCCACATGTTGTATAGTTTTCTCATTTATTACAATTTTACTTTTCACACATTATAAAACTCTTTAAAACTCTTGTTTTATTTACAGATATTTTTAAATTGTAAGATGCTAATATTTTATTTAATATGTATACTTTTATCTGTAAGACATCTTCTGGTCATCAGCGTATAATACAAGGTCTGTTCAATAAAAAAGGATCACAATTTTTTTGACACCGTACCTTTACTCATCCTCATAATTTTGATGGTCCTTCTCAAATTAATCTCCCCTGAATGCGATGCACTTGTCCTAGCGTTTCTGCTAGTCTTCAAAGACATGCTGGAAACCACTTTTGAGAGATTCTTCAAAATCGCCTCGGCAGCCTTCACCACTGCTTCTGATGATGGATAATGTCTCCCACGAAGGCGTTTCTTCAAGTTAGGGAATAGAAAAAAGTCACATGGGGATAAATCCGGACTATAGGGAGGGTGAGGTATGCACTTCAAGTTGATTTTTGCAAGATATTCAGCAACATTGGCAATATGCGGCCGCGCATTATCTTGGTGCAGCATCCAGTCTGCTTCACTGAAATGTGGTCTTTTGCGCCTGATATGGACTTGCAATGTTTTCAGGACATCCCTGTAGTATTGTCTAGTTACTGATGTGTGTGCAGGTACAACATGCTGATGAACCATTCCATGAATATCAAAGAATGAGATGACCATAACTTTCCCAGCAGAGGCAGCTTTTTGGGGGGTTGGTGATGAAGGAGATTTCCGCCCTATGGCTGCTTCAGGGGTGTACCCTCTTCAGCCTTGACTTTATTTGGAGTTGAGGGGGGATGGCTCTTTTTTTTTCTTGATTAGTTTACGTATGCATGTGTTTACACTTTGTCGTTACTTGCTAATTGGAATACTGTTAGTATATGTCATATTTGTACTTTATTTACTTATTATTATATATATTAATTTTTGTTAATATTATTTTTATTAGTATTTTTTGTTGTTTTGTATAGTTTCGTTTTGCTTTTAGTAGTAGTTTTTTTCTTTATTATTATATATATTTTTATTTATTTTTTTATTTTTTTAATTTTTTATTTATTTTTTTATTTTTTATTTAATACAACCTTTGGGTATGTGTACAGTTACGTTATGTACACAATCGTCATTTTTGAGGCTAGAAATATTTGGAGGTGCTCACGTATCTCGTCTTCCTCGGCTTCCTTTATCCTGGCGTGGTGCTGTATCAGGGTGAGGATTGGTGGGGCGGTGGTTTCCGTCTTCTTGTAGTTCTCTGCTGCTGCAATCAGTTGCCTCCTGTACGGTCTCTCGGACACGATGTACTTGTACATTCGGTCGTGTATGTGCTGATCAAGTGGGGTTGCCTTACAGATGTCGTGCACTTCTTCGTTTCTGTGCCAGGGTACGAGTTTGTTGTCTATTCTTAAGCACATTCTCTCCATCTGTTGAAGCCTGGTTTTGATATATGTTGTTATCGGGAAGGTGACGATGGCGGCGTAGGTGAAGTATGGTCTTACTATTGTCTTATAGAGTTGGTTGAGGATCGGTGCTGAGAGGCCTATTTTGCCTATCTTTGATAAGTAGTGTAAGGTGGAGATTTTTTTATATATAATTTACGTCCTCCAACGTTAAGTCATACGGACGATGAATGAAAGGGGTGAAATGATGCTCAAATTAGTCCAGGGTCCATGGAGCTTGGACTTACCCGACATTCGTCTTTCAGGATAAGGGAAAACCCCGGAAAACCTTATCTAAGTAGTTTACCCTGACCGAGATTCGAACTCGGGACCTCTTGAACGTGAGGCAGACATGCTACCATCTACGCTACCGAGGCGGGCTGTAAGGTGGAGATTGCTGCTTTTGCTTCTTTCATCTTTTGCTGGAAATGTGGTTTTGTACTCAGTTTTTTGTGAAGCTTTATTCCCAGGTATTTTACAGTGGTCTGTATAGGTATTTTGTGTCCTTGGTAGGCTATCGTCGATTCCTGGTAGTTGCGCTTTGTTTTGCTGCGGAAAATGATGGCTTGAGTTTTGCTCGCGTTTACTGTGAGGCGCCATTTGGATGCCCATCTGTGAAAGGCTTTTAGCTGTTTCTCTAATCTTGGTTTTGCGTTCATCAGCTTCGGAGCGCTGCTTAGATATGCAGTGTCGTCGGCGTATTGGGCTAGTTCTATTGCTGGGTGGATCGACTGTGGAGTGTCTGATGTGTAAATGATATAGAGTAGTCCAGAGATAGCGCTTCCTTGAGTTGTGCCTGCTTATTCTCAGTTGCTGGTCTTCGATTGTTATCGTTCTCCTGAAGCCGGCTTGGGTGTTCCGAATTAGTTGGTGGTGTTCAAGGTAGTTTTGTAGTCACTTCACTAGTATTTTTTCGAATACTTTGGATTCAGACCTGCATGCGAATATTCTTTTGTTCGGGAATCAACAGTCTTGGAACACATCGCGCACAAACACGTCTTATGTGTAATGTTTCTGTCACCAACGTGTGCATGGCACGCAATGAAATTTTCAGTATTTCAGAAAGTTATCTTAAGGTAATTCGTCGATCCTCTCTCACAATGGCAGCTGCAGTGTTGATGTTTTCTTCCGTAAGAGCAGTAACTGGAGCACCGGGTCCACCTTCCTTTGAAATTGATTGTCTCCCTTCTTTAAACATTTCAAACCATCTTCGAGCTGTGCTGTAGGGAAGAACAGACTCTCCATAGGCCTCCTGTAACATTGTATAGACCTCAACTGAAGCTTTGTTGAGAATTTCAAAGCCGCATATTGTTCCTCGCGTGTTACCTCCATTGCAGCGGTAGGCGATACTGAACATGTCTGCACTTGCCTGGTGCTCACAGGCGGGAACCAGGTGTACCAACAATGAAACTACTACAGCATGTTTGTTTCACATTAAGCTAACAGAATATAATAAGATTGAATTTTAATGCGAAAAATTATGACCGTAAAAAAATTGTGATCATTCTTTATTGAACAGCCCTCATACAGTTGAGGACAGTGGACACCCTTGTTCGATTCCTTGATTTATTTTTAATGTGCGGTTGCTAATATTATTCATCTCATTAATTTTTATGGTGGTTCCTATATTTTAATGAATTTCTTTTTTGCTGATTTCGCCGGAACGCCTAATTGCCTAAGTAATGACAGTTTATTTCTGACAATACAAGATAATTCTGGTATTGATATCAACGAGATGAACCAACCAAAAGATAAGTAAATAATTGCAAAAGACCTGGTGTTGCACGAAATACGTTTTAGTGGTTTATATTTAAGTTTAAAGCGGACTGTTGGGCAAAACCTGATTAGTGCAATACATTCTGCATTTACTTTCGTTTAGCCAACTTGCACCTGGTGGCACAGTTTCT
The DNA here is from genome assembly GCA_030765055.1 of Mantis religiosa. NCBI lineage: Eukaryota > Metazoa > Arthropoda > Insecta > Mantodea > Mantidae > Mantis > Mantis religiosa. The sequence continues at coordinate 51,964,297 of CM060960.1, read as the reverse complement.
ATAAGTCATAAATTTTGTTCAAGTCATGCTCTGACCTCCCCTCTTTATAGGTCTCCTCCCACTTTTACTGCCTCCTTCAGGCTATACTGTATAATTGTGCTTCCAGTTCATTTTATGATTAAATTTAATGTACTTCTCATTTGATTTATTCCTTTGCTATAGTAAATACAACAATTATTGTATTTCAGAAAAAAAAAACAAGATAAAAAGGAGGGATGTATCCTCGATACTTGCAATACATCGATATTCACGACAATTGCATGAATTCGACATCGAACGGTACTTAAAATTCTCTCGGTACTTTTTCGAAATTTCGGTGGTGAGTCTACAATTTTTAACTTATTTTAAAATCATTAAATATTTCCTCTTTCTAGTGCACTGGATTACTGGAAAATAAATTCCAAATTTTCAGAACTGAAAAAATATCCGCTATATTTGTGTACTCCACCTGCAACAGTTCTCTCTGAAAGACTATTTAGCAAGCAGGACTCATATGTGACAGAAAAAGAAGTAGACTTGACCCCGAAAGAGTGAAACTGCTAGTGTTTTTTTAATAGAAGACTTATAAAAGTTGTAACAATTGTTTTGACTTATATTTAAAAAGGTTTTGAAAATTGTATAAATTTATAACAGAAAAACAAACAAAATTGTGTAAAAGTATATGTAATTTTGTGATTGGCTGTAGTAATAATTGTATTACGTAATGTAGTGACGTAGCAGTAAATCGGCCAATCATATAAAAGTAATATATGGGTGGCGATAGTAACGAAGGATTAAATAATCTTTGTGTAGAAACCGAAAGAATCTTTCTGGAACACCGAAGAGATTGGACGCTTTTTAAATTGTTCGAAAATATTTAAGTGTTAGTTCAATTTGAAGTATTAGATTGATTCCGATCACAGTATAAAGTTTTGTGTTAAGAATTGTAATGGATTTGGTGTTAAAAGAAATAAACAAAAGATTGATTACTTATAGAAATTCAAATTCAAAATCTTAATGATTTCTTCACTCGTTACCAACCTTGTAACTTAGAGTTTTCATTGCTCGTAAGTAAGAATATAATAGAAGAATATTAAAAGCTAGCCGAGGTGTAGTTAAAGATTTTCCTGATAACTTCGGGGAACATCTTCATTAAGTCATAGTATTTTGGAGGAACATAAGATCGACGAAGTAAGACCAACGACGAGAAACGAGATACCAGCACGAATCTTGCTATATATGTTGCCGCAACTTTGGGGCATCGAAACCCACAATAACGGAGGAATCCTACTACAAAGTGAACTGTTTTGCGTTTAAATGTCTAATGTAGAGTTCAAAAATATAACACTGGAGGTTTTAAGTTTTGTCTTATTAAATGTATGCAAGTATTTAATTTTATTGGCCTAACACAGTTCTCCCAACATTTTATTTTGTACTGAAATTAGAAGTAAAATGACGTACCGAGTATCCTGGAAAATATCGTGTGCCGGTGTGTCGGTGAATCCAGAATCGAGTACGAGGTAACTGGTATCTACCCATTCCTAACAACTTTTAAGAGGAAAAAGGTGCATATGTATGTTTGTCCATTGTACATATCGGAAAAACGAACTGAAACTGAAAAGTATATTAAAACCTAAACTGTGGCATTTTAAAATTCAGCACCAGCCAAAGATTCTAGAAAAATCTCTTACACTGGTTGACAAGGTTTTTTTCACAAGAGATCTGAATAGTGAATCTAGTGGCATTTTTCATCCTGAATTCAGATATGTAGTCAGAATTTTCCCATCAGGCATAGTTTTTCTGTAAAAGCTACTTTTCAAAATATGATTTTAGCGTTTTCTTTGACCTGTCATAGGAACCGTTACCTCATATGTAGCTATTTTACTCAAGCTGTATTATTGAAATTATTTGCAATGTCATGTTGAAGTAGAGATAAGAAGTCTCACTACGTTAGAAAGTCATGGCCAAAACGTGAATCTCTTATCCCTGGCCAGAAAAATGTGGCGTGTGCCTCTCTAGTGAAGCCTGAAAAAATATTTTTACCTCCATTGCATATTAAGTTAGGAGTTATGAAAAATTTCGTTAAAGCTATGGATAAACTTTCTGATGGATTTTTGTACTTGAAATCGAAATTTCCCAAAGTCAGTGATGCTGAATTGAAAGAAGGAGTTTTTATAGAACTACAAATCCGATCATTAATGGCTGATGAACATTTCGAGGGACTGTTAAATCCAATGGAGGAAGCAGCCTGGCAGTCTTTCAAAAGTTTGTGTTGCAATTTTCTTGGAAGCCATAAAGCAGAAAACTATCGTGACATAGTGGCTGATCTTCTGCATTCTTATAAAGCTATGGGATGCAACATGTCTTTAAAAATTCACTTCTTTGACTCTCACTTGGACTTCTTCCCCGAAAACCTTGGAGCTATCAGCGATGAACACGGTGAGCGTTTTCATCAGCAAATTTCTACAATAAAGAAGAGGTACCAAGGCAAGTGGAGTTCCAATATGCTGGCTGACTACTGTTGGACTAAAATGAGAGACGTCCCAGATGCAAAATATACCCGAAAATCACTATCTACCACTTTCTAGGTAAGTCAGGATCAGTAGTTATAATTTTGAGTTAGATAGCTAGTTACGGATTTTTTGGAATATTATAAAAAATTCAAATGAATATCACACAAAACTCCTGCCCGATGGGGAAAACCTGTAATTATATTTGAATTCATCACGAAAAATACTTTTAGAATCTGTTATTTTAATTCTTGTGAAGGAACAAAAGTTAAATTTTGTCGACCAGTGTTATTTGCATGGAAACCCTTTCGTTAGTCCATTGTACCCTACACATCGAGCATCTTCATCTAACTAAAAGGGAATATAGTCGGCTATGGGAAAGAACCAGCTATCCAGCTTATGAAACAATACTAAATAACATCTCCAGGAAGCCAAACAGAGCACTAAAGAACACTACGATTCCCTGGAAGCAGAAATGAAAAGCCTCAACTGTCAAGATGGATCGTTGTGGAAAAAAAACTAAACGTGTACTTATATAAAAGATAACATACTTCCTCTAAAAATTGGCAGTCATTGGTACCCAACACCAGATGAAAAGGTAGAACTTTTCAGCGCACAATTACAACAGCAGTTTTAACCCAATCCTATCACCAATGAACATTTTACTAACTTTGTTAACAGCAGCATATCTCAACCATTGCAGCTTTCTAATTTTCCTAAGCTCTTCACGCCTGGTCAGGTTAAAAAGTGCAATTAGTCGATTTCCTCCAAAAGAGCTCCTGGTGAAGACTTGATAGTCCAACCTTTGCTTGTACATCTTCCAAAAAAGATGTAGTCTTCTTAACACAAATTTAAAATTCTATTCTTCGCTTGAGTTACTTCCCACAAAGATGGAAACATACATCAGTTATGATACCTAAACCCTACAAAAATAAACGTTATCCTAAAAGCTATTAGGTTGTTCGATATGGGTCTCTGCTGCAGCGTCATAAGTAAAAGGAATACAAGTAATCCAGAACAGATACCTAAGATTGACCACAGGTGTCCCATGGTATGTTAGCAACACCACACTTCACAGAGACCTGAACATACCAGAAGTGATGGATGTCATCAGGACAAGATATACCAGACTACACCAAACTCTTGCCAATCATTCAAATCCAAGACATTTTCCTAAACCCTCCTCCATAACCACAAAATAGAAGACTAGAAAGAAAACGACTCAACGACCTGCTCATTTAATATCATGTGTTTTGTATGTATGATAAAGTGTTCTTTTTGATTTGTGACTACAATATATGTTTGTTAATATTTAATTGTAACATTTAATTGTAACTGATGTAGGACTGTTATTGAACAGCATCCTTAAACACGTTTTAAGTGATGTAACATTACTCTTACAACCAGGCACGTATTTAGAAGTCAGTTTCCGGGGGGGGGGGGGTCCAACAAATCTACGTTGAATTATTTGCTTTTAATAAACAATTAATCAGGGATGGGTTTTTATCATGTTAGTAAAAAATACAAATATATGTAATATATTATATTCACATGACTCTCTACCCAAGCTTCTACAAATTGTCTTAGAAAAGTTTGTTTTTGTCTTGTTTCTTTGGATAATGTCTTTACACATTGCACATATTTTGTTCTTATACCTAGAATAAAGTGATATAAGCAGTAATCAAATATTTAAAAGGTGAACCATTGATTGATGCATTTGAAGTATTAGTTTTCCTTGAATGAAAAAAGGGAATAGGAACTTACAGGTTAAAAATTACATACCTTAAGTATTTGGGAATTCTAATCAACAAATTATAATACATCGGAATTGGTTAACTTTGCAATACATTATTGTAATTGACATTATTTGTGTATTTTGACGAGTTCTACAGCTGCTGTACAGTAACTTTTCGTTTATCTCTTATATAACTTCATGTCTGCCTAGCAGTGAATAGAGATGTTGAGATGAGAAGCTTGAATGAACTTTTTGGATTTATTTTAAACTAAGTCTTGCCCGCCTCGGTAGCGTAGTGGTAGCATGTCTGCCTCACGTTCAAGAGGTCCCGAGTTCGAAACTCTGTCAGGGTGAGTTACCTGGATAAGGTTTTTTCCGGGTTTTTCCCTTATCCTGAAAGACTAATGTCGGGTAGCTCTAAGCTGTATGGACCCCGGGCTCATTTGAGCATCATTTCACCCATTTCATTCTTCGTCCGATGTGACTTAACGTTGGAGGACGTAAATTACAAAAAAAGTAAACTAAGTCTTTTTCCAACTATTTATTAAAAGTTGGAAATGATAATTTGGGGGGTCCGGACCCCCTGAACCCCCCTTTAAATACGTCCCTGCTCACAACTATAAGTAAAGTCGCGCTGCTGGAACGGTTACCATGGACTTATCTTTGGTAACAGATACGTATTCTTGTAAGAGAGAGGGGGGGGGCACTGACGGGCCTCCCTGTCGTGTGTTAAACACCAATGAACATATCACTTCAGCCAATGGAATTCGCAGGAATCACAAATGACAGATGTTCACTCCACGTGGAGTAATCAGTGCGTTATCTGAGAGGTATCTATTACCAAAGATAAATTCATGGTAACCGTTCCAGCAGTGCGACTATACCATAATGTATTTGGATACAATAAAGTTTAATGACAGTTAAAAAAAGTTAGTCTTTATTTTCTGAAATATGGCTCTAAGGATTTCGATTAGAGTACAGTTCTTGTAAGATGTATAAGAAAATGCATATCTAGAGTTTTCTGTGAACATCTCTTGAACCACTACACGAAATCTAGATCTCGCCAATAATTCATGTCAAATGCTATTTGTAGCGTTAACTATTTCCGAATTATTCTTTGTAAGTCACTATTTTTTTCGAGATCATACAAGCGACATGGAAGTTCAAAGCCTTTAAGAGACACATTCATGGATTTTTTTCCTCCCAGCTGCTTCTATTTTAAGATGGAATTTCTCAACTTATTACGTGGCAGAGAAGGTAATAAATGGAGACAAAAAGTAGAATGATTATTATGGATAAGGGACAGTGGGAGAGCAGAAAGAGAGAGAGAGATACCAGGTTTAGGCAATCCTTTGTGTCCTAGATGCCAACACGGCCTCAAGGTTACCACAAAATTAGATCACGTACACATGTTTGAATGGGTGGGATATAACAACATTGTATTTGTGTCGCTACTCGTGCTTTCGGAAATAAAACAACGAAGCTCCATGAATGAAACGCATTTGGAAGTTCGCCAAAGCAAGAATTAAATTGAGGTACCAGAGTAGGCCCCACCTGAAGAAATTAGCGACAGCACTTCTACGAGTGTGAGCCAAAAAGTAATGCCACCTATATTTTTCCTCTTTTAATTGCCAAGAAAATTGAATCCAATTGACATAGCTTGAACACTACAACATTGACGATTAATTTGTCACTATTCAATATAATCTCCGTTCTTTTCCACAGTTTTGGTCCACCTTTTAACTAGGGCATGTATTCCAGTGTGGTTAAACACTCGGTCTTGCTTCCTAAGCCATTGACTTACGAACGTTTTCATAGCCTCCTCATCTTTAAAATGAATCCCACGATGAGCTTCCTTTGGTGGCCCGAACAGATGGAAGTCTGATGATGTCAGGTCAGGGCTGTATGGTGGTTGAGGTAAGACTTGCTATCCCAATTTCTCAATTTAACGGCTGGTGTGTGGTCTTGCATTATCATGCAAAACAAGAACATTCGCCATAGATTTTGTATGGCGAACTCGGCGAAGACGTGCTTTCAGCGTTTTGAGAGTTCTAACGTATTGGGCAGAATTAATTGTGCATCCCTGCTCCAAAAAATCAATCATAAGCACACCCTCTGCATCCCAAAACACTGCCGCCATAACTTTCCCAGCCGACAGCTGAGTTTTGAATATTTTTTTCCTTCGCTGACGTTGTGTGATGCCATTCCATTGACTGCCTCTTTGTTTCAGGTTCAAAAAAATGAACCCACGTTTCGTCTCCAGTAACATTTTTTTTTTTTCAGAAATTCCTCTCCCTCCAAATTGAAGCGCTGCAAGTGTTCGGAGGCAATTGTTTTCCTTGTTTCTCTGTTTTGGGCGGTTAACATTCTTGGTAGCCAACGGGAACAAACTTTTGAGTAACCCAGTTGTTGAATAAATGTCATCACACTGCCTTTACTGAGGGAGGTAATGCGACACAATTCACCTGTTGTTACTCGGCGATCACCACGAATGATGTCATCGACTCGCTGAATGTTGCATGGAGTCACTGCAGTCACCAGTCTGCCGCTTCGCGTTTCATCTGCCAATGGTGTTTGTCCTTCAGCTTCGTTACAGCGACGGACTCATCGTCTAACAGTGCTGACATCCACCGTTGCATCAGCATACACAATTTTTAGCCGTTCGTGAATGCGAATTGGCGTTTCACCTTCCGCAGTCGAAAATTCGATCACAGAACGCTGTCTAATACGAATGTCGATATCAGCCATTTTGCAAGAGGATGCAGTGCTGCCACCTGTTAACTTAGGAAGTTACTACTGCAAGGGATTGGAGAAGAAGGTTTGAGGAATTGCGCCAAATTCAAAGCTTTCATATTTAAGGGAAAATAATAGGAGGCATTACTTTTTGACCCACCATCGTAGATGCACAGGAACATCTGTGATAGATTGAGAGATATTAGAAACTTGCTACAGGTGAACTATTACACAGACGAGCCAAGATGGTTCTAGGGTATTGAAGGGGCTACCACCGTCCACCGAGCAATATGGCTCAGATGGTTTCGTCTGTGACCCGCATTCGGGAGGCCCGGGTTCGATTTCCGTGGCCGACCTACCTGACCCATGCGTTTTTAGGGGTTTTCCCGTATCACCAGGTAAATTCTTGGTAGGTTAATTACATCCCTCCATTATATGCATTATCACCCCGTAGGGGGCGATCAGTCCCCTTCAGCTGCTGTGGTCCGGGCGCTGCGGTCCCCTAGCACCGTGACGTTACTACAGGAACCTCGGGCTGAACATTCGAGCCCTCCTTGAATGGGAGTTGTTCGGATTGGGTTGGACTCGAGGGGGCAGTGGTTCCCTATACCCGTGGGAGATCAGGTACGTCTCCGGATGGGGTTGAGGGAAGCCATATATTCCCGCGTAGTAGCCTGCATAGCTAGTAGAAGGTGTGCTAGATCACCAGGCGGCCTTACCGAGGTTAATCGGTAGCCTTCCCCTTTGGGGTTGGCGCACGTAAGTGGCATATCCAATTCCATCCCGTCTTGAGTCCATAGGACCAGATGGGGGGGGGGGCTTGTCAGTCTATAGGTCTTGCCGTATGGAAAACCCCACGGAGGCGCCTGGCGCCCTTTGGGGACAGCTCGGTAACTGCCTGGTCATTAGAGGGGGGGGGGGGGGGTCAGTCTTCACTTTGTGTGGATTGCCCTGGTAGATATCCTCGAGCTTTTATATATCCATTATCATTTCACATAATCTTTCATCTGGTGGTCGGGCCCAAATGACCTTGTCGACGGGCCCTAAAACACCACACACTCACTCACTCATTCATCTGGTGGTGTCTTTCAGTGTAGAAGTGTCGGCGGGAGTCTCGGCGGTGCATGGTAAACACTTCCTACTTCGGTAGAACGGTTTTCGGTCTCCGGACCGACCTGGTAGGCCGTCTTCGGAATACACCGAGAGATGCCGCGGTTGTGCCAGTCTGCCGGGGAAGTTTGCAACTAGTTAAGTGAAGTTACCCTGCCCTCTGCGCTGTCTTGAATCCTTGGGTCGGCCTCCCTTTATCTCTCACCTCATCCTTCCTGCTGCGGGTGCGCAACGTGGGGCTTAGGTACAATAAACCATAAGTTTCTATACCAAATGCCATCCACAGTAATCCTAATCCTACCAGCTATCAGGATCTAGCAAGGTAGCGTAGCGGTAACGTGGGGCGACTCGCATTCGGGAGATCTCGGGGTCGATCCCCGTTGACCGTGGACTCTCTACTTCACAGATTCCTTAACTTTTCCCTTGTCAACCTTCAGGTTCTGTAGTCAGCGCGGTGGTTTCAGTGGATATGGAGAGATGACACAGATGCGTGCGCTATGTAAACCTTCTCGCTTAGTCCCCTGGCCGCGAGAGTCTAGATTATCCTACGGAAAGGAACCGGCACGGAGTTCTAGTCTTAGTCTATTGTACCTATGCCCCAGGTGGAGCATTTTCGGAATGATGAAGCAAGAAGACAGAGGATAACCATCCCAAGGAGTGACGACAATTCATAGGGCAGGGTTGCTGCTACGGCCAGTTGGGAACACCCTGCAGGCGAGTACTGCTGGCATCCCACCCACCGTGCTTCTGATACAGCCCACTAGGCCGGCCCGGAGGCCGTCCTACCGAAAGAGGAAGTGTTTACCAGGGCAGCGCAGAGCCTCCTGCTGACACTTCTGCCCGGAAAGAGACCATCGGATGCGAGATTATGTGAAATCATAATGGAGATGAACTGGTGGAGCAGGAAATTCGGGGGATGTAATTAGTCTACCTAGCATTCGCCTGGACACCCGGGAAAATCCTAAGAGCCGTTGGCCCGGTAGGCCGGCTACGGGAATCGAAATCAGACCTCCCGAATGCGGGCCGCGGACGAAACAGCCTGAGCCATCCCGCTCAGTGTGGGCGATGATAAGAAATTGCTGTTGCGGCGACTTATAATCTGTACAACTGTTATGGCCTTCTACACGTCTCTGGGCTTCGCTGGCTCCGTCCTCTGCCGGCCTTTGCTCATGCGTAGGTGGAAATATGCGGTTTACAGAAATGTCACGGTGCCGTTATAATAAAATCTCTCTTTTCTAAACCTTAACACACCAAACGCTTTCTCTCGATTAGATGATCTAATTAAACTGTAGCTCCTGGTGGAGTGCATCAGAAACACAGTGCAAGACGTTAATTATAAACATATCTTTGGAAACTGTATTATATTGGAATGTCTTTCAATCAATTATTCGAAGGGAATACATGAACTTGATTCATTAATGCTGACGGATTATTTCCAAACAGCTGTCTATATAGAACGTTTGGGTGGAATGCTATTGCTTCCCCTATACTATAGTGTTGCTTGAACAAGAAACATACTAGAGGTAAACAAAAGCGTGAGGCAGCATGCGATCGAGTGGAATAGTTTGAGCGAGTTCTAACCGGGAGTTAAAACTCTCCCTTTAAATACTAGTGAGCTACCATAGCTGACTCCTTGGGCTTTCCATTTGGGCAATATGAAACTAAGCCAACCCCCTCCCCCCTCTTTATTTTACACGTGTCAACCCATCCGGGAATATTAACAATGACTCGGTCGGGCAACCAGTGATCTACACATATGGTACTAGCTACCCAGGCTGGTACCGGAGATCCTTTTAGGCGTCCCTCAAAGCCAATGTTTGGAACCACTGCTCCGTCGAGTCCAACCCAAATGGTACAGGCCGACGTACTTCTGATAAAGTCAAGTACCACGAGTGCTATGGTTCCGCAGCACTAGTACTGTAGCAGCTGAAGGGCCCGGAACGCCTTGACCGAGTTGAACGCTCTCATTGGCCTCCGGGTGCAACACTCGGCCTAAGATTGGAAAATAAATAACCATTTTTCTTTGTGATATTGCTTTTAAAATAGCTGATGTTAAGTCTAATGCTTCCATTGTTATATGCTATACTTTCTTTTTTTTTAAAAAAACTGATTTATTGATCGATCATTGATCATGCACATTATTTACATACGTGATACAATAACAATGAGATGAGGAAAGCCCTATAGGGCCCCCCATAAGTAGGTACATTATTTTAGTTAATTGATGGAAATTAATCATTCCTTCACACTAGCCGTATATAGGCTAAGGTTTTTGATAGAGTCAACATGAAAAATTCAATGCCATGGCCGGGATTTGAAGCATGGATCTCCTGGTTTCCGTCCTTATTTCATATTAACATCAAAAACCTTAGCCTATATAATGTGACTTTGTGGGTTCGTAGAATTAAAAGTCCAATTTGCCGAAATTCTAAATGGTCTTTATTTCCGTCGAAATACACTGTTCAATTCTCACGTAGAAACATTACACCACATATACACACCACAATCTACCAAGGTCGATGACAATAACAATCAGCTCTCGTTACATAGCATTTGTTCACAGCTGTTTACTCACAACTCTCTGCTGTTCTCCGCTTACCTCTCCCGCGACTGTTTTACAACTGTCCGCTGGCGTGTCACAATCTCTTAAATACAAATACCTCATTAATAATTCTAGATACTTCCGGAACAAAAAAGAAATTGAAACAGTCAAGACGTCATCAGAATGTTCCATAAGCGTAACTTAATGTGGGTCGGCAAGTTCTTTATCTCGCGCTATGTTTATCTGCTTTTTGCAGGCTCTTTATTTCCACACTGTCCGCCTATCAGTTCCTTTGTGTGCGCAAGCCGCCTTATCGCGATCGGGTTCGCGACACTACGGCTAGTGTGAAGAAATGATTAATTTACATCAATTAACTAAAATAATAAGGGTTAAATGATGAAGCCTGGGACTCAAGTACTCACAATAGTAAGTCGCCACAAACGGTGTATCTCGGATGCGAGAGCCCCTAGTGGTCTACCAGGGAAATATACGACTGAAATGGAGAATTTAATGTCAGGACGGCACGTTGGCCATGGTAGCTCAATGGATTAGAGCGACTGGTGGGAAACCAGGAAATCCGTTGTTCAAATCCCGGCTAAGGCATTGAATTTTTCATATTGACTCTATCCAAGTGCATTATGGTTTTGAGTATTACAGAAGATCTTGTTGTGAGAGCTGATCCAGTGGTAAGCGACTCCTGATGCTGGATTTTCTGCTAAGGGAATAGCGAATGGCCTGTGAGACGTGTTTTAGGTTGCTGTAGAACTTTTCGGTTTGTGAAGAAATTTACTGTTGAATGGTGCTGATTCCAGTTTCTCTATGTAGTTGACTATTTCTGAACAAACCATGGTACATTTGTTAGATTCGTAATATTTGGTTTTGAGGTCTGGATACGTTTGTTTTAAGAAGGACTGGTCCCTTCTTCAGACTGGGCAGGCATATAGTAGGAGTGGTCTTAATAAAGTCGTGTAGAGCAGTATGCAGTTTTTTTAATTTGAGTGAAGATCTTTTGTAGAGAAGAGGCTAGAGCTTGGCCAGTCTTGCTCGAGCTCGTTTGAGTTTGTTACTTATGTGTGGTTTCCATGTGAGTCGTCAATCCATAAGTACGCCGAGGTATTTCAGTGTTCCAGTCTCAGTTTTTCAGGGTATAGGTTTCACTGGGAGTGTTAGGGGTGGAGGATCTTCCGGTCTGCATACTCTAAAGATCATTGCTTCACATTTTTGCTGGTTGAGCGAAATACGCCAGTTATCAAGCCAGGGTATAATTAAGTTTAAGGCCTCCTGAAGGTGATTGCTGGCGGTGTGGATATTGCGATGTGTTGCGAAGATTGCTGTATCGTCCGCATACATAGCAATTTGAGCTGTAGGTTCTTTGTTATTTGGGAGTAGACAACAATGAAAGTACGAGGGTGAGTCAAATGAAAACCTTAAATATTTTTTAAACATTATTTGCTGTGCAGAAGTGGTACAATGCTCTATCACTTTCCAACAACCCCACGCTCAATGCAGTGCTTACAAAGTTAATAAACACCTTTAGAAAAAAATTATTTTGATAGTCCGCGCAACCACGCATGCACTGCGTGGTGTACGTCTTCATCGGAACTGAACTTCTTTCCTCCCATTGCATCTTTTAGTGCTCCAAACATATAGAAATCATTTGGGGCAAGATCTGGTGAGTATGGTGAATGAGGAAGACACGCAAAATGCAGGTCTGTGATTGTTGCAACTGTTGTGCGGACAATGTGGGGCCTTGCACTGTCATGTTGCAAAAGGACACCTGCTGACAGCAATCCACCTCGCTTTGATTTGATTGCAGGCCGCAGATGATTTTATAGGAGATCTGTGACGCCTTTTTCGTCCCAAAAGAGAGTCAGCATAACCTTCCCTGCTGATGGATCTGTTCGAAACATCTTTGGTTTAGGTGATGAGGGATGGCGCCATTCCTTACTCACTCTCTTCGTTTCCAGTTGGTGGAAATGAGCCCTGGTTTCGTCCGCAGTAACGATACTTGCAAGGAAGCCATCACCTTCCCGTTCAAAGTGCCGAAGAAGTACTTCACAAGCATCAACACGTCGTTCTCTTATTTCAGGAGTCAGCTGCCGTGGCACACATCTTGCAGACACTTTGTAAAACTGGAGCACATTATGCACAATGTGGTGTGCTGACCCATGGCTTATCTGTAAACATGTTTCAATGTCATTCATTGTCACTCGGCGGTTTTCCTTCACTATGGCTTCAACTGCTGCAATGTTCTGTGGAGTCACAACTCGTTGTGCCTGACCTGGACGTGGAGCATCTTCCACTGAAGTCACACCATTTTTGCGAACTTCCTACTCCATTCGTAGATTTGCTGCTGTGACAAACATGCATCACCGTACTGAACCTTCATTCGTCGATGAATTTCAATAGGTTCCACACAGAACGCCGTACTTCCTTGGAGCAAGTCGCAAGTGGGGAGGCCATCTGTATACTGATACTGCGACGGTATGTGTGCATCTGCACTATGCTGCCACCTGCAGGCCATTCTGAATGCTGTTTGTAACACGCTGACCAACTTACAAGATAACGTCGCGAAATTGCGATTTGTTATTACAAATTTAAGGTGTTCGTTTGGCTTACCCTCATACATGTGCTAATTGGAGTAATACAAAAGTTTGTTTACTAAAGCGGACTCAATGAAGATACAGTCAACTGAACAAGGAAAAAGGAGCACAGGAGTCTTTTCCTGTATAAGTACTACCGAGCGAGTTGGCGCAGCGGTTACATGTACACGCAATAAATGTGGAAACAGGGTTTTGCTGACCTCAAAGCACGAGGCGTTACCGACTGAACGAGCATCAAGTCTGTCAGCACTTGGGTGACATTCTAACTTTAGACGAGAGTGGCGTTAATGACCTCTACTCCTTGTTTGTCATCCAAAGACAACCACAGGAAATCTAATTTGGCTGAGTTTAGCATGTAAACACAACCGTAACACAGAAAAATAAATTGAAAAACCGGGTGGGTGGTATTTTTTCACTCGTACTTCCACAGACCAATCCTACGTAGCAGAGATACATTTTTATTCCACGTTTACGTCTTTTGTTTTACATACAAGTATAAAGTAAGCTAAGGCGATTGTCATACTTTTAAAAAGCGAATCGCTATCTAAAATTATGTACCTAGAAAATTACAATAGCGTTGTAACCCAGTGCCGGCTGGTGGGTTAAATTATCGGTGGTGCACAAATGAAAAATAAAATACAGAGTAGTAATGACTCACCTATTTATACAGATTCTCTGCTCTACTCTCCTTAGACCTGGCGAATCTATCGATAACTTTTGCGTCGAAGTCGCTGATCTTCATAACAAAATCTCTCTCAATTGAAAGCATTGCTAATGCTGACAATCGGTCCTGTGACATTGTGTTCCCAAGGAAAGTTTTTATTCTTTTTAAAGCTGAGAATCAGCATTCTGCTTCAGCGGTAGACATTGGCATAGTTAACAGTACTCGGAGGAGTTTGACATATTCGCTGAATGTAGCACATAAATTGTTTTCCTTAATGAAGTCCATCAAGCACAAAGCGCCGGACATTCCACGAAATTCCTCTCGACTGTAAATTACAGTCAGTTCTCTACGAATTTTTGTTCCAATGATAAAAGGATAGAACCTTATTGTTTCTCTAAGGGAATCCTCTGGAAATGTCTTAGAAATTTTCTTGATGAAACAAAGTTGAGGCTACCAGATGCCCCGTGAAGCTAAATCTGTCCTTTGCTTATCTAAAAATGTCACATACTTCAAGAGCTTCTCTTCTTTTCACATCATGATCTTCTATTCTTCTCCTCTTAATTGCAGTTTCTTCGTGTTCCTCGATATCCACGCTATTTCTTACCTTTTGCTCTTCCCTTTCAAATGCGTTTAGCTGGGTGATGGCAAACGTTGCATTGCAGTCTCGTTTCTGCAGCTGATTGTACAAAATGTCCACATGTGGCATGATCTTGTAGAAGAAAGACAGCCAGAATGCAAAATTATAATCTTTCAAAGTGGCCATAAACCCAGAAGCCTGAAAAGGTGTGGCGTTGTTGTTTAACAGAGCTATCTTCTGAATAACCTCCATGCATTTAATTAAATTCTCCCTGTGTTCGAAAAGCAGAGCACACAGAAGCTAAGCCTGAAGGTCACGCTATAGCCGTTGCTAAGAGTAGGAGGAGCTAGGTTTATAAAGCTCCATTTAAGCAATGTATAAGAAGCCACTCCCATCTCTTCAACTTCCGGCAACCCCCTCAGAGAACCCACATTTTGGCGAAATCTTAGGTTAACACTTCGCTGCAAACCTGGCGGCTCCTGCAGCTGATCACTGTTTATTTCGACTTCTGCGGTCATGGGCAGCTACAGACGATAAGCGTAATTGAAACATGTTTGTATATAAAACAATGCAACAAGTACAGCTTTAATGTGCAAAATGCACCTGTTGTATATTCAGAATCAGTGGGTGTAGCGCAAACCTGCAACGTTATGGAGGAACCGCCCCTGTTGTAACCAGAATATAACTACTAAGGGGCGGATTTGTATGACCTAAAAATAGAAAATATTGTGATTTGTGGGTTCGTAGAATTAAAAATCCAATTTGCCGAAATTCTAAATGTTCTTTATTTCCGCAGGTTCAATTCTCACGTAACAACATTACATCACATATCACAATCTACAGCACCAAGGTCGATGACAATAACAAACATTAGCTTCCGTTACAACATTTCACAGCTGACTCTTCTTACCTCATTGTTTTTCAACTGCAACTGGACCCTTGGCGAGTCGTCGCCTCTTTAAATACCTCACTGATAATTTCTAGATTATTCGAAAATAAACCAGAACCCGAACAGTCTCTTATCAGTCAAGAAGTAACTAGAAATTTCCATTTATCTCAGTTTGTTTGTTTAGGCAGATCTTTATCTACATGTTATTTTTGCCGGCTCTTGATTTTCACACTGCCCGCCTATCAGTTCCTTTTGTGTAAACAAGCCGCGCGATCGTAGATACGTGTTCGCGACACTGTGCATGCATTTATTACCTAAAAAGACATAAATATGACCTTTATAAAATAAGATCTGAAGCTTTCCTGACGACGAATATATTTAAGATATTCTCAGGAAACAAGCCAGGTGAAAAGACGATTAGAAATCGACGTTTCGGGAGCGTGCATCTCTCCCATCATCAGGATATTGCCCGCCTTGGTAGCGTGGATGGTAGCGTGTCTGCCTCACGCTCAAGAGGTCCCGAGTTCGAATCTCGGTCAGGGTGAGTTACCTGGATAAGGTTTTTCCAGGGTTTTCCTTATTCTAAAAGACGAATGTCAGGTAACTCTAAGCTCCATGGACCCCGGACACATTTGAGCATCATTTCACCCATTTCATTCATCGTCCGATATGACTTAAGGGGGGGCGTATGCAAATATTCAGGGTCTTATATAAATAGCCATAACATCCAAAGTTTTCAAGTTAGAGAAGTGAAACTTAGTATACTCATTTAAAATAATACAATTAATATGTACAATTTTTTCACAATTTTCCATTGTTTATAACTAATGCTACATATTTTTTTCTATATGCAGAGATATTTACAAACTTAAGCCCAATTTTTTTTTTCAAAATTCCCCTATGCTATCTTTCTGAAATTTGGTATGTTATTTTAAAACACACTAAAATGAATTTGTTGTATTTAGATTTCTTATTGAAGCTGTATAGAATTTAAAAAAAAATGTTAATCATATGCATCCTTTAAAAATTAAAATAATTTCATATATTTTGTATCATGACATTCCATCTGGAGCTTAATCTTAAATTCTAGAACCAACAAAATGTTCATTGTGGCATAAGAAAGCTGTGTGCTAAATGTCATCACTGTAGATGAAGTAGTTTGAGAGAAAAATGGGTTGAAGTTGTAGAAAATGCAAGTTACGGGGAAAGGCAATTAAAAATACAATAAGTATTATTCAGTTTGCCTTTTAATTTTAAGTCAGAACTTCCCATATCCATAGTCTGTATCCTCATTCTGGTCTTCTTCAGCCTTTCTTTTTAAATTCCTCTCCTGTCTTGCTTCGTTCTGCATTAATTTCATAGCTCTTTCTGCACCAGCGATGCGAATGTTGTCGATACTCCATAAACACACCAGGTTGATACCCTAAGTGATGCATAACTTTCTTTCTGCCAACATTCCCATCATTAAACACTATTGCAGCATCAAATGTAGCAATTTTCACCACTACGGAAGACACAAATGATGTTTTGGAACACCTTTTCCATATCAAACTGTTGAGGCTTTCATTTAGGTTTTGTGTCTCTCCATAGAGACATTTGTTTAGCAAGTCTGGGTGTGCTAAGAATTGGTAGGTGGACTTTATAGATTCCAAGACAGCTGATGGAAGACTATGTGTTGCTACTATGCTACTATGCAACACTAGGGCATTTAATTTTTTAAAGGTACATACACACCACGTACAGTCATAATATTTTGGTGTTTGATAGCTAACACTATATACTATTTTACAAACCAATAAAAAAATTAGATTTTTTGAACATTTTCTCGTACGTCCCCCCTTAAAGTTGGAGGACGTAAATTTAAAAAAGTCAGGATATTGTAACTTTGTGGGTTCGTAGAATTTAAAGTCCAATTTACAGAAATTCAAAATGTTATTTCCGTAGAAATACTTTGGTCAACCCTTTCAGTAGCAGAATTACGTAACATACACATATACAATCGACAAGGTCGTTGACCACAAACAAAAGAGTTCACTTTCAAAACACAGCTTGTGCGCACAGCAGTTCCAATTACTACTCCCTCTTGGCTAGTCGCGGCTTCCTTATATATACCACTACTCATATTTCTAGACGTTTCTGGAATACTCTGAAACAAACAAGAAATCGAAACTTCCAGTCAGCTATCTGTTTCGGCAAGCTTTTATCTCCACACTGCACTATCTGTCTGTGCGCCTCGGTCGCGCCTCCTCGCAACAAATGCGGTCGGCTACAATATTTTAATAAATGTTATAACCACTTTATAACTTAATGAATTTATTAATCATGTTATATTAACTGGCAGTTGTGGCAAAAGGTAAAATGGCCATGAGAGTGATAAGATCATGCTACAGTAAACTGCCAGATATAAATGTCAAATGGTTGGAGAGGATTTATACGGCAGTAGTAGAAAATAGAATGTTACATGGATCAGAGGTATGGGGAATAGATGAGGCTTGGAGAGAGACTGATAGAGTGCATAGATCCTTTTGTAAATACATATTGGGATTACCAATAGCATCACCTAATGGGGCAGCACAAATAGAACTAGGCAGGCATTCTACTAAAATTAAAATCTTGACAAGGGCAATGAAATACTTATACAGGATCACTAACTTGGAAGATGGCAATATTATTAAAGAATGTTTTCATATTCAAAAGAGAAGTAACTGGGGTGGGTCTTGGGCACATAAAATGTATGACTTGTTGAAGCAGATAAGTATGGGTCATTCTTGGATAAATGCAGAGTATGGGTATAGAGGCTTCTGGAAAGAAGTTAAGCTAAGATTAGAAGATAATGACAGACAAGACATTTTCGCCAATACAAGTGACAAAAGCTCCCTGAGATTATATAGAGAAATAAAAACAACCTGCGGGAGGGAAGGATATATAGCGAGAAGGTTTTGCTTGGGCGAGAACAGGAGTGAGAAACCTGAAAGGTATAGGTCAAGAGAGGGAACTAGATAAATGTCCATTGTGCGGAGAAAAGAATGCAGATTTCCATTGTATATTAAATTGTAGTCAAACAAAGATATGGAGAGAGCAGGCTTGGCTACGTAAATGGGACAGTTTGGGGGGTGAAGTAGTAATTAGAAAAATGTTGTCAGTAAAAGGAGAAAAGAACAGGAGAAATATAGGGAATTATTTAGGGAAAGTTAAAGAGAGATGGCTAAGAACAATTAAGAGAAAAGTGTAGAGTGGGATAAGTGAAATGGCAGAAAGTGTAAAAAGGAGTAGAAGACCTCCAGTACACAAAAACCTAGGGTTAGGTGTATGGGGACTGAATTACTATTCAATGGTGGGCAACATAACATGATAGGATTTTGAGGAATTAGGAACATATGGCATATTTCAGTATGGATTTTATAATTGTAATCTTGATTTTGTATTTCCATTTGTTGATGTAAAAGGAAATAAATTACTACTACTACTACTAACTGGCAGTTAAAATGGAACTAACAATAAATATTCATAAATAAATATTAATCATTTCTGCAGAAAAAAATCTTTACTTCCTAATTCAGTACTTTATGGAATCTGTAAGTTTAAAAGGTCCTGAGTTAGAGAAGATTAACTATTGTAACTTAAGAAAAGAATAACTCAGAGAAATAAAATATTTATATAACTATTTCAGCGAGACGATGATGGCTAGGAGTGAAATTTTACTTTAAAAGCTATTTAAATTAATAAGCATAAAATAAGCAAGCAAACGCCTTATTTCAATAAAAAAGCATTTATAAACATCCGGGCTCTAGTAATTATTATAATTCAGTCGATTTTAGCTTCTAACCTGACAGTTGTGTACGAGCTGGTGGAGATACATTGTACCGACGACGGTAAATATACGTCGAGGTCACCTGGCGGTGCGACGCATCATTTCCATGTGTGGGAAGCTGGGATCACTGCCAGAAGAACAACCCTGACCTTAACGTCGTCGCCAGGCGTCCTGCTCGGCGCCGCACATATTGTTGGTCTTGACCCTAATCATCGGGCATTAACTGTGAGCTATATGCTTCAATCGGTGCAGTCGTAATGCAGAAACTGCAGGAAGGTTCCTCATAAATAAGTATTAATGCAAATATATAAAAACTCATATTACTGGACAGGAGAAATTTAACAATTGCCTGGTCACTGAAGACGTTTACAAAAGTGAACTGTCAGAAACAATAGAATTCCACCCACAGTTCCAGTGTAATCGAACATATCAAAAGGTAAATTTTAATATGACGTTTAGTTAATTTATGGAAAGTAATCATTTCTTCACACTAGTTGTATATAGGCTAACGTTTTTAATAGATAGAGTCAACATGAAAAATGCAATGCCATGGCCGGGATTCGAACCACGGATCTCTTGGTTTTCGTCCAGTCGCTCAAACCATTGAGCTACCATGGCGAACTTGCCATCATGACATTAAATTCTCTATTTGACTCGTATATTCCCCGGTAGACCACTAGGGGCTCTCGTATCCGAGAAACACCGTTTGTGACGACCTACTATCGTAAGTACTCGAGTCCCAGGCTTCATCATTTAACCCTTATTATTTTAGTTAATTGATGGAAATTAATCATTTCTTCACACTAGCTGTATATAGGCTAAGGTTTTTGATAGATTGAGTCTAAGTGAAAAATTCAATGCCACGGTCGGGATTTGAACCACGGATCTTCTGGTTTCCGTCCAGTCGCTCTAACCCATTGAGCTACCATGGCCAACTTGCCGTCATGACACTAAATTCTCCATTTGACTCTATCTATAAAAAACCGTAGCCTATATGGCTAGTGTGAAGAAATGATTAATTTCCATCAATTAATTAAAATAATAAGAGTTAAATGATGAAGCCTGGGACTCAAGTACTTACGGTAGTAAGTCGCCACAAACGGTGTATCTCGAATGCGAGAGCCCCTAGTGGTCTACCGGGGAAATATACGAGTCAAATGAAGAATTTAATGTCAGGACGGCACGTTGGCCATGGTAGCTCAACGGGTTAGAGCGACTGGACGGAAACCAGGATATGCGTGGTTCAAATCCCGGCCGTGGCATTGAATTTTTCACGTTGACTCTATTTAATTGGACTTCTCTACTATTTTAAAAATTCCTAGATCCATTGAGAAATTGTTCACTAAGTCATGTTGACCTCTGGTTTTAATCCTTTTATTTCTCAAATTTATTGTGTACAAAGAGAGACCTAATAACGAATGAAAGCATTTGAGAACAGTTAGGAATTTTTAAAATAAATGAAAGTTTAAAATATTTCAAACAAAAATGGAAAGAACATGTTGAAAGAATGCCAGGTAACAGACTTATTAAATAAATAATGCTACATTATCCTAAAGGAAGGAGATCGATGGGCAGACCCAGGAAACAATGGCTGCAGGACTTGGAAGGCAAAACAGGAACTAGATTGCCTATACCATGAAGTGAAAAAAAAAATCACCAGGATCGTTTTTAATAAATGAATGTTTTCAAAGTACTTTCCGTATAAGGGTATTTTAGGCTAGGAGGTTTCTCTAGAAAATCTTAATGTCTGACCTCGGAAGATGTTTAACTTAAATTTAAATTTACTATTTAACCGAATTCATAGGTAAAGGGAGGTATTTTCGTGACTTAGGCAATTTCGTGATACTTTTTCGAAGGGATGTCACAGAGAAACCAGCTTTTCGTAGCAATAGCGGTAGCGGTATTATTATTATTATTATTATTATTATTATTATTATTATTATTATTATTATTATTATTATTATTATTATTATTATTATTATTATTATTATTATTATTATTATTATTATTATTATTATTATTATTGCTGGGTAGACTGCTTAAAGACAGGATTATACATTAGGAATCAGTTATTACGTTCTTCGTCACCTGCCTCCTGTGGTCGGTGGAGGGGAACGTCAGTGTTGATTAGCAGGTAAACCTGACCTTTGCTTTCACTAGGCTAAACTAATCCAGCATAGAATTTTGTTGCCCTTCCCTCTCCAACCCCGTCGTCCATCGGAAAACTTTTGCACCGGTGTGTGCATCAACACAAGCTATGCAAAGAAAGATGACGTAAGCAAGAGATAAATCATTTTAAAAACAAAGTGTTTAAATATGCACTCGCAGGGAAGAACAACAATGTTTTACCATCTGCTGCATGATGACATTTATCCGGATGTTGGAAAATTCTGGAAAGCCGATTATTTCGGAGCTTAAATGAGATCTAGTTATAGCCATACACGCAGTAGTTAAGAAGAAGAGAGTTATGGCATAAAGACAAACAACGGTTTTATTAGGTAGCCTATCTGTTAAAGCAAATATTGAGCAAGTTCAACGCAGCTTTAGATAATGTCTGCGTAACATAGTCTTCAGGGACTTGGCTAGGAAAACTCCAGCAGATCTGTCACTTTACACTACTTCTACCTCGAGGGATGACGCGGGTCGCTGGCCAAAGATGGGAAAGATAATTACATCCCCGTCGTGCCGAGCAGGGTGCCGCAGGGAATAACACTTGCTCCTCGCATTTGGCAGGTCCCTGTTGCTATCTCCAGTAACTGACCAGAGGTCCCCCCCTCGATTTTCCTTGATCATTAGGTGAATACCGTTTCGATACTTTACTTTTACTTCGTTTTAAGGACACTGGAAGGTTATTTTTATGCAGTCAGGGCTAGTTTTTAACAATATTGAAATTATATAAAAAACTAAACATTGCTGGAAATTGAAATTTGATATGATTATAGTATAAGGATGTGTGCATTTATCTACGGTACAATGTTTACATTAAGTTCGTACAGTTCCATGCAAAAGGGGCATAAGGCACTCTGTGTATCCTGAAAAAAGTATTACACCCTATACTTCAGGTCTAGGTCCCTTGTAGGAATTTAAAGCTATAGGAACCAATCTTTTTCCTAAATAACATAAATCACAGTTTTATAATCTAAACTAAATGAAAAGCATACATAGATTATACTATGCACATGAAAAATTATTTAGTTGTGTTAACAAAAAAAGATAATATTTTTAAGGACTGACATTTATTTTCCCTCCATTTTATAAATCATATTGTGACTTTGTGGGTTCGTGAAATAAAAAGTCCAGGTTACAAACACAAAAAATGCAATTTATTTCCGTAAAAATACGCTTCGTACACATACACACACAGCTGCTTACCCGCACGCGTTCAATTACCGACTGACTGACTTTGCTCGCTCGCTCGCTCGTGCTGGCTGGCTGTATACAGCAGAAGGTTTTTGCTGCGTGCCCACCCATTAAGGGTTTTACCGCAGGTAGGATTTGTTTTGAAATATGTAGGATGAATGTGATGTAGGTTTTTGATTGGGAGTTAATTTTGAGGTTACCAAGGTACCTTCGGGTTGAAGGGGAGGATGCAGTACTTAGCACCCAATTTTTGTTTTGTTTTAAAATTTAGTTGGGGAGAAATTTAGATGCCAAACAGCTTGGAAGAATTATGAGGAGCTCAGCTTTAGCTGCTGATAGGATTAGCTCCTGGGTTATCTAGGGTGCCCGCATGCCATACGGGGGACCCGATGCAGTCTAGATCGGCGTCTAGTGGGGTCATAATCTCCCAATGATCTGACAAGGGTGCTTCTATGTGATGGTAAACTTGCGTATAATTTTGAAGCCCGGCGCCTAATTTCATCCTCCACGTATGGAAGACCCGATGCTTCGTGGAGCAACCTGGTAGGGAAATAACGTCCCACAGAATAGATAGACCGCAGTCCTCTATTCTGTGCACGTTGAAGCCATGCTATCCAGCTGTCTGCTGCCATGCCCCAGATCTCGCAGGCATATAGCATCACCGGGATTACCAGCGCTCGGAAGAGGTACAACTTCATGCGGACTGGCATCGAGGTCGACCCCAGCATTGGGTACAGGGAAGCAATTGCTCCCTGTACCTTCGCCGAAAGGTCCCTGATGTGTCGGCGAAAAGTTACACCTCTGTCCAAGTTTACTCCTAGGTGCTGGACAGAGTTAGTGACTGACTTTGGCGGGCGGGCTGCCTTTTTATAGATTTCTAACACACCAGAAATTTCTCAAACAATCGAGACCCGGCTAGAACAAAGGCGAACTCTCGAGAAGTCCCGCTCCTCCCGCCCACCGTTTCGGTGAGCTTTTATCTCCGCACTGTACTACAGTCTCTTTGATCTCGTCGCCTGCGGCGCCTCCAATCAACAATGGCCTGGCGACAGTATGAATATAAAAGATTACTGTGTTCAGCGATCATTAGCAAATAAGCACTAAAAATTTTGTATCAATATCTTTTATAGTTTTTGAGAAACATGCACCTAAAGTATGAAAAATCAAGGTTTTGGCAAATCACAATCAAAGATTAAGCACCATTCTTTTTAAATTATAAATACTCTCAGAACATGCCTGCTCCATATTCCTGCTTAGTTAGGTTTTCCTCATCTTTTCTTTTCTTTTTCTTACTTCTAGCTCTACTTTCAAGCAACTGAGCTGTTCTTTTTGCCTCTGAGAGTCGACGCACATCTTTTGTTTAGACATGCTGCCCAAATATTTTCACCAACCTTTATACCCATTATTTTCATTACTTTATGCCTACCACTGAACCCATAATTATAACAAATAACACTATCATATACACCAATTTTTAAAGTTTTTCATGCGCAGTTTTGGCATTTTTTCCCATATTAGATGATGAAAACTGTCATTTGGGTTTTGGATTCGACCATGCAAGCACTTTCTCAGTAATTCATCAAGAGAAAGTCCCCTAAATATTGGTTTAATTGCCAAAAGAACCTCTTCTGGAAGAGTGTTCATGTTTCTAAGTGGGTTAGTTCAGAAATTTTCAAGCTTCGGAAGTATGCTGAGTGAAATGTGTATGTAGAAGATCAGAAAGTGGGCGTGTCATTGCGCCGCCATCTTTAATTTGATGAATTAAAGGGCTTTAATACCATCTGATGCCCTATGTTATATATATCATTTAAAAGCTGAAGAATTATATAATTTTTAACACTAACAACAAACGGGGGGGGGCGCTTGTTAGCTTCTAGGTCTTGCCCTAAGGAAAGAGCCCTGGATCCATGGGCACAGCTTGGTTACTCCTTGGTAAATACCTTCGCTCCTACATGACATGATTCTGCAGGGGAAGGTCGTGCAGTATCGGCCAGGTTAAGTTTTTTGACTTTACTGTGTAACTGTGGTGGTTAATCGGAATCTTACTATATTATTCTCTTACCTCAAGACATGTTCTATTGATAGTATAATGCAATTCATGCCAGAGGATCTACTCCCATTAGCCCTGGACCCATAGGACTAAGGACCCGGGCCTCCTACCAGGGAGTTACCGAGCTGTTCCGAAAGGACGCCCGGCGCCTTCGAGGCTCTTTCCATAGGGCAAGACCTAGAGACTAACAAGCCCCCCCCCCCCATCTGGTCCTGTGGACTCAAGATGGGATGGAAGTGGATACGCCACTTACGCGCGCCAACACCAAAGAGGGAAGGCTACCGATATGACCTCGGTAGGGCCGCCTGGTGATCTAGCACACCTTCTACTAGCTACGCAGGCTAGTACGCGGGAATATATGACTTCCGTCAACCCCGTCCGGAGACGTACCCGATCACCCACGGGTATCGGGAACCACTGCCCCCTCGAGTCCATCCCAATCCGAACAACTCCCTATCAGCGAGGGGATCGAATGTTCGGCGCGAGGTTCCTCTAGTAATGTCAGAGGTACCACGAGTGCTAGGGGTCCGCAGCGCCCGCACCACAGCAGCTGAAGGGGACGGATCCCCTCCCCTACGGGGATAGATAGTATAATGTAATGATGGAAACGTAGAGTCAGACTGAAAAATGCAATGCCATAGCCGGGATTTGAACCACGGATCTTCTGGTTTCCGTCCAGCCGCTCTACCATTGAGGTACTATGGCCAACATTAAATTCTCCAACTGGCTCGTATTTTCCCGGTAAACCACTTAGAAGTTCTCATAAACACATGAGACAACTACCTAAATGGCGACTTACAGCGTGTAAGTACTTTAAGGCCCGGGCTTTATAGTTAACCACTATTAGGTCAATTAATATAAATTAATTGTTCTTTCACACTGGCCGTGTGTAGCTGAATTGTGGAGAATTTAATGTCATATCGGCATGTTGGCCATAGTAGCTCAATGGTAGAGCGGCTGGACGGAAACCAATAGATCCGTGGTTCAAATCCCGGCTATGGCATTGAATTTTTCAGTCTGACTCTACGTTTCCACAATTTAGCCTACACACGGCCAGTGTGAAAGAACAATTAATTTCCATTAATTGACATAATGTAATGATTTTTATTTTTTATTTATAGTACTGTATTACATCGAAAGTAAAAAAGCTAGAAGTATAAGGCTTGTAGAAAGTGTCTTGCAGTATCGGCCAGTGTCTTTTCTGTTACAATATAGATTGTCAGTGATACATCGCACTGCCACATACGGAACAATAGTAGAATACAAAATCATGGGAACTTATTGTCACTATTTCTGCTCAGTTCACAAATGTTTAGCTCACTAGTTTACAGAGATCGCAAATATAGCGCTGCTATAGGCCTCAGAATATCTTCCGTGTGCTAAGAACTACACTAATCACCATCAAGCACTCAGAGCGACAAAGAACTGAAGAGAGGAAGAAGATATCCGACTATAGGCCACGTGGATGCACAAACATGTTACTGCTTAATGAAACTTCTGTCATATGGAGGCGAAAAGGGAAATCACAGTAGTGGCTGGTACTGCATGCCGGCCGATATTGCACGACTCTACCATAATAACAATTTGATAAATAATTTTGTGCTTTTAATTTAGTTGTTTAATATTGCTCTTGTTTGTATTTGCAATATGATTAGATTTAAAAATTTTGAAGATGTAATGGATTTATAAATAAATAAATAAATAAATAAACCAGGTGCGACAGCCCTAAGAGGGCCAAGGCCTACCAAGCCGACACCGAGCGGGATGTCTCAGGCGGTTTCGTCTGTAGCCCGCATTCGGGAGGTCCAGGTTTGATTCCCATGGTGGACCTACCTAACCCATGGTTTTTTCGGGGTTTCTCGGGTCGCTAGACGAATGCTGAGTAGGTTAATTACTTCCTGCAAATTTCCTGTCCCTCCATTTCATCTCCATTATCATTTCATACTGTCGCGAAGCCGTTATCTACGATAGCGCGGCTTGTGTACACAAAGAGCCGGCAAATAAAGATAGAAGAGATAAAGGACTTGCCGGCGCAGATTAAGTTACGCTTCTGGAAGGTTCGGATTTCGTCATTCGATGTCTTGTTTAAACCAGAAACATCTAGTGATTGTACAGAACAGTCTCGAATTATGAATGAGGTATTTAAGGAAGTGACGAGTCGCAAACAGGAGGTAGTAGTAAACAGCTGTGAAGTGTTGTAATGAGAGCTGATGTAAACAGGTGTAATCAAAACGCTGTTGTAGATTGTGATATGTGATGTAATTCTGCTGCTACGAAGTGTATTTCTACGCAAATAAAAATCATTTCGAATTTCTACAAATTGGACTTTTAATTCTACGAACCCACAAAGTCACAATATCATCTCTCATCTGGTGGTCTCTTTTAGGCGGGTGTATTGGAGGTGCATGGCAGGATGATATGCTCTGAGGAAAACTACTTCCTCCTCCGGTAGGTCGGTTTCCGGCTTCAGCTTCACTGATGGGACCATTTCGGGACCGCCAGCCAGGGAACTTTGGGGCTCGGATCGCCTGCCTGGGACCATTGGGGCTCGGCTGCTGGGCTCATTGCCTACCCGCTGTGAGGGAGCGAGTTCGTTGTCCTGGCCTAACGGTGGAAGTCTATCCAGATCAACTGTAGGGACCCTGCCCTCTGTACTGTCGTGGCTCCTTGGGTCGGCCGCCCTTTGACTCCTGCGCCTCATCCTTCCTACCGGGGGTGCCTCCATTTGGGGGCATATGCACAATGGGCCCAGCATGGTGCCCTACGTACCGAATCTCCGTATGGAAATCCTAATCCTACCAACCCGACTGCCGGCCTCACGCCCACTTACGATACTAAAGATTCAGTAGAGAAGTTGACGTGAATAAAACGCATCAGATACTTTTTGGGGAGGGGATAGCGACTGTTTTGTTTTAATTTTAGTGTTTTATCTTTTAAAAGCAATTCAAAGAATTGAGTACACGGGCTGCTACATTTATAGTTGAAAAAAGGCAGTATACTTTTTGAAGTACGTATTTATTTTAGAATAAATATAACTAGGGTTTTAATACCTCCGGCTATTTTCAAACGATGTTAGCTGATAGAAGAAAGCCTGACGTAAGCCCTTTTTTTTTTTTCACTGCAGCGGCCTTCTAGCGGTAATTACTACATTGGTCCCATGCCTTTCAGAAAATTTCTATCTTTAGCCGGTCTGTTCATCTCGCAGTCATGTTGTTCCCTTTGCTCTTGTACGTAAATGTCATCTTCACTCCGCCATAAAACCAGATCCTTATCTGCCCTGCAGATATCCGCTCACGTTTCCTTTTTCCGATACCAATAAATTGTTTCATTTCGTATATAAGCTCGGATTTTTAGAGGCGTCCATCTATACGCATGGCACAAAGCAAGAATTGCTGCTCAACAGCTGGAGCTGAAATTTTATATATACAATGTCCCGAATAAAGTGGTTACTTTTTACATTCCGAAATCCAGCGGGATGACTCGTGGTTTCGTCGTGGCCTGCATTTGGGAGGTCCGGTTCACTTCCAGTGGCTGGCCTACCTGACTCTTGGGATTTCCTGGGTCTCGAGGCGAATGCTGGGTAAGTTAAATACATTCCCCGAATATCCTGTCCCTCAATTTTATCTCCACTATCATTTCACATCATCTCTCATCTCTCTTTCAGGGTAGAAGTGTCGGCGGGGGTGTCGGCGGTGCATGCAAAATGATATGCTCGTGGTAAACACTTCCCCCTCCTTTAGTACGATCTCAATCTCCGGTTTCGGTAAATTGAGTCCCTTTGGAGTATTAGAAGGTAAATTGAGACCCTCCTAAGCCTTCAAGGCACGCAAATTGAGTCCCTCGACCGTTGATCCGTGAGGTAGATTGAGTCCCTCCTAAACTTTCTTCTTCTTTCTCTTTGGCCTCGCAGGCGTCGAGCCCTTCAGCCAGTTCCCATATGAAGTTCGATCCAATGCCAATCTTCTCAGAAGATGTCATTAGGCGCCGGGCCACAAAATTCTACGCGAGTTTGCCTCAACATCAGAGCGCCCTGGTTAGGTCTCTAGGGAACTACCGAACATCAGAACGACGCTTCAAGCTCTACCGGCTTCCCCGCATGGCATGCGGGCACATCCGGTAACAATAAAGTTGATATTACAACTTAAAAATTATACCTACCTGAAAATTAGACTGGTAATTATTCTAAATATAACTCTTCCTTAATTTTCTCACACCACCGGCGTTGCACCCGAGTCGGCAACCATTGAGGAGCTACAGCTACCTCCCTTCTTTTCATCCACCTAAACTATACCCGCCACCCCACAAAGCCCCCACATATCCTGTCATTAAGAGGTTATGTCCGTCTAGGACAGGTACACGTATGACACACAACGTGCTGACCCTCAATCAGCAGCCAATTCCCATCATCAATCTTCTCAACTGCTGGAGCCTTTCCCCTCTTTCGTGCTAGGCCAAAGACGTACAGTATACCACAGGAGAGAAAGTCCCTGGGCCCTGAGACGCAGAGGGATTGCAGAAGGTTCCCACACCCTCCCTGGACAGGTTTATGACACCCCAGACCATTCAAGAACATTCTGACGGCTTCTACTTTTGTGAATGAATCTTCTCGGTTTTAGTGTACTGAGTGAATAGGGCGCATGTTTTTTAATGGTCTGCTCCTTGTGTAGCAGGCGTTCTCTGTCACACACATTCACTGTGCTAGTCCTACTGAGTAAGGGTGGCACATTTTTCTCAGAGACTTACTCTGCGTTGGTGGACAGTAGGTGTCCCACTTCAACCTCGGTCGTCCCCTTCCTCTTTTTCCCTCCGGTCTTGCCTAGAGTATTTAGGCCTCCTTTCCTCTTCCATCCTCACCAGCTGGTCCAGACATCCAAGTTCCTTCTTTTCAATAAACTGATCAGTGGTTCTTGGTTAAGACACTCTTCCCTTATTCTAGTATTTATAAACATATCCCTCCTTGTCCTTCCAGCTGTTTTTCGTAAATGCTTTATTTCTGTGGCAGTGAGTCTGCTCTCTAAATTACTTTGCAGTGTCCAGGTTTCACATCCGTATGTCAGCACTGGAATATATTATTCAAGGCTTCGTGGGTGATCACCCGTGTCAGGTTTATGAATGTCGAGCTTTCGGCCATTGTAGACTCCATGGCTTCTTCAGGATCTGAATTTCCGGATGATCAGCAGTGTCAGGTTTATGAATGTCGAGCTTTCGGTCATTGTAAACTCCATGGCTTCTTCAGGATCTGAATTTCCGGATGATCAGCAGTGTCAGGTTTATAGATGTCGAGCTTTCGACCATTGTAAACTCCATGGCTTCTTCAGGATCTGCATTTCCGGATTATCAGCCGTGTCAGGTTTATGGATGTCGAGCTTTGGGCCATTGTCGAGCTTTCGGCCATTGTAGACTCCATGGCTTGTTAAGGATCTGAATTCGCGGGTGATCAGCCGTGTCAGGTTTATGAATGTTGAGCTTTCGGCCCTTGTAGACTCCATGGCCGAAAGCTCGACATTCATAAACCAGATACGGCTGATCACCCTGAAGCAAATTGTGTTTAGCGCAGAGTAAACCCATGAGGTTTTTTCTGTGGGTATGCGTGGGTATGTATGAGTAAGGATGGTTCTAATGACACCGGAATGCCCGTTTCAAACTGATTTAATGACTGCTTCTTTCATCATAACATCAAACTCGTAGTTGCCCACCAAGGGTTACCAACATATCACTCTTTAGAATTACGGAAGGTGGAATGCTTATTACTCGATAGTACTTAATCCGTTACGTATGAACCGACAAATCTTCCCTCCGATTCTAATCTGCCTTCGACCAAGACAGAAGAAGATAACCTTCTTAAACGGCTGCAAGCCGCGGACACTCTCTCCCCACACGATACACAGCTGTGCGTGGGTGTGTAACTTTCACTTCTGGAAGCCCTCTTTTCACACAAAGATTCCCTTTGTAATTATTGTGTCCATTGTGATTATTAGTCTCGGCCATGCCATTATTAGGAGTCCGAAGAATACCTTTTCAAACCGAGACAAGTGCTTACCCTTTAGAACCCTGCTAAGAACATTGTTTCTTACGTTTCTTTTGTTGAAACAACCATTCAACACGATTGTTATTCGACTCAACTGCACCTGCACAAGTTCCACACAAATATACGCCTTTGAAATCCATTAGGATTCTTTATACATTGCATCCCTTAATTTCAGTATCAACCCGCGAAGCCCTTATTAACAACGCTTGCCGTGGAAGCTTCTAGTCTTACATTGGAAGATAAAGTCATCCGTCCATCCGTGGTTCTGGCTGGCTGTATAAAGCCAGAAGGTTTAAGCTGCGTGCCCACCCGTTAAGGGTTTTGCCACAGGTAGATTTTCTTATTTCGCGATATTGTAGGTTGGGTTGTGCGCGTTAACATATGTTCCTTGGGGTGTAGGAAAGGATGCAAAAACTTATGCACCCTGGTGTTCTGTTTCGTAAGTTATAATTAGGTTGAAATTTTTGATGCCAAACAGCTTAGAAGAATTATGTGGAGCCCAGCTTTAGCTGCTGTAAGGATTAGCTCTTGAGTTATCTCTGGTGTCCGCAAGCCATGCGGGCTACCCGGAACAGTCTAAATCGGCGTCTATTGGGGACATAATCTCCCAGTGATCTAACAAGGGCGCTTTTATGAGTAGGTAAAGTTTCGTAAAACTTTGATGCCCGACGTCTGATTTCATTCTCCACATAAGGAAGACCCAAGACTTCCTGAAGCAACCTGGTAGGGAAAAAGGACCCACAGAATAGATGGACCGAAGTCCTTTGTATATTCTCATTTTGTTTTCCTAGTAACATCTCTCTTTCCTATGATGGTATTGTGACATTTTGAGCTCGTAAAGATTAAAAGTCCAAGTTGCCGAAATTCAAAACGTTTTTTATTTCCGTAGAAATATACTTTGGTCAACTCTTACAGTAGCAGAATTACGTAGCATACACAAATGCAATGCTCAAGTTCGATGACCACAAACAAAAGAGTTTACTCAACTTCCAGTTCAATTACCACTCTCTCATTACGACTTAGTTTACAGCCACAACTCTGGCGTGACGCGATTACTTATATATACCTCCGTTGATAATTCTATACTGTTCTAGTGTTCTCTCTCAATCAAGATGTCACTAGAATTTTCCATTTATCTAACTTTATTTGTTTCGGCATACGCTTTATCTCCGTGGTGCACTATCAGTCCCTTATCTCTCCGCACCGCACTCTCTTTATGCGTATACTTACCGCACTAGTACGGGAATGTCAACTTACGATGCATAACAACAATAACGGTAAGTATGGGATATTAGTTACATAGTGTAAACAATTATTTAAAAGAAATCACACATGTGAAGACCCTACAACTTAGTGAATGTGTGAACAACTTATTTCTGTTTTTAAAGTAGGCTAATACAGATTAACTGTGCATGTTTTTGTTGAGGTGAGATAACTCGAACCCTTGTTTATGTTTCGAGTGTTGAGAGGATAAAGAAAGGGAATCTGGTGGGCAACATTGCAGAATCCACGTGAAGAAACAGATGACCTACATGTATCTTCTTTTAAAATTCAGAGTGTAGTGGGTCGTTTCAGGACGACGGTGGGTGGGATGCCGGCTGTGCTGGCCTGCCAGGGAGTTTCCAACTGATCAAAAGTACGGACCCTGCCCTCTGTACTGTCGTGACCCCTCGGTCGGCCGCTCTCTTTGTCCTCTGTCCTCATCCTATCTCCCGGGGATGCTCCACTTGGGGTATAAGCACCATAGATCAAGTCTTATCGACGTACCGAATCCCCTCCGTAAAGTTCTAACCTATATCCTACATTCCTAAAGGAATAAAAACAAATTCAATGCTAAGGAATCCCAACTTTATTAGAGCAAGGGGCCTTCCAAATTACGACATTGAAACTTTACCACACTGACCCTTTTGGGGCACACAAATCCAATCTAAAGATAAGGAAAACAAGAAAAGAAATATGCCAGCAATGCAACTTGAGTTCGCCATCGTTGCATCATGCAGTTTATAAACAAAGTGCTGTGTTTCGCATTTTAACTTTTCTGTAAACATTGGCCTTGGTCCAAAGGGCAAAAGGCCAATGGTTTGTAAACTGTCCAACTGAAATGGGCTGTAAATGATTTCTTATTACACGCGCAAAACGTTCGTCATTTGTCACAATTTGGCAGTGCATCTACAAATCTTCCAGTAAAAAATGTGTAGAAATGCAACATTAAGGAGTTACTTTAAGCAGATTTTGTTATTCATAAAACATGATTAAAATCACATTAAATTGACGTGTTAATTTCTTTGCTACTTAACTAGAGCAGGTGAAGAGGAAATATTTTCAACCCAATGTAAAAATTTCATGGGAAATACCTATATGTCACATATAGGGTTTTGATTATTCTAAATTAATTAATTTCGTTATAAAATGTTCATAATATTAGCGTTTTAGCGGAAGTCGTCCGTGCGCGGAACTTTGTAGGCCAGTTCTGGAAAAATCTACATCACGTATTAGCACCTCGTGGACGGTAGCGTCAGTATGTCAGTGGACATGCTAGTAAGCGGACGAGTAACGAGACTGTCTACGAGGTTAAGGGAGCAGTCATGAATAACAAGAGGTATAATTGTATTGGATTCTATCTGTAAAACTAAACCATGTAACTACCAATTAGTGTGTGCAGGTAACACAGTATTTATCAATAAATGTGTAATTTTAGGACGTGTATAAAATGTACTTAGCTAATACGTGTTATTCCCACTCATATGTTCCTGGCAGGATTATACAGGGTGTACATAAATGAATATAGGGGTTTTAACTTTGATACCGAAATTATGGGTTGACAGAAGCAGTCATGATAGATGTCGAAGGAATGTTGGTTCTTTGTGACGACCAAGGCCAAGGCCAGTCCAGTGGGGAAAGTGTTGTCACAATGCCATGAATGAAAGAAGCAATGTCCTTAGAAGGTTTCTAAAGGAATTGTCACTTGACGTATATGAATAGGAATTCTTTGGATCGTTTACAATGGCGACCAAAACAGCCACAAAAGGACTTTGTTTAAAAGAGTTTTGGAGAGTGAAAGTTATATAAATACACGCACGCAGTTGTGGTTAAGGCACTCTTCGGCGTTTAGCCGATGGAGACGGGTCGCGGCTAGGAAACCATTATAAAGTCTTCGGCGTGCAGCCGATAAAAAGAGAAGAGTCAGACGTGAAGCCTATTAGAGCGGTAAACTTGTTCTGTCTTGAATATCTGTCGGGTCATCAAAATTTATCGAGAAATATAATTAGCATTCAGTTACTATAAACCGAGATTGGTAACCCTCGGTCGACAGCTTCCATTTTGAGGTTAGAAAAGAAGCAGTGAATAAATAATTTGGAGACGGGCATTCCAGTGTTGTAAAATTTCCTTCTCACACACATCCACGCATACCCTGAGAGAAAACTCATTGCTCACTATAATATTTGCTTCAAACTGGTGCACAACGTGGAGCTGTGGTAACCTGTGATCACCACCATTAAATACAGTTACAACTTTTTATAATATTTATTACATTAAAGTTACAGTTATAATTGATATGTCAAATGAAAAAGGAACTCAGTTTTGTTTGTTGGCACCAGTGCGCATGTTTCTGCCGCAATACGCTAGACTGGGGTATTAGCAAAGATGGCGACTAGTAAATAAACAGAAAGCGTTTTGTGTTTTGCAGTTTGCAAAGACCGAATCTGTAGTTACTGTCCAACGTGCGTTCCGCATTAAGTTCGGTTGTGATCCTCCTAGTGATAATAACATTCGTATATAGTATCATCATACCGGTTGCCTTTGTAAAGGGAAGAGCACGGGACGACCAAGAGTAAGTGAAGAGACTTGAGCGAGTGAGAGAGTTGTTCACTCGTAGCCCAAAGAGATCAGTCCGGAAGGCTAGTCGTGAATTACAAGTTCCTGTGTCGACTGTTTGGAAAGTTGTAAGAAAACACTTACGGCTACGTCCTTGCCGTTTACAGTTATTACATACTCTAAAGCCGATAGACCACGGATTACGAGCCAACTTCGTAAACGACATGTTTCATGACGACGATTTTATGGATCGTGTTGTCTTCAGTGATGAATCGACCTTTCACCTTAGTGGACATGTTAACAGTCATAATGTGTGCATCTAGGGCTTAGAAAATCCTCATAAGATGGTACAAATGCAACGAGATTACCCTAAAGTGAATGTTTTTTGTGCCGTATCCCGGCGAAAAGTTTATGGGCCTTTCTTTTTTGATGAACCTACTGTAACTGGTACTTCTTAGCTAGATACACTAGAGCAATGGCTCTTCCCTCAGTTGGAAGAAAATGAACCAAAAAACTCATTTTCCAGTAAGATGGTGCGCCACCTCACTGGCATATTGAAGTACGCGATTGGTTGAACGTCACTGTACCCGAGCGCTGGATAGGCCACAAGGGCCCCAGTGACAGAGCTTGCTATGCATGGCCTCCACGTTCTCCTGACCTAACACCATGTGATTTTTACCTTTGGGGCTTCATTAAGCATCATGTGTACGTACCTGCGGTACCAGCTGACCTCCCTGAATTAAGAAACCGGATTGAAGCAGCTGTTTCTACAATTACTGAATACACACTTATCAACGTTTGGGAAGAACTCGGCTATAGACTTGATGTGCGCCGTGTGACAAAGGGTAGTCGAATTGAACATTTATAAGGTTCTTGGTAAAACTGTTTGAGTTGCTTTTTCAGTTTACATATCATTTATAACTGTAAGTTCAATGTAATAAATATTATAAAGAGTTAAAACCCCGATATTCATTTATGTACACCCTGTAGGTTTTCTCTAAGGTTCTCGGTATTCCTCTGAGCTAACTGCTCTCGTGGTACAGTCGAGTATGTTTAATAGTAGTAATTGTATAAGATACATCTAACCATGTAACCCAAGTGGTCACAATATTTGAGCATCCTGTATACACACAAGCAAATCTCTGTAAGTTAATTGATGGAAATTAATCATTTCTTCTCAATTGGGTCAGTTGGAGAATTTAATGTCAGAACGGCACGTTAGCCATGGTAGCTCAATGGGTTAGAGCGACTGGACAGGAACCAGGAGATCTGTGGTTCAGATCCCGGTCATAGCATTGAATTTTTCATGTTGACTATCTAAATGTCTATGTGTTACAGAGTTCTTCTTCAACAAACTATCCTTACAAAAGTTTTTTGTCTTTGTACTTTACAATAATATACCAGGGGTGTTCAATAAAGAATGACCATAATTTTTTTACGGACATAATTTTGCGCACTAAAATTCAGTCTAATTATATTCTGTTAGCTTAGTGTGACACAAACACGCCGAAGTAGTTTCATTGTTGGTACTCCTGGTTCCCGCCTGTTGAGAACCAGGCAAGTTCAGACATGTTCAGTATCGCCTACCGCTGTAATGGAGTTAAAGTTGTTGTTAGAGGAAGATCTGGAGTTTCTATCAAACATTACCACTGCTGATGAAATTGGGCTACATCATTTTGATCCTGAGAGCAAACTGGAAATCTCCTTCATCACCAATCCCCAGAAAAGCAAAAGTGTTTTCTTCTGCTGGGAAAGTTATGGTCATCTCATTCTTTGATATTCATGGAATGGTTTATCAGCATGTTCTACCTGCACACACATCAGTAACTGGACAGTACTACAGGGATGTCCTAAAAACATTGCAAGTCCATATCAGGCCAAAAGACCACATTTCCATGAAGCAGGCTGGATGCTACACCACGATAATGCGCGGCCGCATATTGCCAATGTTGTTGCTGAATATATTGCAAAAATCAACGTGAAGTGCATCCCTCACCCTCTCTACAGTCTGGATTTAGCCCCTTGTGACTTTTTTCTGTTCCCTAACTTGAAGAAACGCCTTCGTGGAAGGCATTATCCATCAGCAGAAGCAGTGCCGAAGGCTGCGCTGGCGATTTTGAAGGTTCTCTCAAAAAATGCTTTCCAGCATGTCTTTGAAGACTGGCAGAAACGCTGGGACAAGTTCATCACATTCAGGGGAGACTATTTTGAGAACGACCATCAAAATTATGAGGATGAGTAAAGGTACGTTGCCAAAAAAAGTAATAATTCTTTGCTGAACAGCCTTCATAGTTAAACATTTTGGAGAAATAGTTCCATTACATATTCCCTTATGTGGTAGTCAAATCTTTTAAGAGCTGTTGGCTGTGTGATGGCTTTGACATGCCGTTCTCTTTGCATCATTAGGAGGAAAATAAAGCCTTATGAGCTGTACTCACATGAATTTCTCTACTCTTGGAATGTTATCTTTTGCATGGTATTTTGTGTTGTAAGATTGTGTAACTCTTGCAGTTTACTAGTTATGCAAAAGTTATTCAAGTTCTGAGATAAGGATTGTTTGACTATAGATGCAGGGTCGTAACATGCTTTCATTTCCTATCCGGCAGCTTGCTTTACATTCTTCCAAGTGGCTAACATCGTAAAACTCTCCGATCGGAAAGAGCACATGACCGAAAGCAATAAATTGGAAATGGCCGTAACCAGATAGGACAGATGAAGGTTGTGAAGTTACTACATCCACGCCACAAAGATGAAAAACGTATCTGCTTCTTTCAGACAACTATATAACCTGGAACAAATCTCACGATGACTCAGACATTACAGTGTTGTGTACAATTTCAACGAAACGCTGGAGGAGAAACAACATTCTGATTTGTGGTTTTACGTAACTTTCTGTACTCTGCAGTACAAAATATTCATTTTGCAATATTCTTTTTGTAAGTTAAGGTTATTAATACAGTGAGATCCATATAAACGTGAACCATTTCAACAAACCATAACTTTTGAACCAATAATGATATACACGTGCAACTTTGGGAGAACATAATACACAATTAGGAGATTATATTATTTACATCTCAGAGAAAATGCTGGAACTGTCCTCCACCAGCATCTATACATGTTTGCACTCGTCTCACCATATTCTCTGAAGTTTTATGGAGAGTATCCTCGCCAATGTTACTTATTTCGTTTCGAATGGATTCCTTGAGAACTTCAATTGTCCGTGGTCTATTCTTGTACACTCTATTTTTAGATACCCCCACAAGAAAAAATATCCGGTGAGGTTAGGTCATGGATCTGGGAGGCCACAGAACTTTTGAGATTATTCGATTACACTGGGCAACAATGAAAATGTTTCGGACTTAAAAATAGTGAATTTATATGTATTTCCATCTGCTGAATTCAAAACTCACCATAAAAATGATAGATTAGCTCTTGTTTTGAAGATAAAGTTGCATTTCATTTTTAAAGTGAAGATATTAAATGTGGGGGGGGATTTTTTGGGGGAGTTGGCACACCTGTCAAATAACAAAAGACAATCAGAGAGTAATTTTGGAAATTAAGTGATGCAAAAGTTAAGGAAGGTATTTTTGTCGACCACAAATAAGAGAACTTGTAAAGTATCCTGCATTTGATCAAGTTTTAAGGGGAAAGAAAAGGAAGCTTGGGAAACCTTCAAGGGTGTTGTTCATGGATTTTTAGGCAACAAAAGAGATGACAACTACAAGCATTTGGTGACAGTGCTCCTGCAAAAATACCGTAACCTTGGATGCAACATGTCCCTTAAGATCCATTTTCTCCACTCCCACCTAAACTTTTTCCCTCCTAGTTGTGGAGCTGTTAGTGATGAACATGGGGAGAGATTCCATCAGGACATTTCTGTTATGGAACAAAGATATCAGGGCCGTTGGAATGAAGTAATGCTTGCGGATTACTGTTGGTCTTAGTATAGGGATTCTGCGGAACTCCATCACAAGAGGCAAGCTAAAAGACGACGAAATCAATAGGCCACCACATGATTCTCTTCAGACACGACTATCTGCGAAGTATTTTCCAGCAATTTAGAGCTCGTAGTGTGTAATTACCAGTTAAAAAATCAAATGCACTTTCATTGTTGTTAGCATGTATGTAATTAAAATGTATCCTTTTCTCTCAATCCGTTAATATTGTTGCGAACCTGTATCTACGATTGTGCTGCTTGTTTACACAAACGGAACTGATAGGTGGGCGGTGTGAAAACCAAGAGCTAGCAGACGAAGATAACATGCAGATAAAGTTCTGCCGAAACAAATAAACTGAGATAAATGGAAATTTCTAGTTTCTTCTTGACAGATAGGGTGTCAGTATTTGGAAGGTTCTGGTGAAGTCTCAATTGACAGATAAAAGTTGTTTTTCTTTATTGTTCCGGAAATATCTCGAACTTAGGAATGAGGTATTCAAGGAAGTGTCGACTCGCCAAGAGTTAGTTGTAAACAGAGTGAGTCGCGAGAGGTAAGCAGAGAACAGCTGAGAGTGTTGCGGTAAACTGAACGCTGTTTGTTATTGTAATCGACCTTGGAAGATTGTGTTTTGTTATGT
The DNA here is from genome assembly GCA_030765055.1 of Mantis religiosa. Classification (NCBI taxonomy): domain Eukaryota; kingdom Metazoa; phylum Arthropoda; class Insecta; order Mantodea; family Mantidae; genus Mantis; species Mantis religiosa. The sequence continues at coordinate 51,925,312 of CM060960.1, read as the reverse complement.
GATGTGATTTTTGCTGCTACGGAGTGTATTTCTAGGCAAATAAAGAACATTTGGAATATGTGCAACTCGGCCTTTTAATTCTACGAACCCATGAAGTCACAATATGTAATACTTCCACCTTGTGTATATTATAGAAACTAGAGCTAATAACATTTTTTCATTGTCATATTTGTTTTTCTCAACCCAAAATTAGTAGGAATTGCCTCATGAAGTGCTCGAAACATTCAACAATTATTGTTTTGTTGCCCAGTGCTATCAAAGAAACTAGTTACAAGTTCCAGGATGTCTTTAGATGTACAGCACGTTGCTCCATCTTGCTGTAAATAACCTTCTTTCAATTCGACATCATCCAGCTGCTCCACAAATGTCTTGAAGATAGTCATATAAACTTCAGTGTCTAAAGTCGTATCAAAGAAAATGGGACCAACGATTCATAGATGCTGGTGGAGGAAACTTCCAACATTTTCTCTGAGATGTAAATAGTGCAATGTGATCTCCCAATTGTGTATTATATTCTCCCAAAGTTCCACGTGTGTCCTATTATTGGTTCAAAGGTTATGGGCTATTTAAATGGTTCGGGTTTATATTGATCGCACTATACTTATGGTTCTAGTTTTACTGACCATCAATACTTACGGTACCAATAGTAAATGACGTAAAACCCAACAGCATACTAACCTAAAAATAGATTACTACCTAATGAGCCTTTAGCTAAATATACGAACGTAGAATTATTTATTCATTGAAGTTTTAAATGGCAATTGGACTTGCTGTTAACATTAAAAGCAATTCAATTCTTTTTATTTCTTTAGTACATCTTGAAGTGAATACCGGAATTTCCCATGAATTATACAAATTAGACAACACTAGTAGATGCTTCATGAGATGGACCATTTCCTTCGACCATTTTACCATTTCCTGGTAAAAGTGATGCCCTTCTAAATCCGCAGCTTTTTGAAAGTCGCTTATTTTTATAAAATGTTACTGCTTTATAATAACCATAAAACATCGAAAGATTCAGTGCGGATACATAAATAAATAACCTAACAACCAAGATATGTTTTAATTCAATTAATTCATTAGGAAAAGAGTGTTTAAAGCTTGGAAATATAGTTTAGAATGTAGCTTTGCATTTGTTCCAGAGGTCCAGAGGTATAGTCCTGGTCGGGCGGGGCAATTTTTCTTTTTCCCCGTCCGGGTGTCTTCTGCCGCAGTACCTAGCCGCTTTGCGGCTTAACCTGCGAAGTGAGTCTGGTATGGTTTTTAGTGACCTGCTGGGGGTAGGTTGTAGTTTTGTTTAAAATTTTTGTTTGGATGCCCTTGAGTAGTCTCAGAAGGCAGCAGCTTAGCTGTTTTATTGCGTTCTCCCGTTGGGGGAGAATCGGTTTAGTGTTGTTGCCCCGTTTTGATTACGAGTGGCCTAACGCTTGAGCCATCAGGCGTGATGTAAATTTTGGGATTTATGGGGTTTCCCTTGGGTTAACCAAGGGGCCCCAAGACGTCTCTGGGGAGTGTATATGATGGCAAGCGTCTTTGCTCCCTCTGGTCATATCTGCCCAGGGTGTTCACCAAAGGGTTGCCATGGGTTTGGATTTTGTCATACATTGATCGTGCCCTCTCTCGGATGACATCGACAATGTACGGGATCTTTGAATGTTCATGAAGGATCTGGGCTGGAAATCTCAAGTCTGTATCGTATATTATTTTGAGCGACTTTTTTTTTTTTTCCATTTGTTCGCCCTGCGCCGTGAATTAGTGGGCTAGAACATGTACTTTGGTTCCCTGCAACCGGAATGCGCCCGGGATGGATTTTGTTGTTGTTGTTGTAATTTACGTCCTCTAAGGTTAAGTCATATCGGACGATGAATGAAGTGGAGGAAATGATGCTCAATTGATCCCGGGGTCCATAGAGCTTAGAGTTACCCGACATTTGTCTTTAAGGATAAAGGAAACCCCCGGAAAAACCTTATCCAGGTAACACCCTGACCAGATTTGAACTCGGGACCTCTTGAGGCAGACGCGCTACTATCTACGCTACCGAGGCGGGCTACCCGGGATGGATCCACATCCACGTTCTGAAGCGGATTTTAAGTCCCGGGTAAGGACCTGTGGTCGCGCCATGCCTGAGTGGTTAGACCGCTTGTCTCTCACCAGGCGAGCAGGTTTCCCCGGTTTCCCCCGCCAGCATTCCACCGATTGCTCCATCATCATTCCTATCACCTCATCTCTCTCGTACTTTCACTTCCTGGCGTTGGGCTGACCACTAATCCCGGAATCTCTCTGATCAGGAAACCCCTGATCTTCCACCCGTTGCCTACTGGCTTCGAGGTTGTGCGGTTCAAAAGGCCTTATGTTTCACTTAAGGAAATACAGGACTACTATAGTACCCATGCCCACTCAACATCGTGTGGAGATGGAGGAGCTAACCCTGGTCTAGAAAGACAAACTTCCGGCTTGGGGTGCCGAGATGCTCAACATATCTCCTCCCCATATTGGTGGGATGGTCGCCCACCTCTGCCTTAGGTATGTGGGCGTGAGGGCGGTAGTCGGGTTGGCAGAACGTTGAATGAAAGGGTGTGGAAATGAATTAAGGATACATAGAGATTGAAGTTTACCAGGCATTCATCTTTCAGGATAAGAGAAAACCTCCAACGTTAAGTCATATCGGGCGATGAATGAAATTATGTTCATATGAGTACAGGGTCCTTAGAGCTTAGAGTTACCAGACATTCATATTTCAGGATAACGGAAAACCTCCAACGTTTAGTCATATCGGACGATGAATGCAGCGATGTTCATATGAATACAGGGTCCTTAAAGCTTAGAGTTATCAGACATTCATCTTTCAGGATAAGGGAAAATCTCCAACGTTAAAGTCATATCGGACGATGAATGAAATAATGTTCAAATGAGTTCAGTGTACGTAGAGCTTAGAGTTGCCAGTCATTCATCTTTCAGGATGAGGAAAAGCCTCCAACGTTAATTCATATCGGACGATGAATGAAATAATGTTCAAATGAGTTCAGTGTACGTAGAGCTTAGAGTTGCCAGTCATTCATCTTTCAGGATAAGGAAAAGCCTCCAACGTTAAGTCATATCGGACGATGAAATGATGTTCAGATGGGTCGAGGGTACATAGAGTTTAGAATTACGAAACATTCATATTTCAGGATAAGGGGAAACCAACGTTTAGTCGTAGCTAAGGATGAATGAAATGATGTTCAAATGAATACGGGATACACAGCTTGTAGTTACGAGACATTCATCTTTCAGGATATGAGAAAACTTCCAACGTTAAGTCATATCGGACGATGAATGAAATGATGTTCAGATGAGTAGAGGGTACATAGAGCTTAGAATTGCGAGACATTCATCTTTCAGGATAAGGGGAAACCTGCAACGTTAAGTCATATCGGAAGATTAATGAAATGATGTTCAAATGCGTACAGAGTACATAGAGCTACCAGACAGTCATATTTCAGGATAAGGGGAAACCTCCAACGTTAAGTCATATCGGACGATTAATGAAATGATATTCAAATGAATACAGGATACATAGAGCTTAAAGTTACCAGACATTCATGTTCCAGGTTAAGGGAAAATCCCCGGTTGATGTGCCCAGTTAACTCTCCCTGTCCTAAATTCCGAGTCGGAACCTCCTGAATATGAGGCAGACATGCTGTCACCTACACTACAGAGGCGGGCAGATGTGTGTGTATGTATGTATGTGTGTGCGTGCGTGCGTGTGTGTGTATGTATGTATTTTTAATTTATTGAACTTTAACAGCGTGCCCCGTTACGGAGTAACATTACATGCATTTAATTACATAGATACATTATAAATAGTAATCACATTTTGATATTATTTTACAATAATTTTTTAAATATTAGAATTTAAATGTTCAATTCACGTATTGTTTTAAAAAAATTGTTTACAAGTCAATTGAATTAACATATATACAAAAAGCTTTCAAATGTTTATTTATAAGGTTTTGGTTTGACACTGGCCAATTTCCTCCATTCTTGTGTACTTCTTCAATCAACTTGTCCCTCTGATGCCTTGTGTCTCTACATTCATAAATGAGGTGGTTTGCGGTCTGCTGTGGGCTATTGCACGTGCATTGGGGATCATCTATGATATGAAATCTATACAAGTAAGCTTTAATTTTTTCCATGTCCTGATACCACTGCAGTGAATGTCGCTGTTAATGGTAGTTTTGTCTTAAGACGGTCCTTTATCAAAGGGAAGAATGATTTGGTAAGGGCTCCTTTACTTGTACTGCTCCATCTCTGTTGCCACTGTAGATGTCCTGCCCTCTCTATTTCAGTTTTAAAAGTAGATTTTGGTACGTTGTTGTAAATAATGTATGTATTTATGTATGTATGTATGTATGTATGTATGTATGTATGTATGTATGTATGTATGTATGTATGTATGTATGTATGTATGTATGTATGTATGTATGTATGTATGTATGTATGTATGTATGTATGTATGTATGTATGTATGTATGTATGTATGTATGTATGTATGTATGTATGTATGTATGTATGTATGTATGTATGTATGTATGTATGTATGTATGTATGTATGTATGTATGTATGCGTGTGTGTTGTGCTTCAGCATAACTGGATAGCCTGGAGTAATTTGAACCGAATTCGATATACGTCTTCCAGTCTTATTGGGAAGAGGGTGGTGGTGGTGGTGGTGATGATGATGATGATGATGATGATGATGATGATGATGATGATGATGATGATGATGATGATGATGATGATGATAAATACTTGGATAATTATTTAGGGCCATCTCAAAAGTGGTTTGAATCCAATTTACTCTCTAGCGTTAAATCCCCGAAGCAGAGGAATGCTTCACTGCACCTCGCTACGGATTTACACTAATGGTGGCGAAATACAAGAGCCCTGTACTGTGCTCGTAAGAGATTAACGGTAGTACAAACCTTGCGAAGTGGCCTGTGATAACTATGCGCACATTCAAGTGGTCAATGGTACGACAGTGCAGTCTGACTTGCCTCCTTTTCGTGGTTTTTCCTTGTTATTGTAGTGGTGACCAAAACGAGGCTCGTGTGTCGCGTGCTGCTCTTGACACGAAGCTTAGAGGGAGATTTTTATTTTTTAGTTATTTATTTTTTTACAAGGAAGAGAAAAAATTATTTCTTATTTGGCCCAGATTGTATTTAATTTTCACGGCAAGTTAAAGCTTCAGACTAGAACATTTTCTCAGCTCAAATGTTTGAAGAAAATTAGTGAAAGCCTTTCTGACGTTCAGGTGAACACTGGAGATTACTTGGGTAATATGCTTGGCCTGTTGATGTTGTGGCAAAGTTATGGTCATCTTATTCTTTCATATTCATGGAATGGTTTATCAGCATGTTGTACCTGTACACACATCAGTAACTGGACAATACTACAGGGATGTCCTGAAAACATTGCAAGTCCATATCAGGTGCAAAATACCACATTCCCGTAAAGCAGTCTGGATGCTGCCAATGTTGTTGACGAATATCTTGCAGAAAGCAACGTGAAGTGCATCCCTCACCCTCCCATAGTCCGGATTTAGCCCCATGTGACATTTTCCTGTTCCCTAACTTGAGGAAACGCCTTCGTGGGAGGCATTATCCATCATCAGAAGCAGTGGTGAAGGCTGTGAAGGCGATTTTGAAGGATCTCTCAAAAATTGTTCCCAGCATGTGTTTGAAGACTGGCAGAAGCGCTGGGACAAGTGCATCGCATTCAGGAGAGACTATTTTGAGAGCGACTATCAAAATTATAAGGATAAGTAGATGTACGTTGTCAAAATAAAATTGTGAGGATTCTTTATTGAACAGCCCTCATAGATGCAATAGATCCTCGATGCATCGAAGTGCTAACCTGGTCGTAGTTATTGTACCTAACAAGCAACTGAACTTAAAATTAAAATTTTATGTGGTAATTTACATATGTGTTTCATTGTATATGAGAACTCCTAGGTGTTCACCAGGTAAAATACGAGCCAGTTGGAGAACTTCATGCCATGCAGGCATGTTGCCATGGTAGCTCTGTGGTGAAGAGCAACCGGACGGAGACTGCGAGATCCGTTGTTGCAATCTCGGCTGTGTCACTGAACTTATATAGTTTGCTTAATTAATAACTGATATTTCTTGATTAGGATTCCATGAAATGAAACTTTGAAGCAATTTGAATGTTCACGAAAATATAAGCAAAGCTGTGAATGAAATAAGTAACTCATGACTCAACTGTTGCCGATGCGGGCCAGGGCCGGCAACCCGACTGTCGACCTCAAGCTCACATACGCAGCGAAAAGGTGGGCGATCAAACAAACGATACAGGGAAGTGATGTGGTCAACATCACGCACCCCCAGCAGGTTTAAGTTGGTTTTCTAGACCAGGATTCGCTACCTATCGTAGCTCCTTGGTTTCCTCAAGAATGGGCACCGGTCCTATACCCGGGACTTAAAATCCGAACCTCTAAGGGTAGGATAGAACAAGAGGATATTCCGTGGCACGGAACCAAGACACAGCGCTCTAGCCCACTACGCGACGGCGCTGGACAATAAATGAAATGGTTGTAATAAAAAAATATTACATTAATGAATTACGTAAAAATGGTTAACAAAGATTGTGAATGGGGACAGTAGGTAATAAGTAATGAGATGTTGCAGTAGGAAACTAGTGCTGGGGTGAATGTGCAGTGTGCTGTGCATTTAATCGATAAAGGCAACTACAAAGTGTTTTTTTATCATGGTAGTGATGTATGAACGGCCGTGATGCGGCACGACTGCATCAGTGCCCAAGTTGGTCCTCAGGGTTCGTGGGTGGGTTGAGATAGGGCGGTAAGATCGATACCTGCCTCCCCGACCTCCACCAACCAAGACTTAACTCTCCCGGCCAAGTTCCTGCACTGCTGAAACCTCACTTTCATACCTTACTTAACACTGTTTTAATTTCTTGTTTCCCACAATTAATGAGATAGCTGTGGAACCCCAGTAGTGCTGTAAACAGTGATCCTTTCACTGTTACACGACTGACATTGTTCCGAACATACAGGGTGTAACAAAAACGCATGTCAAAACTCTGGAAAACATTTCTTGCATATAGAGGATGAAAATGTTATATTTTATAGGTTCGGAAATTGTTTATTTCCATTGTAGAGCTCCTTTACTACAACTCTGCTTACACGGTGAGATGTGTAATACGTAGCTGACCTGTGGCCATAACCACACAACAGAACAATGGTTTAATTATACAGTTGTAAACATTCATTTCTACATCTGGATAAATTGGGTAGAGGTGATGCATTTCACCTTTGTTGACATTGCTCAGTTCAAGCACGATGGAACTTCTTCTCATGTCCAGGTTTCTTGGTAGATGGATAGGAAGAGGTGGACCAATTCCGTGGCCTCCACGCTCACCTAACTTAAACCCACTAGATTTTTAGTTTTAGAGACATCTGAAACCTCTCGTTTATGCAACTACAGTTGTAGAGACACTTCATTCTTGTATTGTGGAAGACTACCAGACAATATGAAATTTTCTAGATCTAACTCAGCTCATGCGACGGCGGGTTTACGGATGCACTGCAGCTAATGGAGCCCAGTTTTAGCATGTGCTGTGATTTCCTGTTTTCCACCGTTCTGTCAATGAGTATTGTATGGGGTTCAGCTGTAGAAAAAGTGATCTTAAAAGGAGATAAACAATTTCTGGGCCAATGTTTATATAACATTATGACTTTATGGGTACGTATAATTAAAAGTCAGGTTTTCAGAATCTTAGAATGCTCTTTGTTTCAAGTAAAACACGTTTTGTATAGCCCTGACAGCAGCCGAATGACGAAACATACACCACCGCAGTCTCTCGTTGCTTCGCCATACGTAAAACAACGAAAGAACGCACTTGCGGTACAGTCCAAATGTCCACACACTGCACAACTGCAACTTGCTCACTGCCCCACACACACACACACACACACACACACACACCACACACACACACACACACACACACACACACACACACACACACACACAAGGTACTGACAGGCTATGTTTAGCCCGATGATTTTTGCTGCGTGCCCACCCAGAATTGGATTTTACTCCAGGAAGGATTTTCTTTTATTATGATAGTTAAGGGTGGATTTTTATTGTATTAAGATGGTGGTAAGACTTGAGATAGTATTTTTTTTAATTTACGTCCGCCCCAACGTTAAGTTATATCGAACGGTGAATGAATCGGGTGAAATGATGCTCAAATGAGTCCAGTTTCCATGGAGCTTAGAGTTACCCGACATTCGCCTTGAAGGATAAGGGAAAACCCCGGAGAAAACCTTATCCAGATAACTCACCCTGACAGAGATTCGAACTCGGGACCTCTTGAACGTGAGGCCGACATGCTACCATCTACCCTACCGAGGCGGGCTTGAGATAGTATATTACTCCTCTATGGAAGACAGGATGCCATGTCTGATGCACCCTGGTGATGAAGTAGATTAAATTTTATTTATTTTGTATAATTTGGAGGCCAAACAACTCTTGGTTAGATTATGGGAGCTCAGCTTTTGCTGCTGGTGGATTTGCTCCGTGGTTACCTCGGATGCCCGCAAGCCATGCGGGGGACCCAGAAAAGTCGAAGTCGACATCCAGTTGGGTCATAAGCACCAAGAGACCTAACTAGGGCACTTCTATGTGATGGTAATTTGGCGTATAATTTTGTAGCCCGGCGCCTAATTTCATGCTCTACGTATGGAAGTGATGAGGCTTCATGAAGGAAGCTTACTGGGAAAAATCTGCCTACTGAATAGATGGACCAAGTTCTCTATTCTGAGCGTGTTGAAGATATGCCAGCCAGGTATCTGCGGCCATGCCCCAGATGCTTAAAACATCAACGGGACTATGAGTGCTCGAAAGAGATATACGAGGGCTGTTCAATAAAGAATTATCACAACTTTTTTTTGACAACGTACCTTTACTTATCCTCATAATTTTGATCGTCCTTCTCAAAATAGTCTCCCCTGAATGCGATGCACTTGTCCCAGCGTTTCTGTCAGTCTTCAGAGACATGCTGGAAACCATTTTTTGAGAGATCCTTCAAAATCGCCTCCGCAGCCTTCACCGCTGCTTCTGATGATGGATAATGCCTCCCACGAAGGCGTTTCCTCAAGTTAGGGAATAGAAAAAAGCCACATGGGGCTAAATCCGGACTATAAAGAGGGTGAGGGATGCACTTCACGTTGGTTTTTGCAAGATATTCAGCAACAACATTGGCAATGTGCGGCCGCACATTGTCGTCGGGCAGCATCCAGCCTGCTTCAGGGAAATGTGGTCTTTCGCGTCTGATATGGACTTGCAATGTTTTAAGGACATCCCTGTAGTATTGTCCAGTTACTAATGTATGTGCAGGTACCATTCCATGAATATCAAAAATGAGATGACCATTGCTTAAGCAACTATTGCTTAATTATTGCTTATGAGTGTTTAACGTGTTCCAAAATTCTGTTATAGCAGTCCATGATGGCAACTAAGCTAGTGGACATATGTAATTTATACCTTTTAGAGGGAAGTTAATGTTAGTTAGGTTGAGGATGTAAGCATTAAATGATAAAAAAAACAGAAAAGAACATCTTAGAATTGCAGATAAATTAACCAAAACTAAATGTCTTATGCAATGACACCAGCATTTTATTTCACGTGTTTGATAATACTAAATAAAGCATTTGTAACTGAAAAGGAAGCTGTTGATATTTACAGTAAGTGGTTGAAATTACTGTACAATTAAGTTCATAGCAAAATGATCTGAAGTTACACAAATAAATATTATCATTGATGTAACTATTTTTACAATTCATATTTTTAATGAAACTAAATTAATCGTGCGTTCGTTGAACTCCCTTCAGCTCTTCCATTCATCAAAACCATATCCGCCATTTCGACGTTCGTATAGCGCTCCATATTGCTTGGATTTGCTATCTAAGTACGCGCAAAATCCTCCCTGTTAGGACGGGATGTGTAGTTTTACACTGAAGAGCAACCTTGCAACTGTCCGAGTTATTAGTCAACTTTTTCCACAAGTAACTGTCCTTTGTTCCCTTACCTGAAAGGAGGCTAGGGTCGCCGGTAAAGAGCAAGGAGTAATGTTTTTGGTTTCGTGGCCGGTGCGTCCCCATAACAACTTTTGAGGTTCGCACACCAGTGGTTCCTGCGCTGCCTAATCACAAAATCATGTAATATTTAATGCTGCATAAAATTATACCTAACAGAACTTCGAAGCTTCGACACCGAAATTCTGACAAGTTATAAACTACGCAACGGCTATAATATTTCGGTATCGTTTTGAAACAACCTCTATAGTGTGACTATGTGGATTCGTGAAACTAAACACACTTTTATCAACCTTTACAGTCCAGAATTACGTCACATACACAATACAATTTGCAATACACAAACACAGCTGCTCACGCGCACACGCCTAATCACAGGCTGACTCACTCTGGCGGGCAGGCTCCCATTTTTATAGATTACTCACATTCCGGAATGTTCCCAAACAATCGAGACGTAGCTAGAACAAAGACAAACTCTCGAGAAATCCATCTCCTTCCCCCCACCGTTTCGGCGAGCTCTTATTTACACACTGCACTGCCTGTCTCTCTGAACTAGTCGCCCGAGCCGCCTCGATCAACAATGGGCTCGTGACAGTAGTACCATTTTATGTATAAGACAAGTATTTATCCATTTAATTTAATTAATTATACAATTTACATATTAATTTACTTCAGTTAACACGTTATAATGTTATATTATCTTTATAGTTTTATATCTATCCCTCTTATTTTCTTTTAATTTATATACAAAATAAACCAACTTCTACATTTATGGTAAAACCACGAAATAACCAAATCATCGACGGGAATCGAAACCGTAGTCTTTTGAATACCGTGTGTCGTATATTGGGATCTCTATGTCATCAGAAGATTATGTCATTAAAAGATAAATTGGAATGTAAAGTTATCAGAGGAGTACTCAGTGTCGTTAATCTAAACGAAATAACAGAAAGGGAAAATATGCAGTGATTAATAAAGAAGGATGAAAGGAATGCACAAAGAGAGTACGTACTTCAGATCTCTTGTAACTCATCAGCTTTTTCCATCCCATATTAAATCCAAAAAGCAGAAATATGGGGTTTTAAACACGTATTTCATTTTGTCCAATAAGGATGAAATTGGCCCTTGTATGAACCCAGCAGCACAGTTCGATAATTTTAATCACGGGTTTTCTTCCCTTTAGGCTGCAGTAAGTCAATATCATACCGTAAAGAGAACACTTTAAAGTCACGTCAGCCAACTGAAATTGGTCACATGATGTGACTCCCTAAAGGCAATACAAGCTCGAAATAAAAGCCTTACGTGGGTGTATTTAATAATTAAAAAACCACAATCATTTAAAAAAAAACAAGAACACTACTGTGCCTGTCTTGACAGAATTGAAAGAGAAAATAAATAAAATAAAAATCTGCACAGGGTCATCGAAAACGTTTGCAGTAATTAAGCAAAATCAGAGCTCAAAAAGTGATCATCTGCCTTAAATGTTGCAATTCTCTGATCGGATTATTATACACAATGTTTTCGACGTATCCTCATAAAAAGTGTAGGGGTGTCGAGTCAGGACTTCCAGGAGGCCATTAAATGGGACCGCCCCTACCAATCCACCGATCAGGAAATCTTGCTGAATTTTGTACGCGTGAAGACGCATGTGTAACACGTTTTGAATTTTGACTTAGGTATTCCAAGTTGCACACTTCGCTTCGCAATTGATTCCTTTTTAAACTTCGAACACAACTGTTCCGTATACGCTCCACTGTTTCGTCATTCGTCTAGCGCGTCCGTGTTTTTTTGGGGGGGGGGGCATAATTTACGTCCTGCAACGTTAAGTCATATTACGCGATGTATGGAATAGGTGAAATGATGCTCAAATGGGCCCAGGGTTCATAGAGCATAGAGTTACCCGACATTCGTCCTTCAGGATAAGCGAAAACCCCGGAAAAACATTATCCAGGTAGCTCACCCTGACCGAGATTCGAACTCGGTGCCTCTTGAACGTGAAGCAGACATGCTACCACCACGCTACCAAGGCGGGCATGCTTCCGTGTACTCCTATACGTCAACGCTGCCAATTTCCTGAAACTGTTTATAGTGCATGGCAAAGCGAGAAAGCGTATCGGGAAAAATTCGCAACACAGAGATGTTAACCTGAGCTTATCGCACATACACGGCAAGTCTAGTGTATGTATACTCTGTTCAGATAAAAACATGCCTTCTGAACAGCGATGTGTCATATATCGGCAGACGCGAGAAAGCATATACAGGCACACGCAGCTTCCAATCGCTCTATTTGTTTTTCGTTGCTTACTGTACGTCAACCTACTCCCCGTAGGGGAAGGGATCCGTCCCTTTCAGCTGCCAAAGTGCGGGCGCTGCGGACCCGCTGCGGAGATTGGGTACGTCTTCGGACGGGGTTGAGGGAAGCCATTAAGTTTCCGGGTACTAGCCTGCTCAGCTAGTAGAAGGTGTGCTAGATCACCAGGCGGCCCCACCGAGGTCATATCGGTAGTCTTCACCTTGAGTGTTGACGCGCGTAAGTGGCGTATCCACTTCCATCCCGTCTTGTGTCCCTAGGACCAGATGGGGGGGGGGGCTTGTTAGGTAACTAGGTCTTGCCCTACGGAAAGCCCCACGGAGGATGCCGAGCGCCCTTTGGGACAGCTCGGATACTCCCTGGTTGAAAGAGGCCCGGGTCTTGTTCCTACGGGTTCAAGGCTAATGGGAGTAGAACCTCTAGACTCAACTGTACGTCAACCTACTATACACTATCTTGCCCGCCTTGGTAGCGTGATGGTAGCGTGCCTGCCTCTTGTTCAAGAGGTCCCGAGTTCGAATATCGGTCAGGGTAAGCTACCTGGATAGAATTTTTCCGGGGGTTTTCCTTATCTTGAAATACGAATTTCGGGTAACTCTAAGCTCTATGGATCCTGGGCTCATTTGAGCATCATTTCTCCCATTTCATTCATCGTCCGATATGACAACGTTGGAGGACATAAATTAAAAAAAAAATACTCTATCTTACGTTAGTTTAATCCTGATGTAAACAACAAGGTAGAGCTGACTCAACTCGCCACGTGCTAACGCTACATGTACGCACATAGGTTTTGCAACACTAGCAGTATATATAGTAGCGCTAACTTCTAGACAATAGATAAATAGATTTGGGTTACACATTAAATTATTAAACCTATGAGTTGGTTCATTTCTGAAAAACTAATCATGAACTTTACTGTGTAGGTATAGCACTTTTCGTAAAATCCTCGTATTTCTCCACGCGTTGTTTGCGTTTACGTGAATTCCCCGGTGTTCTTAGAGTTCCGGATGCTTGCTGTTCCATTCTAACACTATGTACACTACTTACGGAAACACCAAGAAGATCATCAGTTTTTTTACTCAATATTTTTATAGACGATTCCGGGTTTCTTTCTTTAAGCACTGCGGAACAATGCGCGATCATTCGCCTCTCGCCACTTTTTAAAGGTTTGACACGATTGTGTTTTATTTCCACCGAAGCACCGGCTTAATTATTTTACATGCATATACATAAGTGTTCTTGGATTTGTGAGGTACGCGAGGTGTACAGGAAATGCAGTGTTAAATATCAGAAGCAACTCCACACTATACACAATGACAACTTAATCAGCATTCAGCTCGATACAGACCACTTTGTGAGAGAGCTGCCTGGTATACGAATGCAAATATATTATATAATAGAAGTGGCCTTTAGTAATTGTTAAATAAAATGCAGCTTAATTTAACATAAATTAATAGTGTGTATAATTTCACCTGTCTCATGTCTAATCTGTATTGTCGTGAACCCGTATCTACGATCCCGTGGCTTGTTTACACAAAAGGAACTGATAGGCGGGCAGTGTGAAAACCAAGAGCCCGCGGACATAGATAACATGCAGATAAGGGTCAAGCTGAGATACATGGAAATATTGTTCGGATTCTGGTATCCGTAGGGAAGGGGATCCGTCCCCTTCAGCTGTCGTGGTCCGGATGCTGCGGACCCTTAGCACTCGTGGTACCTCTGACGTTACTAGAGGAACCTCGGGCCGAACATCTGAGCCTCTCTTTCGGGAGTTGTTCGGATTGGGATGGTCTCGAGGGGGCAGTGGTTCCCGATACCCGTGGGAATCGGGTACGTCTAAGGACGGGGTTGAGGGAAGCCATTAATTCTCCTGGGTACTAGCCTGCACAGCTAGTAGAAGGTGTGCTAGATCTCCAGGCGGCCCCACCGAGGTCATATCGGTAGCCTTCACCTTTGGTGTTGGCGCGCGTAAGTGGCGTATCCACTTCCATCCCGTCTTGTGTCCTTGGACCAGATGGGGGGGGGCTTGTTAGTAACCCAGGTCTTGTCCTATGGAAAGCCCCACGGAGGACGCCGAGCGCCCTTTGGGACAGCTCGGATAACTCCCTGGCTGAAAGAGGCCCGGGTCTTGTTCCTACGGGTTCAAGGCTAATGGGAGTAGAACCTCTGGACTCAACTCAACTGTTCGGGTTCTGGTTTGTTTTCGAATGGTCTAGAAATTCTCAGCGAGGTATTTAAGAGAACATGCCAGCGCGAGTTGCAAGTTGTGAAACAGCGTTGCGAACGAGAGACAGCTGGAAGTGTTATTGTAACGAGAGCTAATGGTGTAATCTGCTGTCACTGTTTGTTATGGTCATCGACCTTGGAACACTGTGGATATGTGATGTGATGTTACGTGAACAGTGTATTGCTACGAAAATAAAGGAGATTTTTAATTTCTGCAACTCGGTATTTTAATTCTACGAACCCAAAGGGTGACAGTATATATGATACAGAAGACATCTATGTGGTAAGTGAAGCAGAAAGATAAAATGTGGGGCTATTATGTTTACAAGAATCGAAACATTTGCATACTTTTCTCTCTCTCCGAAATTAGCTCGCACAGAGTAGTGATCAGATAACTACTTGCAGTACTGTACTTAAAGGAGGGGTTTATCGTATGCATAGCAAATAAAAGGAAACGCCCATTAACTTCGCTAAACCAATCAACAGCTTAACCGTTTTTTGTTCCAATATCTCTATCTCTGTCTCTCTTCCCGCCCAGATGTTTGCAACAGGATTACACTAGGTTGAGGCAGATTATAATATTTCACTCTTCTAATCGACCAGATAAGAACCGATAAGAGACGATCACAGCGCCGGTCACTTGAAGGTCAATACACCTCAACGCTCTGTCGAATAATACCAACCTTTAGCGTGAAAAGAATCACTACCATAAACACCTCGGAAAATGCGTTGAAATTAGTGAACCATATAGATCTCCTTAAAACATAATTTATGTGAAACACATTTTTTGTGTGAATGAACCATTTCCTAGGTTATTATGAATTTTCCAAAACTTAAACTTCTCTCAAATTAAAACTCGTTTATTTTTAATCTCTTGGCCATAAAAAGGAGAATGGAAGTTCAAATATTTCATGTAGCAATCAGCTTAAAGCCTATTGTATTCCCAAATGCTATGTACAAGAGTAGACAATGATATTCGTGTGCAACATATCAGAGTTTTTATTCAGGGAGGCTCAAAATGTGTAGGTACGTGGAGTGAAATCTTAGAATCGAATTTTTGAGACTAACTTATGAGCAGATGACCGAGTGGGATGGTTCAGTGGGTTTCGTCTTTGGTCCGCATTCAAAAGGTCTGGGTTCGCTTCCAGTGGCCGGCCTACCAGACCCATGGTTTTTTTTTCGGGCGTTTCCCGGATCGCCAGTAGAAAGCTAGGTAGGTTAATTAAAAAGTTAAACCCGTGGCACTAAAGTCAACATCGAACCAGGGCCTGCCGACACGACTGCCGGCCTCACGCCCACATACACAAGGCAGAGGTGTGCGATCATCCAACCGGTACGGGGAGCAGGTGTGGTCAGCATCTCGGCACCCCTAGCCGGAAAGTTTGCTTTCATGACCAGGGCTGACTACCTATCGTAAGCTCCTCAATTACCTCCCGATGCTGAGTGAGCACTGGTCCTATACCCGGGGTTTAAAATCCTCACCCCCAGAGATAGGAGCTAACCCGCGCCGCATTTCGTGGCAGGGAACCAAGGCTTGATGCCTTAGCCGATTACGCCACGGCAGAGGTTAGCTGAACTACATCCCCCAAATTTCTTGTCCCTCCATTTCACCCCTAGTATCCTTTCACATCATGTCTCATCTAGTGGTATCTTTCAGGGTCCCCATAGGGGAAGGGATCCGTCCCCTTCAGCTGCCGTGGTGCGAGCGCTGCGGATCCCTAGCACTCATGGTACTTCTAACGTTACTAGAGGAATCTCGGGCCGAACATTCGAGCCCCTTTCGTAGGGGTGTTTTTCGGATTGGGTTGGACTCGAGGGGGCAGTGGTTCCCGATACCCGTGGGAAATCGGGTACGTCTTCGGACGGGGTTGAGGGAAGCCATATATTCCCGCCTAGTAGCCTGCATAGCTAGTTGAAGGTGTGCTAGATCACCAGGCGGCCCTACCGAGGTTAATCGGTAGCCTTCACCTTTGGAGTTGGTGCGCGTAAGTGGCGTATCCACTTCCATCCCGACTTGTGTCCATAGGATCAGATAGGCGGGGGGGGGGCTTGTTAGTCTCTAGGTCTTGCCCTATGGAAAGCCCCACGGAGTCGCTGGGCGCCCTTTTGGGACAGCTCGGTAACTCCTTGGTCGTTAGAGGTGGGTTCAGTCTTCAGTCTGTGTGGATTGTCCTGGTAGATAGCCTTGAAAGATATATATTTTTCAGGGTAGAGATGTGGACGCGTGTCTTGGCGTTGCATGACAAGGTGATGTGCTCTCGGTAAAGACTTCCTCCTTCGTAGGGCAGTTGCCGGGTTCGTGTTGGAGCTGTTTCCGAACCACAGAAGACTAGAATGTCCGTTGTCCTGACCTACCGGGCAATTTCCATTTAGTAAACTGTAGGAACCCTGTCCTTTGCACTTCGTGGCTCCTAGGGACGTTCGCATCTGTCTCCTCTCGCCTCATCCTTCCTTCCTCGGGGTGCCTCCACTTGGCGGTAAAGGTACAATAGACCGAATTGGCTTCCTGTGCTGAATCCCCTCCGTAGAGTAGTCCAGCTTATGACCAGATGTGAGAGAAGCAATTTAGCAAGACAATCTGTAAAACCTTTTATGTTTATGTCGACCTGATCGAAGGCGCTATCTTCCCAATGCGAGTCCACGCCTTACCTCCAGTAGTAGAGAAAGTAAAAGGGTATTGATTCAAAACTCAGTGGCAAAATTACATCAAGAGAAAAGGAAGACGTACTACATCGCGTGTTAGACTGCGAATACATTGCCACTCCCTTTCTAAGTATTGCTCCGCTGTGTGCGCCACGTGTGGTACACAAGCAGCATACTGTGTACCCCCCCCCCCCCTAATGCTTTATCACCACAAAGCATCGTTGAACAGACAGTGAGTTGTACGGATGTGACAGGCGTTGTTACAGTTACAGACTTAACGGTGATTTGTAACTTTTTTCATAACGGTTATTTGTTTTCGTTATCACATTCGCAATCACCTTTAATAGACGACTAACAATAACCACTAACTGCAAACACGAAAGCATATTTATTAATCCATTTTTTTTTTAAAAAATCTGTATTGCACTAGTAATAATTTCTTTATTCTTGTACAAACTATTCTTACAAACACTTGCTCCTCTAAAATAAGACCTGAAGCTTTCCTGGCGACGAATATGCTCAATTTCTACTCGGGAAGCAAGCCAGGCGAAAAGACGATTATAACACTGTTGTGTTATATCCAGTGATCCATTTGTAGTTATAATATTTAATAAATATCCAGATGGGAGAGATGCACACTCCCGAAGCGTTCATTTCTAATCGTCTTTTCACCTAGTTTGCTTCCCGAGAAGAACTAGAGCACTTATTCCTCTATGTAATTAATCGAACTGAATAACTTCCTAAAGGCTAGACATGAATAGTTGGCTTTGGCTAACCTCTCTAATTTGTCGGTCGAACTTGCCGTTCTCTACTCTTGTACAAACTATTCTTACAAACACTTATTCCTCTATCTATGTAATTAATCGAAATGAATAATTTCCTAAAGTCTAGACATAAATAGTTGGCCTTGGCTAGCCTCTCTAATTTGTCGGTCCAACCTGCCGTTCTCTACTCATGTACAAACTATTCTTACAAACACTTATTCCTCTATCTATGTAATTAATCGAACTGAATAACTTCCTAAAGGCTAGACATGAATAGTTGACCTTGGCTAGCCCCTCTAATTTGTCGGTCCAACCTGCCGTTCTCTACTCTTGTACAAACTATTCTTACAAACTCTTGTTCCTCTATCTATGTAATTAATCGAACTGAATAACTTCCTAAAGGCTAGACATGAATAGTTGACCTTGGCTAGCCTCTCTAATTTGCCAGTCCAACCTGCCGTTCTCTACTCTTGTACAAACTATTCTTACAAACTCTTGTTCCTCTATCGATGTAATTAATCGAACCGAATAACTTCCTAAAGGCTAGACATGAATAGTTGACCTTGGCTAGCCTCTCTAATTTGCCAGTCCAACCTGCCGTTCTTACTCTTGTACAAACTATTCTTACAAACTCTTGTTCCTCTATCGATGTAATTAATCGAACCGAATAACTTCCTAAAGGCTAGGTATGAATAGTTGACATTGGCTAGCCTCTCCAATTTGCCAGTCCAACCTGCCGTTCTCTTGTTCAAACTATTCTTACAAACACTTATTCCTCTATGTAATTAATCGAACTGAATAACTTCCTAACAGGTTAGACATGAATAGTTGGCCTTGGCTAGCCTCTCTAATTTGTCGGTCCAACCTGCCGTTCTCTGCTCTTGTACAAACTATTCTTACAAACACTTACTCCTCTATCAATGTAATTAATCGAACTGAATAACTTCCTAAAGGCTAGACATAAATATGGGGCCTTGGCTAGCCTCTCTAATTTTCCAGTCCAGTCTGACGTTCTCTACTCTTGTACAAACTATTCTTACAAACACTTATTCCTCTAGGTATGTAATTAATTTAATTGAATAACTTTCTAAATGCTAAGCATTAATAGTTGTGATGTTTATAGTGCAATTACTGCAGTTTGAAATACGTATTCGTATATTTACTGTAGGCTTTCTTGATTTTCTTGGTAGCAATTGTAATTTTGCTCTGCTCACTGCTTGTAAAATACGTTCTGGTCTCGCACATTCAAACCCTCCATGTTGACGACATTCATATCATCCGTCATTTTACAGATCGATGCCGTAGCCTGAGATCGTTATGAACACGGCCTGCCTGATTGAGCACAAGAAACTAAAGTTGGCCACATTGGAGTGTTAAAACTTTTTAGCACAGAGTGGCAGAATTATCTTTCTTTAACACTACTCAGAGATGTCCAAAAGCCGGGTTTTTAACGTCATATGACTAAAACATTTTTAAAAGCATATACTTTTTCCTTCTTACTAAAAAAAGGCAACCTTCTATTTAGTATTGTATTGCCTGCCGGAGAATGTTTTAGGTGTCCCTCAACTCCGTCTGGGTGGCTAAGCCAGCCAGACGTACCCAACATAGACGGGAATTAACTGTCCCGAAGATACCAATCCAATCCAAACAACTCCCCTATGTGAGGGGCTCCAATGTTCGGTCCGACGTACTTCTGATAACGTCAGGAGTACCGCGATCGCACCACAGCAGCTGAAGGGATCGGAAGCCTGCCCTACAGGACCTCAGCAGATCAGGCGACCACAACGCCATATCTGCGCCGAGTACAGCAGTTACCGGACGCAATGCCCTCAAATAGCACCGCAACATTCGCCCACCACCAGCACTTTGGAACTTGGAAAATTAGGTTACAAATTAAATGAATGTAAGTATAGTGTCGAACCCATCATTCGGATAATGAGCAAAGAAAACCATTGGTGTGTACCGCGTGAATGACTTTCCTTGAGTAGTGAACACACAGTTTCATCCAGATACCAGTGCTTCCCAGTTCATGGACACACAAGTGGCCAGGTGACCCGGCACGTGTTGCGTACAAGTGTTTCATTGATCACAGTGTGTTGCTATCTGTTTGATATTACCGGGTTTAGAGCCGGCAAGGCACTTACGTGCTTCTGCGTGATCAATAAATGTCAGAGGTCACAGGATGCGCAAGCTTCATATCCCGGATAAAACTGCGATTTGAAGGAAACAGCTTTCACCATATGACTTCGATCTTCAACCAAATTATAGCCACGGGGTGCTACTCAAAGTTTTTGGTAATAAAATACTTATATATTCTCCACTCAAACATAATTTTTGAAAAAATTCTTTTCATGCGGAGGGTAGAGTAGAGTAGGGGAATTTTTTTGAAAATCGCATGTAAACATTGAACTTAATAACAACTTTGGTATTTAAATAACTTCCTATTTTGAACGTGCGCTGTTCATACACACACGGCTAGCCTTTACACGGAATATTTTTCGAGAAAAAATTGTTTTTCCCGAATGACTTTAATGGAGAAACCTATAGGGCAGAATGGACTCGTCGAGGATCGAACTCAGTACCTCCCATGTGTGACTCGCCATGTTAATGCGATGTGCCCTCTCTCGGTCTTTCTTCGACGTGATGATTTCTTGAGTGTGGAAAACTTGAAGTGAACTGCTTAAGAATTCCTATGACTGATGATAAGAAAATTGAAGACAGTGAAGTAGTTCAAGATATTTGTTGTCAATGTCTTGGTTTTTAAAATGCTTACGAATCTCTAATTCATCCTCTTAAAAACTGAAGCTCCCTGTTGACAGTCTTGAGTATTACTGAAATTTAAGCTTACACTAAATCAAATGCCTTTATTCAAATCGATTACTTTCACTTTTTTAAGGAGTCCTATTCGTTTTAAAAACATTGGTCTGAAAGGTGGTTGAAATTGTGAAATTTGTATTTAAGGATATTTGAGCAGACTTCAGAAGTCGCAGACTATCCTAAAGATGGGTTGAGACAGTATGAAGCCTATTTATAATCTTCACTCTGGATATAGAGTCAGTTTTCCGCCCAGAGAGGAATGGACTCGTTCCTGAGTGTGTCAAGGGGTCCGCCTGGTACACAGATAGCTCCAAGTCGGATACGGGGACCAGGGCTGACATTTACGGGCTTAAGGCGAGGCTATCGTACTCACTGGGAGGTTATTCTACAGTATTCCAGGCCGAAATATATGCTATTTTGGCCTGTGCTTATCACATCTTAGGGATGCCTTGGCTGCATGGTCGGATCAGTATCTGTTCTGACAGCCAGGTGCCCTAAAGGTACTATGTGCTAGCACAGTGAGGTCTAGGTTGGTACGGGAGGGCTAAGAGACCTTGAATATTCTCTGTTCTCTCCGACCAGTACAGCTCTGCTGGGTCCCTAGGCATGCTGGAATCAGAGGAAATGAACTAGCTGAGGTTCCAGCCAGGTTTCAGTTTTCAGTTTAGTTTATTCATTGAAGTGTGGCCTGATGCCGGTACACAGGGGATCGGCTTACAGGCTTACATTTATATTTTTTACAGGTTTGCTGTTTATCTTTCCACATATCTTTTTTTTTTTTTGGGGGGGGGGGTATTAAATACCCATTCGGCGGCCTTATCTCGACCACGGAGAACAGTATTACTTTTTTAAGTGTCTTTGGATTAAGTGTTTTTATGAGTATTTCACAGATTGTTTTTAGAGTTCTTTTTAACTATTATTAACTTATATACATATTTACAATGCGCTTATTTTGCGTTCGCAGACACAATGCAATCACAGACGCACACACACTCACGCATACACACCCACTGATCACTATTTACACTATGTACAGTTTTTGCGGTTATACTGTGCGACAGTTTGGAGCAGGATGGCCTCAGGTATCGTAGGGGAGTTGGTTTCTATGTGGATTTGGCGGTTTGTGGTGAGGAAAGGAACGGATAGGATCTTTCTGAGGAAGAGGTTTTGGATGGTTTGGGGGTACTTAATGGTGGATTTGGATGCGTTGGCCCAGGCCACACACGCATACAGGATCATCGACAATATAAATGTCCTATATAGGACAAGCTTCGATTTGAGTTTTATTTGTTTACTCTTGAAGATGGGGCCGCATAACTTTAATCTCTGCCGCCCTTTGTTGGCGGTATCTTTAATATGGGTTGACCAGTTCATAGTGCGTGACAACATCACTGCCAAGTACTTGAGCCAGTCAGGGAGGGCTCGGCCAACTCATTTATTGGTCTGGAACCTGTCCTTGGTACCGCCCCAAGAAGGGCTAGATGTGAGATCCTTGATTGGGCATCACTTCAACATGGCACTTCATGGCGTAATCTTACTACAGTTAGGCAGCCTCGGTCTATGATCGAGGGACCTAGCAAGATGATTCTGCTAACCTTTAATCGGGTACAGCTTAGAAGTGTTGATGGCGTATTGACAGGCCACAACGCCCTAAAGAGACACTTCCATGTGATGAAGCTTAGTGCAGTCCGCACATGCAGGAAGTACGGTGGAGAGGATGTCTTCTCTGCATATTTTGTGTGAATGTGAAACATATGCTCCACTTAGGGCACTTCATTCTGGGCTCAGACAAACTGAAACCAGATGATATAAGGAGAGCTCAGCCAAGACTTATCGTGTCCTTTTTGGAGGCCACGGGACTTGAATGAGCACTCCAGCGAGAGGGACATAATGGGCCTAACATGCGGCCTACGTGCAAGGGACCGAAAGAGCTCAACCCATTTACATTCATTCATTTGTAGATAAGAGCTTGGGATTCATTGTACGACAAGGTTCGGATATGGAATTCAGCACTTTGACCTGTAAGAAGTATTTTGTATAGGGAGGAAGGGATAACGTGAGAGCATACTAAGGGTGATAGGACCCAAAGAGACGACAGCAGAGGGCAGTGACTCTAATAGCTAGAGTTTGATACCCGTGCTGCGATGCGAAAGATGAGGATTTAGAGAGGGTAAATTCCCTATCATGAAATCCATAATTCCGGGCGACTTTTAGAGACAGCCAACCAGGATTAAGGAAAAATGAACGTAGTAGTGTGGTGAAATAGAGGAATAGTAAATTTAGTGGATTTTAGCTTATTGAAAACCCCAGAGAAAACCACATTCTGACAAATAACCGCAATCGATATTTCAGGCTGTGGATTGGAAGACTGGCATGCTTCCAAGCGCTACATAAGTGAACCTTCACTTACTTGAGAATACCCAGACCGACACTGCATGAAACTTTTCAACTGCACTCGTCACATTTTCAGGTCAACTGAACAAATCCTTTTAGTGGTAGCAAATTGTTCTTGCACACAAGGTTGGCAAAGTGGAATTAGACTGAAAAAGTCGATGCTATTCTTGCGAATTATTTGGGGACTTGAATGTGGTGCTATCGTGAAGCCATGGTAGCTTCTACGGTTAGGCAAAGCGGAAGACTGTTAAACTGTCGTTCAAATCTCGGCTACTACATTGAATTTTCACTTCCTTTCTGTCTGTAGTAGAGAAAAATGCAGTGTCTAGATTTTACAAGAAATATATGTTTCAAAACCCCCCGAACCACATTTAAAAAATAAGTTTTAGAACAACTTTCCATGTGTCTGTGTAGGCATCTGTGTTTGTGTGCATTTGGATTGCATGACTCAAAAATGAGAAGTTGGTTAAATACCATATTTTGTATTTAAGTTCAAAATTTTTCATAGATGCAGCACAAATATTTTTTAAGAATATTCCTCAACTCAACTATTCTTTACATATAGCATTATTTCCAAAATATTGTGCCTTTGTGGGTTTATAGAATTAAAAGCCTTGTTTGAAGAAATTTAAAATTCTTTTTTTATTTCTAGTAAAACACGTTTAGTACACCCCTTACAGGCTCTAAAAATTATGTGTCATACACAAACACAGTCTCTCGTTGCTTCGCCACAGGTAAACAAACGAAAGATTTCACTTGCGGTGCACTTCAAATAGCTGCACACAATTAACAGCTCAAGTCGCAACTGACCCCGCTTTGACAGCCGCGGCGCTTTTATATCTCCACTCACTGTTTCTAGAAATTAGTGGAACGTTGGGTAACAATCGAGACGGCATTAGAAAAGACGAAAACCTCAGATATGTCTCTTTCTCTCCCCTTTTCTCTCTCTCTCTCTCGCTCTCTCTCTCTCTCTCTCTCTCTCTCTCTCTCTCGGCAAGCATTCAGCCCTCGCGTAGCATAATGGGCGTGCCCAACAGCAGCACAATAATATCTCGGCTACAATATTGATGTTGTCAAATATATTTGTTAACAGCTTTGATTGAAAGACCATATGTTTAAGATAGTTTCTTCATAAATTAAATGTATCAATATATCTTGAAATTTTACAGCCAATTTGGTTAGATTGGAACATTTGTGGTAGGAATTCCGGCTTTGGCATTGAATGCTTCAATGGAAGTCTAGTACGTACAAAACAATAAGTAGGGGAAGTGTTTCATTCCATAAAATGTTCTATGTGGATATTCCTTTGGAAATACATATTTTTGGACCACCTGAATAAAAAAAAAACATTTTTTTTAGAAAAATGTGTTGTGTACATTTTGTATAAAGCACTATAATATAAGTGTAATTCAGAAAAAAGCAACCAGGCAGTAATCTGAATAGAAATAATTTTTGTAATTCGGTGATCCATAATCTTAATAACCTCTCCATCTTTTGTATTGAAGGTATTTGGTTGAATAAGAAATATCCGTGTGCTTCCCGTGCCAAGGAAATGCCCGTTATGGTCGGTCACTTGTCCAAACGAAGGCTCTTTCTATGATATACAATAGCCTTGTCATTTATTGCATTGAATTCAATAAATTGTCATTTACAGCTTTTGTCATTTAGTAATAGTTCTACTTTTCATTACTTATTCTAAACCTTGATTAGGATAATCGCTTCATAGGTCGAAGAGAACATCCTGATTGAGCTAGAGATACAGGTAGATGAAGTAACGGAGGGAACACCTAGCTCCACAATCTACAGCTGTATCTTTTGTGAATACATTCTGGGTGCAACAGATGAGATAAGGGGACCACAGGAAACATATGATGTGTAAGAATGGGCAACGTAAGGTTCAAAGTTCCCCAATAGCTACTGACTTGACCGCCAAGGCGTTAGCGCAGACCTGCCCAAACTGCCGGAGGGTGGTTCAGGGGCTCCCCTCCAGCCAGAAGCTCGAATCAGCATTGGGGGCTAAGATAGCCACCTTTTTGTCGGAACCGAGAAGTACCAACCCGCAGTCCTCTGCACCATCTGCCCGCCGTCGACGATACACAGCCCCGAGTCATCGGTAGCACGGAAGAGGGAGGGAAAATGATAGAAGAGAGCATTGGTAGAAGACACACTACTCCAACTTACTGACCTGGGAACCCCGCGGAAAACTCCATGGTCAGAGTGGGCGGCTACCATCAGGTTTCGAACCCGAGACCTCACTTCGAATTTGAGTTTACTCTATTCCGGAGTAGAAACGTTCGCGTTGCTTCCTGTTCGAGATGGATTATACTAATATGGAAATTAACTTTGGAAGGTTTGGTAGCAGAATTCGTCCGGATGTAATCAAGGATTCGCTTGATGATGAACCACCTCTTCTGCGTCCATCTCCTTTGTGAAGCGAGGAATGGTAATAGTTGGTTTTGGGTCCTATATACTTTCCAAATGAAAACATGCATTTCTAGGTTGGCTTTTGAATTTACTCCCCTTCACAAACCAAATCAATATCTATTCGCCATCCCATTGGTTTCTTTAATAAAGCTAACTCAATTTCCAGCCCCACAATGTGTCCGTTGTATATACTTGCGCAACATGTACCAGAGCTGATGTTGCTACAGATCCAGATCAAAACCATTCTAAATCAAATTCGATTTTGAATAAACGAGATAATCACATACGATCCAATGTACCGTTCACGCTGATGCCTTATTCATGAACCAAAATCAAATTTACAAATTGTCCAAGTTTGGTTGTAAGAATAGTTTGTTCAAGAGTATGAATTAATGAATGGATGTACTTTTATTTTCATTTTACATAACAATATTTCACAGTAATATTGCTTAGTTTATCATAACTACAAATTATAGTCATCAGTTTATTCTCCCCATGGCTCTCGGGTTTCCTGGCTCCCTGGCCTTTGGCTCACCTTGAGGTTCCCCCTCTAGTAGATCTCTTCTCTCTCTCTTCTTTATTTTCTGCTCCTCTTTTTTCTCCAATTCCACTTCTCTTTCATCTTCTTTAAAACCTCCCCCATGCTCCTATTCCTCTTTTCCCTCTTTCCTATCAGCATTCTCATGACTACAATTGTCAGTTTTATCCTATATTTCCTCCCATACCTTATTATTTCCCTGCACTATATCATGTAATGCCCCATGCTCTCTTCTCCCCCACATAGCTCACACCCCTCTTTTGTATCACCCCTTAGTCCCTTCAGAAGCAGTGTTCCTGTCCTCATCTTTGCCAGCCCTTCTCTTTCCCCTTTACTGCAATGATCCACATATTCCCCTCTTCCCCACTCTCTTGCTCAAGAGTAAACTTAGAGAAAGTCGTGTGAGTGTAACATATTTTTAAAATTCAGCGTGGACTCTGAGAAGTTCCTAAACTTGTAAGTTTTGAACCAGCCACTCTAGAAGACAGACTTATAAGGATCAAAACTGTTCCAAAATGGCATCCTGGATGGTCGACTTTCACGTGAGAATAGCACAATTATTAAATCTGTATATATGGAATAGTCTAATGAATGAGAGTAAATGCTTAGTGTACAATTTGGTAATGCAATATGTATAAGTGGCTATCTGATGTTTGATATTTCTTCACTGTTCACACGAGTAAAAGAAGTGTTTTTAAGTGGTTAATGAATAAATGCCTTGCCTACTTCAATTCTTATCAATATTGATAATGAGTACCAGTTTTAAAACATTTTTAACAATTCGCTTTTTGGTGTGTTTGTTTTGTCTAAATCTTTCAGTTTATTTTAAATTACCTCCCCAATGAGCTAGAGATCTTTAAACATACGAGGCATGTTTTTTAAGTCAGTACCGTTTTGCGATTCCGCCGCCGCAGCGCTACGGTCGGCGTTCCGCGCATGCGCGCTGGTTATCTACATCTCTTGTCTACTCACTGACGCCATTACAGTCTGATTCTTCATTGTATACGTTGGTTACTGAGTGTTCAAGATGCCTCCGACAGTCGTGAGTCCTGCCGATTGTGAAGTACGGGCTGATATACGATTTCTTAGTGCTAAAGGCGTAAAACCGATCGATATCCATCGTGAGATCTGTGAAGTTTACGGACAACACATTATGAGTGATGGAATGGTAAGGAAATGGGTGAGAGCATTTAAAGCTGGCCGCACAAATGTGCATGATGAAGAACGGAGTGGGCGTCCTTTGGTCGTTACTGAAGATTTGGTGCAGAAAGTGGACGAAAAGGTGAGAGAAAACAGACGCTTTACAATTTCATCATTGTGCGACTATTTTCCTCAATATTCTCGTAGTGTTTTGTATCGCATTGTGACCGAGAACTTGAAGTAGCGGAAATTGTGTTCACGTTGGGTTCCGAAAATGTTGACGGATTTGCACAAAACCCAACGTTTAGGCAGGCATTGACTTTCCTTGAGCGGTACCACAATAAAGGTGAAGATTTTTTAGACCGAATTGTTCCTGTGGACGAAACATGGGTAGCCTACGTCATACCAGAATCGAAACAACAATCCATGGAATGGCGACATTCATCATCACCCACAAAAGTGAAGTTTAAGCAAACAATTTCTACCCGGAAAATTAGTGCACAGTTTTTTGGGACAGAAAAGGTATATTGCTAGTGGAGTTTCTGCCTCGTAATGAGACAATCAATGCAGCGCCTTATTGTGAGACATTGAACAATCTCCGCCGTGCAATCCACAACAAAAGACGTGACAAGTTGAGTAAGGGTATCGTTTTGCTGCATGACAATGCCCGTCCACATGTGGCTAATCAGAGCAAAGATCTCATCAAATCTTTTCAATGGGAAACTCTAGATCATCCTCCATACAGCCCTGATCTGGCGCCCAGCGACTACCATTTTTTCCTGCACTTGAAGAAACATCTGGGTGGTCAGCGTCTTCAAACGATAACGAAGTCAAAACAGTTGTGATACAGTGGTTAACACGTCAGGTGGCAGAATTTTATGAGGAGGGTATTCAAAAACTGGTGCCACCTTATGACAAGTGCCTCAATATTCACGGAAATTGTGTAGAAAAGTAGATTAAGATACAGGCTTTCATGTAAAATTAAAATTATTGCGATATCTATGCATGTCTTTTTTTATTTCCAAAACGGTACTGACTTAAAAAACATGCCTCGTAGTTCAGGACTGGATGACATTGCCATAACAACTGATCTAGAAGATCTTCCACCCCAAACCACACTTTAGATGGATTTTTTTAATTAGCTACAGGATAAACTGCAGACTTGAAAATACAAACGAAGCTCAGAACTGCGTAGATGCCAGTACAAATTAGCTCCGTTTCAAGAAATTCCCATTATCCCACACAATCTATTTACAGAGAAGTTATCCCGATAATGCGTATTGTAGCTTTGTGAGTACGTAGAATTAAAAGCCCAAGTTGCAGAAATTCAAAACGTTCTTTATTTCCGTAGAAATACACTTAGTACACTTGCAGATTACAACAGAATTACGTAGCTCACTTCCACAACAATTCCAATTACCGCTGTCTCATTACGATTCTGTTTACTACTGTCTACGACTGACTCTTGGCGTGTCGTTGCTTCCTTAAATACCTGTACTCATATTACTAGATATTCCCGGAATATTCTGTAACAAACAAGAAATCGAATGTTGTAGACAATCAAGATGTAACTAGAATGTTCCGTTTACCTCACCTTATCTGTTTTCATGCCTTTTATCTCCCTGCTTATGCAAGCTCTTTATTATGTTCTGGCCTTATGAGCCCTGAAAGGAATGCGTTCACTACAGACATACACATGTATAGACAAGGTGACGTAATGATATACGAGTCGCGCACAGATAGAAACGCTGGGAAGATAACATGCAGCCTACTTATTACACAAGCGGCTTGTGACACTGGATATGAATATTGTTTCTTCAAAGCTTCTTCATCACATTTATCTATAACGTTGCTTATAATTTCACGCCCTTCCGAATGTACAACCTTAAATTTCTTAACATCTTCAGACATGGTGAGAAGATTAGTAAATCTTACTGCACTCAACTAGTTCTGCATCTTGCTGCGCAAGTAGGCTACGTGACTTTCTGCAGGTGATTGCTGAATGTTTGCTCATTCGCTGCGTAACCGGACAACGTTTCCCCTCTCCCCCACACCTCATCCCGCGAAGGTCACGAGTCCAGAACACATCTATATCTCCGTGATACACTATCGTCTGTTATCGCTCCCGTGAACTCTTTTTAGCGCGTACGCCGCCAGTCGTAATAATGGATTCGCGACATTATTGAAATATAGTGTGATCCATATAAACCTGAACCACAACAATAGGTCATAACTTTTGAACCAATAGAAGGACATTGGTGCAACTTTGGGAGAATATCATACACAATTGGGAAATTACATTGCACTAATTACATCTCCTCCACCAGCATCTATACATGTTTGCTCTATACATCTATACATGATCACTCTATTTTTAGATACCCCCACAAGAACAAATACGGTGAGGTTTGGTCAGGGGATCTGTGGGGAGGGGCACAGACCTTTTGAGATTATTCGGTTATCAAAGAAATTGTACAAGAGAGGGCGTACAAGAATAGGCCTCGGACAGTTGATGTTCTCAAGGAATCCATTCGAACTGAAATAAGTAACATTGGCGAGGATACTCACCGTATAACTTCAGAGAATATGGTGCGACGAGTACAGACATGTATAGATGCTGGTGGAGGACACTTCCAACATTTTTTCTGAATCGTTCTAATACCAAATCATTGCTAATTTACCTTTGATACCTGTTCAAACGTTGCTCTAATTCATGTACTGAAAAAGTGACAATAAATGCTAGCCATTGCAAATCTAATATAAAAATTTGAAATGTATATATTTTTCCGGGAATAATCTCTTAAGTGCTTTCAAACAAAGCTCAAAATAGGATGAGAAAACAAGCAGACAGAAAAAAATTTTAGTTTAATTATTTAATGATAAGAATTTTAAATGCTTTATATGCCACGATTTCAAAAAAAAAAAAAAAAAAGTGTTAAATTATTTTATCTGCCACTATAAGAAAAAAAAGACATCATTACGCGATACATTTGTTACTGAGAAATAGGCCTTTTACGGTTATGCCCGATTTCACCAACAGATGTTAAAATCGACGTTAACAAATGTAACGTAACAAATGTCAGCACTAAAACTAATGTTAAATTTCTTGCATTTCACCAACCTGTTTTCTTAAAATGTTAACAAACCTGTGTTAACGCCAAGAAACTTGTAAATATCACAGCTATAGAAGGCTATGGATGATTTTCTGAACGTACTCCGATGCGCTTTTGTTTTCATTTTCGTCTGCACAAATGGCGGATGAACAAAATCATAAATAAAGCCGTGAGACAAATTTCTCATCCACGGAGAAAGAATTGTTAATTGAAATGGTGAGGAAGTGTAAGGATATCGTGGAAAATAAGAGGGCGAATGTGGTGAATGTAAAAGAGAAAGATGTCGCGGGGAAAATATTGGAAACGAATTCAATTCAAATGCATGTGTCACTACTACAAGCACCAAACAACTTGTCAGTATTACTTAAATTTAAAACGAAGTGCGAAGGACAAGTGTCTTAAACGTTTCAAGACGGGAGGTGAACAATGTATTATCCACATAATTCAGTGAATTATAAAATCGCAAGGTTACTAATACTTGAAGTAAAGGCGAGATAGTCATATTCCTTTCGATGCATGTTCTAACCTCTCTTGTACTTCCGCAGTAACCTTCATAGCAACATGTTTTGACAGTCTATACCTCCGTAAAACAATTTTCTTCGGATATCTCCACAAAATCATTTCACCTCATAGGCCGTATTCTATTACGAATGCCATTTAGACGGTCTTAAATATAGCAAATCGACATCAACAGCTGAGTTCTTGCTCGCCATCTTGACTATTTACAATTGTTAAGGACCTAACATTAGAAATTCGGATTGTTAGTTTAACATGAGATTTAACACGAGTGTTACGCTAACACTTTTTGGCGAAATGCAGTTTTTGTTTTAACCATTGCTAAACTCGTGTTAAGTCTTAACATTTGTTGGTGAAATCGGGCATTAGACATGAATAATCTCTACAAAGAATGGAATTATCTCTACCAGAGTTAATATAGCAAATCAAGCAGAAGAATAACACACACAAAGGAGAGCCATCCTTCTCTGAGGAGAAGGACTCTTGGACCTTTTGCCATTACGGGACTCTGCCCCCTTGCTGGCGTTATGATGGCTATTATAATAATAGACGGAGGGTAGATGGTGTTCTTTTTTTAATGACGTGTCACAAGTTGTAGGATGGAAGAGAGTATATGTTGTTAATTATAGGACGCCATTGAGGTTATGATGGGCTTAAGATGAGTCTGGGACGCTTGTAGGTTTCCCCGGTGTCAATGTCATATTCCTCGAGGCGTCCGAAAAGTTGATTGAAGCTGTAGGGAAGGCGGGAATAGAATTTGTGAGAGAGGTTGAGGATGTAGTCACTGAATTTGAGAAAGCATAGGTCTGAATGGCAGAAGATTAAAGTTAAAATTTGCTGTACAAAAGCACATTTTGCTTTAGGAACGTCTACTCTAATATTGTGTCAAAGACACTATCGATTTCCTCGTAGAGGCTTATTCCGATGTTCAAGTTTTCTTTAGTTATCCGAAGTACAAGAAAAACACAGTTACAATGTACAGAAATATATTTTAATACCTGACCCGTCGAATTTCGTACCACAAATGTCTCAACTTATCTACTTACATATAAAACAAATTCGGATTAGATATTCTGCAATTGGAAGTGTAGTTTAAATACAAAACAGCTGCAATTAAGCTAATCAATATAAAGCTTTGTGATAAACAATTTTTTTTGTCTTTTTATGGTGCGTAAATATACAAGGGCTGTTCAATAAAGAATGACCACAACTTTTTTTTTTTTTTCTGACAACGTACCTTAACTCATCCTTATAATTTTGATGCTCCTTCTCAAAACAGTCTCCCATAAATTCGATGCACTTGTCCCAGCGTTTCTGCCAGTCTTCAAAGGCATGCTGGAAACCATTTTGAGAGATCCTTCAAAATCGCCTCCGCAGCCTTCACCACTGCTTCTGATGACGGATAATGCCTTCCACGAAGGCGTTTATTCAAGTCACATGGGGCTAAATCCGGACTATAGGGAAGGTGAGGGATGCACTTTACGTTGATTTTTGCAAGATATTCAGCAACAATATTGGCAATATGCGGCCGCGCATTATCGTGGTGCAGCATCCAGCCTGGTTCATGGAAATGTGATTTAGCCCCATATGATCCTTTTCTGTTCCGTAACTTGAAGAAACGTCTTCGCGGGAGGCATTATCCATCATCAGAAGCAGTGGTGAAGGCTGCGGAGGCGATTTTGAAGGATCTCTCAAAAATGGTTTCCAGCATGTCTTTGAAGACTGACAGAAACGCTGGGACAAGTGCATCACATTCAGGGGAGACTATTTTGAGAAAGACCATCAAAATTATGAGGATGAGTAAAGGTACGCTCAAAAAAAAGTTGTGATCATTCTTTATTGAACAGACCTCGTAGTTTAAAAAAAGATAGTTGTAATGTTTAAAACGATAGCCCTGGGCCCATATTTTAGATAATACTAAGCAGTAGCAGAAAACACACAGGTTACAAGGATAACCTTTCCTCTATGGCAAAGGTGAAAGGCAAGGTGTATTCTTGCACGCCACCCTTCTTTCTGGGTAACTGTTACGTGTGTTGGTTTATTCCACTGTAAACTCGTTCTGCACGGTCGATAAGGGACGTTTTCAATGAAGTGGTAGCATGGTAACGCCCTCTAGCTCGCGTGACTGACATTACGGCTCCAGCTTGTCTCTCACAGCCTTTTACTTGATTGATATACTTCCATTTTTCTTTAATTATGTTACGCAAGGAATAATAAACGCCCATGCTTAGAACATGTATGATATAACTACAAAGGACAATGGATAAAAGGATAAAGAGGGACAACTGCGGCCAGCACCCTACAGGAAGAACGGATTAAGTGAAATAACCACAGGAGTGTGCAGTCGTAGCCAGACAGGCCACAGGGATGTGCAGAAGTCCCTGAGAGTTCCGGGCTCGAAGACCAAGAGTTAGCGGTGAATGACACGCCTACCAAGCAGCCGAGTAGTGTTCATTGAGACCTCCTCTTCCTCTGAGCAAGCATCCGCGCCACCAGTCCGGCACCCGAAACCTAGATTGACACCTGAAAGATTTGAAGGAATATTGGAGAACGCAGTATATGTGCCGCCTCTATAACGTAGATGGTAGCGTTTCTGCTTCATATTCAAGAAGCCCCGAGTTCGAATCTCAGTCAGGGTTGGTTATCTGCATAAGGCTTTTAAGGTTTTTCCCCTTATCTTGAAACATAAATTTCTGGGTAACTCTAAGCTCTATGGACCATGGACCCATTTGTGCCTCATTTCATCCATTACATTCATCGTCCGATAGGACTTAAGGTTGGAGGTTTTCCCTTATCCTGAAAGATTGTCATGTAACTTTAAGCTCTGTGAACCCTGGACTCATTTGAACATCATTTCATTTATTGCCAATATGACGTCACGTTAATGATTTTCCCTTATCCTGAAAGATGAATGTCTGTTAACTCTGAGCACTATGTATCCTGTACTCATTTGAACATCATTTTATTCATCGTCCGGCATGATTTCACGTTGAAACTTTTCCCTTATCCTGAAAGATGAATGTCTGGTGCTCTGTGAACCTTGTTCTCATTTGAACATCATTTCATTCGTCGTTCGATATGACTTAACGTTTGAGGTTTATCCTTATCCTGAAAGGTGAATGTGTTGTAGCTCTAAGCTCTATGTACTTCGTACTCCTTAGAACATCATTTCATTCATCTTCCGATATGACTTAACGTATGAGGTTTTCCCTCATCCTGAAAGGTGAATGTGTTGTAGCTCTAAGCTCTATGTACTTTGTACTCCTTAGAACAACATTTCATTCATCTTCCGATATGACAACGTATGAGGTTTTCCCTCATCCTGAAAGGTGAATGTGTTGTAGCTCTAAGCTCTATGTACTTTGTACTCCTTAGAACATTTTTTTTTATTTTTTTATTTTTTATTTTATTTTATCCATCGATCAGCAATTATGCTTTACAGATGTTTGTTATAAGATACATAGGAACAGGACACATAACAATGGAGGTAGCCATGAACGACTCCTCTAACTAAATATGGAGGATAACTGTAACACAAATTGAGAACTTAAAGTCTTATGGTAGTAATCACGTGTCTGAGTCTGTGCTGGAGACGTCACTCAGGAGAAGATCTTGGGGCAGTCTGCGCTTCAGGCGAGTTGGCTGGCGAGTGCGACAGCCGAGACGGTACGTAACAGCTCCAGGGACCTCCAGGAGATGGTAAAAGAATGGACGTGCCAGGCGTCGGATGTATTGGTGAACGGGTAAAAGACCAATCTCATGATGAAGCTGCTGGTTTCGGATGAACCATGGAGCGTTTGTAACTGTACGAAGCACCCTGTTTTGTAGTACCTGCAGTCGGCGGAGATTAGTCTTACAGGTGCCACCCCAGACTGGAGCTGCATAGGTAAAAATAGGACGGACTAGAGATGTGTAAAGAAGCAGGGAGGATTCATAACCAAGTGAAGTGCGCCTGTTGAGTAGAGGGTACAGTTTTGATAGCCGGGCAAACGCAAGCGTAACAGACCGACAGATGTGGGCGTTCCAAGTAAGTCGGGTGTCCAGTAACACCCCAAGGTATTTCACTGGCACATTGCTTGGTAACCATGAGAGCGGTTCCCCCAGCAGTCCTTAGAACATCATTTCATTCATCTTCCGATATGACTTAACGTTGTAGGTTTTTCCTTATCCTGAAAGGTGAATGTGTTGTAGTTCTAAGCTCTATGTACTTTGTACTCCTTAGAACATCATTTCATTCATCTTCCGATATGACTTAACGTTGGAGGTTTTCCCTTATCCTGAAAGGTGAATGTGTTGTAGCTCTAAGCTCTATGTACTTGGTACTCCTTAGAACATCATTTCATTCATCGTCCGATATGACTTAACGGTGTAGGTTTTCCCTTATCCTGAAAGGTAAATGTGTTATAGCTCTAAGCTCTATGTACTTTGTACTCCTTAGAACATCATTTCATTCATCGTCCGATATGACTTAACGGTGTAGGTTTTCCCTTATCCTGAAAGGTGAATGTGTTGTAGCTCTAAGCTCTATGTACTTGGTACTCCTTAGAACATCATTTCATTCATCGTCCGATATGACTTAACGGTGTAGGTTTTCCCTTATCCTGAAAGGTAAATGTGTTATAGCTCTGAGCTCTATGTACTTTGTACTCCTTAGAACATCATTTCATTCATCGTCCGATATGACTTAACATTCGAGGTTTTGCCTTATCCTGAAAGGTGAATGTGTTGTAGCTCTAAGCTCTATGTACTTTGTACTCCTTAGAACATCATTTCATTCATCGTTCGATATGACTTAACGTTGGAGGTTTTCCCTTATCCTGAAAGGTGAATGTGTTGTAGCTCTAAGCTCTATGTACTTGGTACTCCTTAGAACATCATTTCATTCATCGTCCGATATGACTTAACGGTGTAGGTTTTCCCTTATCCTGAAAGGTAAATGTGTTATAGCTCTAAGCTCTATGTACTTTGTACTCCTTAGAACATCATTTCATTCATCGTCCGATATGACTTAACATTCGAGGTTTTGCCTTATCCTGAAAGGTGAATGTGTTGTAGCTCTAAGCTCTATGTACTTTGTACTCCTTAGAACATCATTTCATTCATCGTTCGATATGACTTAACGTTGGAGGTTTTCCCTTATCCTGAAAGGTGAATGTGTTGTAGCTCTAAGCTCTATGTACTTTGTACTCCTTAGAACATCATTTCATTCATCTTCCGATATGACAACGTTTGAGGTTTTCCCTTATCCTGAAAGGTAAATGTGTTGTAGCTCTAAGCTCTATGTACTTTGTACTCCTTAGAACATCATTTCATTCATCTTCCGATATGACAACGTTTGAGGTTTTCCCTTATCCTGAAAGGTAAATGTGTTATAGCTCTAAGCTCTATGTACTTTGTACTCCTTAGAACATCATTTCATTCATCGTCCGATATGACTTAACGGTGTAGGTTTTCCCTTATCCTGAAAGGTAAATGTGTTGTAGCTCTAAGCTCTATGTACTTTGTACTCCTTAGAACATCATTTCATTCATCGTCCGATATGACTTAACATTCGAGGTTTTGCCTTATCCTGAAAGGTGAATGTGTTGTAGCTCTAAGCTCTATGTACTTTGTACTCCTTAGAACATCATTTCATTCATCGTTCGATATGACTTAACGTTGGAGGTTTTCCCTTATCCTGAAAGGTGAATGTGTTGTAGCTCTAAGCTCTATGTACTTTGTACTCCTTAGAACATCATTTCATTCATCTTCCGATATGACAACGTTTGAGGTTTTCCCTTATCCTGAAAGGTAAATGTGTTGTAGCTCTAAGCTCTATGTACTTTGTACTCCTTAGAACACAATTTCATTCATCTTCCGATATGACAACGTTTGAGGTTTTCCCTTATACTGAAAGATGAATGTCGGGTAACTCTAAGCTCTATGTACCCTGTTCTCATTTGAACATCATTTCATTCATCGTCCGATATCACTTAACGTTGGAGATATTCCTTACCCTGAAGATAACTCTAAGCTCTATGTACAATGTGCTCATTTGGACAAAATTTCTTTCATCGTCCGATATTACTTAACGTTGGAGGTTTTCCCTTATCCTAAAAGATGAATGTCTGGTAACTCTAAGCTCTATGGAGGCTAGGCTCATTTCAGCCTCATTTCATTTACCGTTCGATATGGCTTAATGTTGGAACCATGAGAAAACAGCATTCCCTACGGACTGGGAAAGACAAAGAGAAAATGTCAAAGTGGACGGTCAGTAGGATGTAAGTGAGTTACAACAAAGCACAGGGAAAAGCAAGATTTTAAAATTGGTGGTGCCTTCAGCAAGTAACTCTTTTTTTTCATGTGCATACTGATGTATAGCCCTTTGTTATTATCCCAGTCAGTGATTCCGTTCTCAGAAGTTAAAGAAGTTAATCGGGCAGTAAAAATCTCTTCTCATTCGTTGCGCGCCAAATTTCCCATTTTGCGGGTAATTAACAGTAACTGTACTTTAATCAGTTACAGAGAGCGCAATGAAAAGCCCAAACTTACAAAGAGGCAGTGAACAAACGAGTAGCTATGGGAGCAACGCAAATAAACAGATTATTGTGTCCATATACAGGGTGCTTCATGAGTAAATAATAATGCAAATAAAAGTACATTTAAATACGAACACATGTAAAATGTAATATTTCGAAAAGAAAATGTTACCAACTAATGCATTTTCAGCTATTAGTAGATAGAATAGGAGGTGACTTTCAAAAATGTTAAATGGCAACATGGCAAACTTTTCTGTTACGTATAGCAACTAGGAAGAGTATTGCACTCTAGCCGAAGTTTTATATCATAATCTTACCTTATATGTTTTGGGAACCCCCATCTAAAAATGTAACAATGTTTAGAAGGAAAAAGAATCCAGATCTGTGATTTCTAAACGTAGTGAGTTCTATTTACCCAAACGATGAGCTAACGGATCTCGTGTTCACTGGGACGTCTAATTGCTTTAACTTATCTGATTTGTAATGAAATGAAATGTGTAGTGTTTAACGCCCGCTTTTACTACATACGGCACCGCAGGCGGTGACACTGATGATACATGAGATGAAAATGGAGCACCGGTGGAATGAGATGGCGGGGGAAACCGGAGGTCCCGGAGAAAACCCGCCCCAGCGCCATGTTGTCCACCACAAATCTCACTTTGCGGTCACCTGGGATCGAACCCGGGCCGCCTTGGTGAGAGCCAAGCGGTCTAACCACTGAGCCATGGCGCGGCCTGATTTGTAATGAACTGCTTTTCTTGAGGACATATACATGATAGGATAGAATTTTAAGGAGGGGATGCCCGCCTCCGTAGCGTAGATGGTAGCAAGTGTGCGTCGTGTTCAAGAGGTCCCGAGTTCGGTTAGGGTGAGTTACCTGGATAAGGACTTTTTCTGGCGTTTTTCCATATCCTGAAAGACGAACGTCGGGTAACTCCAAGCTTCATGGACCTCGGACTCATTTGAGTATTATTTCACCCCCTTCATTCACCGTCCGATATGACTTAAAGTTGGAGGACATAAATTACAACATCAAAAAAGAGGGGATTCGGCATGTCGACCAGACTGGTGTTTTGTGCGTATGTCCCCATGTGGAGGGCCCTGGGAGGAAGGATGAGGTGAGAGGAGGCAAAGGGTGGGCATCCCAAGGAGTCACGACAGTGCAGAGGACAGGGTGCCTACCATTTTCGAACTTGGAACTTCTCGGCAGTCCAATACAACCGGCATCCGTCTTACCGTGGCCCGCTACCGTTCACCAGGCCGGCTTGGAGACTGGAGGCTGCTATGCTAGAGCTCGGCAAACCCGCGGCAGCCTTGTACAATTGGCATCTCTCCTATAGCGTCCCTGAAACCGCCACTAGATCGCCATGGAAACCGGAGACCATCCCTACTGGAGGAGGAAGTGTTAATCAGGTACCTATCATCTTGCCATGCAGCGCCGAGACTCCCGCCGACACTTATACGTTGAAAGAGACCACCAGATTAGATATGATACGATATGACAATAGAGGTGAAATGGAGGGGCAGGAAATTCGGGGAATGTAGTAAAGCTACCCAGCATTTGCCTTGCGCCCCGGCAAAACCCCAGAAAAAGCTCATGTGTCAGGGAGGCCGGCCACGGGAATCGAGCTCAGACTTCCCGAAAGTGAGCCACATAGGAAACCGCCTGAGCCATCACAGTCCGTTTCCCGAACACATGACTTGCCTAATGATCTTTATCACTGACAGAACTTCAACTAGCAATTTTTAATTTAATTTTTAATTTTAACATACAGGAATTAAATTACAATTATTTTTCTACCTTCACATCGTGTACAATAATGTCTGAAACTTTCTGTACAATTTTCCTTTCAGAGTTTTAATTTAGTGTGTCCGTGCTGTTTAGTCCTTATTTATAATGAATCACCCTGTATATTATCCATCCTATCGTTATAATGAGCTTTCCTACACTTGCGCAAGAAGCGTAAAAGAGAAGAAGCAATTCTGGGGTTTAAAACTCTCCGCTTTTTCGCATAATTTGTAAAATGGCAAGGCATTAAAGGCGTCCGTTGTTCTTATGCTAACCATTTTGTTAGCAGAACCTTGGCGTTGAAAAGCCTTTGTTTTCTTCAAACAAGCATCGCTTCTTGCCGAGCAGTCGCTTTTCTTTTGAACTTGGCATAGAACTGTTGGCAGTGCACACTTAGTACAATAATGTAAAGTGAGTGTTCTCAGCAGAGGTATACTAAGTGATGTGAATACATAATTCTTGAAAATATCACCTTTGTATGCTTCTACTTCTATAGTGTGGGTTATGCACCTTCACTTGAGTATCATTTCACCCATTTCATTGATCATCCGATATGACTTAACGTTGGAGAACGTTTATACAGGGTGTTTCAAAACGACATCGAACGTACATATAGAAGTAGTTGCTCAGCGTCTGTGTGACACATATAGATAGCTTTATCACCAATAGAGCCGCACAAAAATTCTCCAGAATGAGTGTGGATTAGGCAACGACCGTAACAACGACGCGTGTCTCACGCTGTCGGAGTTCGCAGGTATAGGTCACACGCCGTATCGCGTGCTGTAGCTATTTGTAAATATACCAACATACTCCACAGCAGCTTGTTACTATTAAGAATTTATTTGGCTTATGAAACGCAATAAAGAAGCTATTGCTTAATTATTGCTTATGAGTGTTTAACGTGTTCCAGAATTTCGTTATAGCACTTCATGATGGCAAATAAGCTGGTGGACATATGCAGCTTAAACCTTTTACAGGAAAGTTAATGTTAGTGAAATTGAGGATGGAAGCATTAAATGATAAAAAGAGCAGAGAACAATATGAAAGAATTGTACATAAAATTAACTAAAACTAAATGCTTTATGCAATGAGACAAGCATTTTATTTCTCTGTGTTTAATAACACTAAATAAATCAGTTGTAATTGAAAATGAAACTGTTGATTTTACATTAAGTGGTTGAAATAACTGTACAATTAAGATCATAAATGAGCAACTTTGGAATTGTCCTAGTCATTATGGACTTTTCCACAAGTAACTGCCCTTTGCTTGAAGCGGGGCTAGGGTCACTGATAAAAAGCAATGTTTTTGTTTTCGTGGCCGGTGCGTCCCAATAACAACTTTTGCAGTTCGTACACCAGTGGTTCCTGCGCTGCCTAATTGCAAAATCATGTAATATTTAATGCTGCTTAAAATTATACCTAACAGAATTTCGAAACTGCGACACCGAAATTCGGACTAGTTAAGTTATAAACCAAGCAATGGTCATAATCGTTCGGGTCTTTTTTATAGAGTGTTAGGGGCCTGAGTGTGCAGATTTCATGAGCTGGAAGATCCAAATATGACGAATTATAGAGTCCCATAACAATTTCATCTAGTTTGAACAATAAAGAAGATAACTGAACATTGCTGAATACATTATCTGCATGGTCTGGCAACAGAGTAGGACTCCAGAGCTGAATGTTTTTGTTTTCGTTTGCGGTCAGGCAAGCGTTTACACTTACAGCGGGTAAAAGTCTAAACTAAGCCAGCACCTAAAACGGTTTGCCATGTGCATGTGTGTTTATCAGCTAAGCGAGGGGTGGGCTGCTTTTCTTTTAATCTATTCGAACTGAACTAAACTAAAAGCTGCGTAAAGGTTATGCACAAGTTGACCAAGAGTAACAAATTCAACTATTAATTACGGAAATACCTAATTTAGATGTAAAATTAAATGAAAGCCACATAGATTGCTAAACAGGAAATTTATGAATGATCAATAATTACGGTCCAGCAACGCAAAGAAGGTCCCTGAAAGGAATGTGCTGCCTTACACAGTGGGACAAGGACAACGAATGTGTGTGGCAGAGAAGACCTGCTACACAAAGAGCTGAAACATTAAATAACATGCGCCCTAATCACTGTATACACTAAAATCGAGAAGATTCGTTCAGAAAAGTAGAAGCCGTCAGAATGTTTTTGAATGGTCTGTAACTGTACTGACTTGGGGTGTCATGAACCTGTCCAGGGAGGGTGTGGGAACCTTCGCCAACCCCCCTGCGTCTCAGGCCTCGGAGACTTTCTCTCCTCTGGAGGACAGTACATCAACATGATGTCTATTTACAGCAGATGCTCAAAATGTACTCAGACTCTTTGCTAAGACTCTTAGGTTTGGAATTCTTCTATTGTGAAACCACCACAAGTCTTGCGCTACATGAGAGTTGCAGTCGACCTTCCCATAAACAACTAGCAACACTTCATTTGTAAATACTGCCATAGTTCTGGAAGCATAGACACATCTGAAACACTGACACGAATGCTTTGTGCAAGGTATTTTGGCAGGTAGGTTTATTGTTTACATTCCTTACCTTCCGTTCTAAACGCACGCCAATGCTGCGGGGTAACCAAGCGTAAGTTCGTGACTTTATTGCAATAGACACTTGAATCCAGTTCTTTCATGCCATTTTATGCTAAACGAATAATTTTAATAACATATCGTTAAGAAATAAATACTCTTCTTTTGTAGCTCTACCTCGTTATCCTAATTGCAAAAGTAAATGATTAAGCTGACATGACATATTTGCAATCAAAACTGTGCACTCATGCCCCTAATATCATGTATATAAAAATATAATTTTCAAATAATTTTGTATGTTCTTAATGATATTTTTCTTGTTTTCAGGTGAGTTATGCTTCTTGCAGTTCCAAAATACAGTCTAGTTTGGAAGATCCAGAATGTGGTAAGTTGTCACAATCTTATACTTTCCTTCAGTGCTACATAAGAGCACTGCAATGATTAAGGGCTAATATCTTCCAGATATATGAAGGACTTTACGTGGCGTCGGCAGGAGGTATGCGCAGTAGAGATGGCAGAAAATAACGTAACGGTTTCTGAATTAATGACACATCATTAACTAGTTACCCAGTAATGGTTACCAAAGTAGCTAGTACAGGAAGTAACAAGTTATTCCAATTACAGAGACAGTTACCATACCAGCCACTAACTGACCATGCGAAGCGAGTCGTATTATTACTGCGCAGATACCGTTCGAGGTCGTTCTAGATTG
Organism: Mantis religiosa; assembly: GCA_030765055.1. NCBI lineage: Eukaryota > Metazoa > Arthropoda > Insecta > Mantodea > Mantidae > Mantis > Mantis religiosa. Next base: position 51,882,740 of record CM060960.1, on the reverse strand, counting down.
TAATTCGAGAACATTCGACTGCTGAAACGATCTCCCTTGCCCGGCAGGACTATATAAGAGTCGGTGCGAGACCTACTAGGGCAGTATTTAGTGTGAGAGTTTGAGAATTGTTCAAGTTTCTAGTGCGGCTTCTGGTGAGGAATCGGTACAGTGAAGCACTTCAGGAATATGTCGGTCGGTAATGTACTGTACGGGACCAACCTGTGTGCGCTTGCGGCATGCGGGGAAATCGGTTAAGGGTGATAAGATGGTGACGTGAGACAATGCTTGCATAAACAGAAACTATAATGTGAGAATGTTATTGTTGGGCTGGCCCCGTAGCTCAGTCGGTAGAGCAACTGCCTGTTTTGCTAGGGGTCCCGTGTTCGATTCCCAGCCGGTTCGATTCTCGGCTGGGGGTGGGGACTTTTCTCCAACCAAGATGATTCCCCATCTTCCCCAGAGTCTGGAAGTATTAAACAGAATGTAAATGTGTGCGTAATCTAATGATACAACCCAACGATTACGAGTTAACACTTTCGATATGTTCCAGAACGGCCGCCGATATGACCACTGCAGTTAAAGGCGGGATATAAATGGAACAAACAAAAAATTTCATTGTTCATTACACGAGCGAAGCAGACGATGATCTGGATGACATCACAGAGCTTTCCGAATCCCCTTACAGTAGCACAGCAATGTTACACGTCATATCACCCCCATTGAACTGGATGAGACTCGCTTCTAAGCTAAGTTACTTTAAATGCAGGGACTTGTGGAAGTACGGCTACTCTAACAGAGATAAAGAAACATTAAAGAGACGCTTTGAAATTGTCTATTTGTGTAAAAGATGTGATTGTACGTTTGCATTGTGCTAAAGTTTTTAGTGACAAATAAAGGGGTTTGTGGTGGTCTCCATCATGTGTTTTGATTTTGTCACAACATTAAGTTAAATTCTTTAGTTCGGTCATGCATTTTCCTTGGCTATTACTGCATTATATGGTGCTTATACAGTGAAATCTGTCTTCAGCGTAATTGCGTACTTCTCTGCCTACTATTTACATGTTCAATGAGGCTACAACTGAAATAGGAAGAGATAAACACCTTTATGGGACAGAGTATTGCAATAACAGCTGTTGTATTAGGAAAAAGAGATTTCTTAAATTTTTGTTGGTAGTATTTAAGAGGATGAGATCAGGAATGGTGCAGGAAGAAAAGGCTGCTGTTTTGAGTAGGTGAAGAAATGAAGCGAAACCGTTCCACAACATAGCTCGGCCGAGATTGAATGGGATTCACTCAAGCTACAAAACATTAGGTTTATTTTCTGTCTCCTTCTGTCTCCTTTACTTTCTCCACTTACAGTAGTGCTACACTCCACCAAAAATTCGATACCGTGATTCCACAGGAAATGCAGGCTTTGAGACTCCCTTAATTTTTTTGCAATCTGGGAGAAATGTGTGAATAACACTTAAGTCAGAAGCGAAAAGACAATTAGACACCAAACTTGATACTTAATCCTTTAATGCATAAATTATTTTGAAACTTATGTGGTTCTCATACCGCTTTCTGCGCTGCCTCAACGCAATCGATTCGAATAGCTATGGTCGTTAATGCGGTGGGTAATGAACTGGCCATCCACTCAAAGCCAAACGTCGTGAGCTCGAACCTCAGCAACTGCAGTCAAGCGTGCCTGTGTTAAGGGACGGGGAGGGCCCACGTAAAATAATGGGTGTGATGGGACGCGTGGAATTTCACGGGGTATCATTTGATTGCAATTGCTTGGATTTTGCCTTTTTATATAAAAATACACCCGATGTGATTATAAAAATAATATATTTAGAAGCCTCAAAATGTGTATAACTAAGGCCAGTACAATATTATAACAAAAAAAAAACCATGAACTAAAACATTTTTAAGCTGAATATAGCCTAATATTTCCATACGACAACGCCATGCATTAAAGAGCTAAGTTATGTCTTCCAAAGGTACGAAGCCAAGTTAAAAGAAATACCTTTCACATGGATAGAATAGGGGGTTTGGCAAGTCGGGAGGAAGGATGAGGTGAGAGGACACAAGGGCCGGTCGACTCAAAAAGTCACGACAGTGCATAGGGAGGATTCCCTACCATTTACCAGTGAAGACCGAATATTGTCCAACGGAGACCAACGGGTCCAACATGCGGAGACCAACATGCACCGCCGAGACTCCCGCCGACACTTCTACCCTGAAAGAGACCACCAGCTGAGAGATGATATGAAATGTTAATGGAGATGAAAAGGAGGGAGAGGAAATTCGGGGAATCTAACTAACCTACCCAGCATTCGTCTGGTGACCCTAAAAAGATCCATGAAAAACCCGTGTGTAAGGTAGGCCGGCCACGGGAATCGAACCCTGTGCTTCCGAAGGCGGGCCACAGACGAAGCTGCCGGAGCCATCCCACTCGTTTTTACATGGAAAGCAAATGTTGATCTTTTTTCTCAAAAAGTACTAACCGCGATTGTTTAAGATACCAAGCTCAGGTGTTTAACCAACATTTCGCCTCTTTGTTGTGAATATATTATGCCGTTCACAGACGCACACATACGCCGGACCTTTTGTAAGGAAAAAAAATATTTTATCTTCTCTATCTGTTTCATTCAGAGATCCTCAAAACGTGTATTTCCACTGTTTTCTTCGTATACAATTTTGTGATTTTTTAATCCAAAAGTAAGCAATTTTAGAGAAGGTTATGTGTATGTCATTTTTATTAACTTAACATCCTGCAACATTAAGTCATACGAATGAAATGATATTCAAAGAGCCCAGGGTCAAAGGAGCTTGGAGTTATCGGACATTCATCTTTCAGGATAAGGGAAAGCCGCGGAAAAGGCTTTATCAGCTAACTTTGACACAGATTTAAACTCGGGACTTCTTGAATGTCAGGCAGACACGTTACCATACACGCTACAGAGGAGGACGTATGTGTACCAACATAAACCATAACCAAAGTTGGTTAAATACAAAATTTGCAATTTAAGTTCAACATCCTTCAATGAAACGACACGAATATTTTCAAGGAAATGCCTAAACCCAAACAACATGAAACATTGTTCTAAAATTGTTATTTTCTCAAAAATGATTATCACAGTTTTGATTTAAATACCAGATATTTAAGATATTTTCGTGAGAAATGAAATGTACGAGGGGTGTTCAATAAAGAATTATCATAATTTTTTACGATCGTAATTTTTCTCACTAAAATTCAATCTTATTATATTCTGTTAGCTTAATGTGAAAGAAACACGCCGTAATAGTTTCATTTTTGGTACTCCTGGTTGCCGCCTGTGAAAACCAGGCAAATTCAGACATTCAGATAATTCTAGACTGTTCGGTAACAAACAAGAAACAGAATGTTCTCTATCAATCAAGATGTCACTAATCTCTGTTTCATATAACCTTGCTCCGCTGAATTGTATCACTCCGCGTGCATCTACCTTCCCCCTCATCCTAATTGCCTAATGCTTTCGTGCCATAGGCCATAGGCGGTGCCTTACCGTCACATTTGAACCTGCAGTAAACGTCATAATTGCCAGGAAGATAGATAAAAATCATACAAATAAGAATATGAAGGCATGCAAAAATACAAGTCTTGAAAGAGCAATGAAACTGAAACAAGTTTATAATGGAAGGCATTCGGCCTTTTCAACTGCAATTTTTTAAAACCAGCACACATACCTTGCAAAAATGCTTGTCTTTGAGTTTTAAAAGTCGTGTCACGCCATACCTGTGTGTCCTTCATTCACCCAAGTCTCGTCAAGGTAGTATATTTTGCCACTTGTATCTCGGTACAGTCTGATTGTCCTTAAATAACGTCTTCGCCACACAGCAATATCGCCCCTGGAGTGCTAAGTTTTCCTGTTGTCTCAATTTCATGTCGCAATGTTCCTAAGCATCTAACACACCTTTAAGTTCAGAGCCCAGCTGTTCGACTTCTCTCACTGACAAAGACGGATTCTTCTCTGTGAGTGCATTAAACACATGCACCACAATTCCTTTTTCGCCGTTTTGTAAAGGTTTTCCCTTACGATGCTTCAGCGAAAAACTGGCAGTAGACTCTGCCATAAGTACACGCGCAATAAACGACCAATAAAATAATTTAGCTCTCGCACTCGGCACAACACACCTTCGAATGGCGATATATGACTAATCCAGTTCAAAACAAGGTCAGTGATAAAAGTCATATAAACAAATATGTCATCACTACCGCTAAATCACGTGCTATCGTGCCATGTGTTTGAGAGGAAAGGAACCTACTCTTTACTTTGTTTAAGAATTAACATGCATTTCAAATAAATCAACTCTGTTGCGTAATATATTTAATTCAAACAGTTACGAAAATATAAATTTGACAATTCTCTTCCAACATATAAAGATATATCACCATGTTAAATAACGAACTAATTTTTACCGCCCAACAGTCTGCACAACAACAGCAGCCAATGAGATGTGATAAGGTCACGTGACCGTTTAGAGATACGGGGCAAGCTTATGTGAAATAAGGATTAGAATTTTTTAATATATCTAACTTTATTTGTCTCGGCAGACCTTTATCTCCGTGCTATATGTATCAGTTCATTTGTGTGCACAAGCAGCGCTATCGCGATAACGGGCTCGCGACAATGTCCTGATGAAAGATCTCGAAGATATTCGTTGCCAGGAAAGCTTCAGATCTTATTTTAAGGCCTACTGTATTTCCATACTCTCCTGTATCTGCAAAAAATTAGCAATAAGATAAAGTTTATGTTGATTAACTTGATGTTGACAGAGGAACAAGTGTTTGTAAGAATAGTTTGTACTAGAGAACAGAAAGTCATTAGAGTACAGAGTGTCAGATTTTTAATACTAATTATGAATGTATTTTTGTAGCGGAATGCAGCGGAATTTTGTAGGACTGTGCGAGATTGTAAGTTTTTTTGGTTGGCAACACTGGTTTATTACATGCAGTTATCAAGCCGCTAAACTCCAACGCAGGCTGGATTATTTCAATAGACGAGACGCCAGACAGTGTATTGATTATGCAAGTTTGATGAATGAGCGCTGACTTAGTACTGGCTTATTGTGCAGCTGAGGCTTCCTTAAGAGATCCTCTTGTGGCTTTTTGCGGACACATAAAAGAACTGCAGAGGCACAAGAACTGAAATGACTAACGGACATCCAGATGCATTCACAATGAAACTTGGGTATAACCAGGAAGCGAAACTTGGACACCAATGAAACGTCTGTCCACCACAAGAAGGGAAGCGTGACCTGAAGAGCGAGACGGTTTTGAACTGTTTAGCTTCTCTGTTTACTACGAAATGAGTGTATGAGAGAGCAGATGAGTCGGCCATGCTGCCAGATCTAATGCTCTTTTCAGTAATTGCAGTGCAATAGTACGACGGCTGTACAATAAAGAATTGTCATAATTTTTAAGGTCATAATTTTTCGCACTAAAATTCAAACTTATTATATTCTGTTAGCTTAATGTGAAACAAACACGCCGCTGGTACCCCTGGTTCCTGCCTGTGAGAACCAGGCAAGTTCAGACATGTTCAGTATCGCCTACCACTGCAATGGAGGTAACACGCGAGGAACAATATGCGACTTTGAAATTTTGATGGCATGCAAAGAGCAGTATATAGTTTAAACAACATAGTGGAAACATATAACCTTTCAATCACAGAACACAGAACCAAACTAATGGCTTTTGGAGGAAGGAACAACATAAGTGCAAAAATAGTTATAAACAATAAAATAATAGAACAGGTTAATATTTTTAACTATCTAGGCTATAAAGTAGTAGTAGTAAATAACAACAAGGTTATGGAGGTGAAATTAAACAGATTCAGTCAAATGTGTGGGATTATAATAAGAACACTGAACAGGAAAACACGAAAGGAAACACAGATGAAAGTTTATAAGATAATGGCAGTCCCAACGTTAACATACGGTTCCGAAATATGGACACCGGCAAAGAACCAAGGGAAACAGCTAGAATAGCAGAGATGAGATTTTTGAGAAGCATGGAAGGTTATAAAAGAATAGACCACGTAAGGAACGAAAAAGTAAGAGAAGAGCTTGGGATATTTAATTTAAACAGTAAAATAATAAAGAACAAAAATGAATGGAAAAATCGTATTTTAAGAACGGACGCGGAATGAGTTCCAAGAAGAGTTTTGGATTATATGCCGAAGGGAAAGAGAGATGTGGGACGCCCAGCTCTACGCTGGAAGGATCAGTAGGCTCTTGACGAGAACGGAACGGGTCACAGGGCCCAATCCTTGAAGATGAACATGATGATGATGATGATGATGATGATGATGTTGAAATTGTGCTTTCTTCTCAACAACTCTTCAGTTGAGGCCTATACAATGTTTACAGGAGGCCTATGGAGAGTATGTTCTTCCCTACAGCACAGCTCGTAGGTGGTTTAAAATGTTTAAAGAGGGGAGACAAGCAATTGCAAAGGAAGGTGGGCCCGGTGCTCCAGTGACTGCTCTTACGGAAGAAAACAGCAACACTGCTGCTACCATAGTGAGAGAGGATCGACGAATTACCCTAAGATCACTTTCTGAAATACTGAACATTTCATTGGGTACCACCCACACGTTGGTGACAGAAACATTACACATGAGACGTGTTTGTGCGCGATGGGTTCCAAGACTGTTGATTCTCGAACAAAAGCATATTCGCATGCAGGTCTGCATGCAGTTAAAGTTGAGGTTAGAGGAAAATCCGAAGCTTCTTTCAAACAAAATCACTGCTGATGAAACTTGGCTACATCATTTTGATCCTGAGAGGAAACAGCAAAGCTTAGTGTGGAAATCTCCTTCATCACCAATCCCCAACAAAGCAAAAGTGGTTGCTTCTGCTGGGAAAGTTATGGTCATGTCATTCTTTGATATTCGTGGAACGGTTTATCAGTATGTTGTACCTGCACACACATCAGTAACTGGACAATACTACAGGGATGTCCTGAAAACATTGAAGTCCATATCAGGCACAAAAGACCACATTTCCGTGAAGCAGGCTGGATGATGCACCACAATAATGTGCGGCAGCATATTGCCAATGTTGTTGCTGAATATATTGGAAAAATCAATGTGAGGTGCATCCCTCACCCTCCCTATAGTCCGGATTTAGTCCCATGCGACATTTTTCTATTCCCTAACTTGAAGAAACGTCTTCGTGGGAGGCATTGTCCATCATCAGAAGCAGTGGTGAAGGCTGCGGAGGCGATTTTGAAGTATCTCTGAAAAAATGGTTTCCAGCATGTCTTTGAAGACTGGCAGAAATGCTGGGACAAGTGCATCGCATTCATGGGAGACTATTTTGAGAAGGACCATCAAACTTTTGAGGATGAGCGAAGGTACGTTCTAAAAAAAAAATTGATCATTCTTTATTGAACAGCCCTCGTATTTTGTACATTTTTAAAAGGAGATAATTTGTAAAAATCATATATTTGGAAGATGTAGGAATAACATTGATACAGGTGACATCCGGTCACGTAGTTTGCAAGTCATGCTGGGCTGTCAGGCGGAGGGCGAAGGCCTTGCTGACTTAGCTGACAAGCATTGACTCAGTTGCTGGTTCGGCAGAGATTAAATATTTAAACCCCCTGGATCTGACCCAAGGAGTAATACTTACGCACGTGCTATCCGCATCAGCGTCGCCTGTTTCTTGGACGGCCACAACTGCAATCTCCGGTGATGGAACTTCTAAAGCCAGGAACCATAGCCAAGATAAAGGGCACAGCTGTCTTTCTATAAAGAATTTTTATTGGTTGTATGTGGCTTAGCAACTTCAGTTTCTGTAGAATAAACATCCTCTAACCGGAACTATATGATCCAATTTTAGGCTAAGCAAAAGCTTCACTGTAACCTACACCTTTTTAGGGAACACCTTCTTCCCTACCCCCCCCCCCCCCACCTGTGACGTTCACTGGGTTAATTTGAACTTAATGTTAACTCAGATGTCAGTGCCAAGTCCAAACGTTATATCTGCCGTTGGCGCATCCGTGAACGTTACAGTAGTATGCATGGGTGAGTTATGTGACAACACTGTGTAATTTAGATAAACCTAATCCTTGTTTCACATAAGCTTGTCCCGTATCTCTTAACGGTCACGTGACCTTATCACCTCTCATTGGCTGCTATTGTAGTATATACTGTTGTGCGGTAAAAATTAGTTCGTTATTTAACATGGTGATATATCTTTATATGTTGGAAGAGAATTGTCAAATTTATATTTTCGTAACTGTTTGAAATAAATATATTACGCAACAGAGTTGATTTATCTGAAATGCGTATTAATTCTTAAACGAAGTAAAAAGGAGGTTCCTTTGCTCCCAGCCCGTCTTTCACATGGCACAATAGCATGTGCTTTAGCGGTAGTGATGACATTTTTTTATATAATACTTTTATCACTGACCTTGTTTTGAACTGGATTAGTCATATATCGCCATTCGAAGGTGTGTTGTGCCGAGTGCGAGAGCTAAATTATTTTATCGGTCGTTTATTGCGCGTGTACTTATTATATGTATAATGGCAGAGTCTGCCGCCATCTTTCACTGAAGCATCGCAAGTGAAAACCTTTACAAAACGGTGAAAAAAAGAATTTTGATGCATGTGTTTAATGCACTCACATAAAAAAATCCGTCTTTGTCAGTGAGGGAAGTCGAACAGCTGTGCTTTGAACTTACAGTGAGTGTTAGATGCGTAGGAACATCGCGACATGAAATTGAGAAAACAGGATAACTTACCACTCCAGGAGCGATATTGCTGTGTGGCGAAGACGTTATTTAAGGACAATCAGTCTGTACCGAGATACAAATCGCAAAATATACTACCTTGACGAGACTTGGGTGAATGGACACACGGCAAGTATGGCGTGACACGACTTTTAAGACAAAGACAAGCATTTTTGCAAGGTATGTGTGCTGGTTTTAAAAAATCCTAGTGAAAAAGGCCGAAGGCCTTTCATTATAAACTTGTTTCAGATTCATTGCTCATTCATTCAGTTTCAACTTGTTCTGTTTCATTATAAACTTGTATTTTTGCTTGACTTCATATTCTTATTTGTATAATTTTATCTATCTTCCTGGTAATTATTATGACGTTTACTGCAGGTTTAAATGTGACGGGAAGGCACCGCCTATGGCGCGAAAGCATTAGCCAAGTAGAGTGAGGGGGAGGGTAGTTGCATGCGGAGTGATACATTTGAGCGGGGCAAGGTTATATGAAACAGAGATTAGCATTCTTATCATATCCGGGAGGCGAGCATAAACATCATGCGGCCAGCAAAAGTGATTACGTTACACATTCGTCTGCCTTTCTTCTTGTGTTGGGTGGTCAGTAATTATACCACAGGCTATCAAGGTCAGTAGTACAGAGACAGCTAGTGGCAAGTCAAAACACACTGATATGAATGCGACGTACTGCAGTCTGATTTTTAAAAGAAGATACGTGAAGGTCATCGGGCAAGGGACGCGAAGGGTAAGGGTAAGGGGAGTTCGTTGCTATGGTATCGTAAACAAAGGTTGCCAGATTGGATACACTGGTGAATCACATACTCCTCAGCTCAGCTATCGCTAGTTGTATACGGGAAACAGAGTTTGCCTGAGTATTCAGTTGCGCTGTGTATTGTTAGCCTACTTTGTTAAAACACACCTAAAATACGTTTTTATGGAAGCAAGACGTAGTGGCGGTAGAATTAGAGGTGGACCGAGGAATCATGACCCAAGACAAAGATCAGCTTACTGTCTGGTTGTTACATTGCATAGCCAAGCTAGAGAATTTGTCTGTTCTCTTGGAGAATTCTTCCAACAGGAAGACGAGAGTTTGTTCCTTATCAATGAACAGCTTATTCCTTTTATTCAAAAGCGACAGTCCCATGTCAGTAGATATGCTTGCACGTAAAAGAATTCCTGTGGGTCAAAATTCCGACATATCGGCGGCGTTGATATGAACATGTCAGTTAACAAAGTCGTTAATAATAGTATATTGCGATATTAATGTATACGGGACTAGGAAAGGTTTGAAAAAACAAGGCGCTTGCACCAGTCAACTCTCGAGATTCCAGTATGTGCTTACCACATGTGTGTTGCACATTGTTTTCTGCGCTGTGTGTATTTATATTAATCTGAATTTTAGTAGTTAAGGTATTAGCTGAAATATTAATAAATATAATTGAAGATAACTGTTAGATTTTATAACGTGCATCGCGTATATGTGTTTCTATGGAGAAATACTTACCGCACTGTGAGGGAATGTCAACTTGTGTTTCTATGGAGAAATACTTACCGCACTGTGAGGGAATGTCAACTTACGATGCTAGCAACAATAACGGTAAATATGGAATATTAGTCACATAGTGCAAACAATTATTTAAAAGAACTCACACATGTGAAGGGCCTAATAACTCAGTGAATGTGTGAACAACTTATTTCTGTTTTTAAAGTAGGCTAATACAGATTAACTGTGCATATTTTTGTCGAGGTGATATAACTCGAACCCTTGTTTATGTGTCGAGTGTTGAGAGGATAAGGAAAGGGGATCTAGTGGGCGACATTGCACTACTCACGTGGAGATACAGATGACCTTAACGTATCTTCTTTTAAAAATCAGACTGTAGTTTGATTCGGACGAGGTAGCCGCTCTCGAAGTATGCGCAGAGGATTGGACGAGAACTTCTGTTTATGGGGGTAGGAAACGTCAAATCTGGTCGCGATGCTTACATGATGGATTTATCGAGAGGTTTATAAGAACACAAATATTGCATTTCTTTAGGTTCATCCCCGTATTATAAATTCGAGTGGATGTACTTTTTATAACAACAGTTCCATAGCATTAATTTCTCTACTGTTGTCAATCTGATATTTGCAGCTTAATTATTCCTTTAAAACCCACACGAAGCACCTACAAAATAGACGTATCCATCAAAACAGCCGTAATATTTTACGTCTACCTCCTCATCATCCTAAACTGAAACACATTGAACTTACTTGGGCCACCGTAGTTAATTAATTGGGTGGCTGACAGATATGTTACGTTCAAATGGAGGACATAATTCAGCTAGTTGACTTATTTGGCAGAATTTCAGCTCAAAATTGGCAAGAAAGGTGGAGCTATGTGAAGAAATTTGAAGAAGAATATATGTTGAAAGAATTATTATTATTGGATGAGGGGGCAGGAAACAGTAATTCACTCTTGAGAGGACAGCGATGATTCTACTACAGATTCTTCAAGTGGAGAGGATGAAGATGAGTTTGAATCAAAAGAACCAATCAGATGAAGCGGCCACTTAGGATGGGATTGGGATTTCATTACGGAGGGGATTTGGTACGTAAGCCCCAAGTGGGGGCACCCCCGGGGGGAAGGATGAAGTGAAGCAGACAGAAGGCGGCCGACCAAAGGAGCCACGAAAGTACAGAGGGCAGGGTCCCTACAGTTTACTTGGATAGAGACCTCCCAAGACAGGCTAGGGCAATGAACCCGCTCCCCTGCAGCGGGACGGCAACGAACCCAGCAGCCAAGCCCCAAAGGTCCCAGGCAGGCGATTCGAGCCCCAAAAGTCCCTTGCTGGCGGTCACGAAATGGCCCCAGCAGAGGAGCGGAGACAGGCAACCGACCTACCGGAGGAGGAAGTAGCTTTCCTCAGAACATATCATCCTGTCTTGCACCGCCGAGACACCCGCCGACACTTCTACCCTGAAATAGACCATCAGATGAAAGATGATGTGAAATGATAATGTAAATGAAACGGAGGGACAGGAAAATCGGGGAATGTAATTGACCTAGCGACCTGGGAAACCCCCCGAAAAAATCCATGAGTCAGGTGGGTCGCCCACGGGAATCGAACCCGGGCCTCCCGAATGCTGGCCACAGATGAAAGCGCCTGAGCCATCCCGCTCGGTGCCACTTAGGATGATTAAAATACATCGTGTACTTCAATAGCACATAGCGAATGAAACCAGCCTCAAGATGAGAGTGCAAGCATGAGATAAGATAGCTAGCGCACATCTGCATGTTCCCCCACCACACTATTACCTACTCCTTCACTGCGCATCGCACTGCCGCCTCATGTGAATCAAACTGTACATAGCTAAACGTTGAGGCGTCTTGACCTTCACCGACCAGTGCTGCATTCGCTCGTTATCTTGTTTGTAGAAGAGCGAAATAAGAGAAACCTGGTGCACAGTAAGTGACGAGACACAGACCTATGAAAGTTAGCCAAGTAATTATTGCGCAGAAATGTAAATCCCATTACAGCCGCCGGTTTTGTCGCTTGACACAAAGATATTTTGATTTCCTCTTCTTTCTCCGTTTCATAATATTAAATCACGTTATATATGATTTCTCGTGTCTGCAGATGTATGGCACGTTGTTGTGATTGCATCTAAACGGAGTGTAGGTACTCTGTCTCCCCTTGTATGCGCGATATACTTGCGTAAACAACTCCGTTATTACACATTCCTTCCGATACGCTTCCAGACTTTGTCATGTTTTAGTACAAACAGCCTTTGCACTACAAGAGACGCCAGATAAAAACCGTCGAGTATTACCTTGCAAGCGCCAAAGAATATACGAGAGATGGCTGTTCATTTTTATATACGACACCATATGCTCTTCCATTCTGATTGTAGTACTTAAAAATTCCTATCCTTGATAATAAAAGTGGTAGATTAAAATGATCACACAACTTCAGAAACATTAAGGTACATTGGCACTGCATTTTTTAAACTATACAGCACTCTAAATATATTACACTTAATATGAGTAAATAAAGAATTGTCTCTGCAAAAGTCCAGATATTTTTCTCAAATAATAAATTAAATACTTTAATTTCTAAAACAGAAACAAGGAATGAAAGAAAGTTAAACGGATACAAATTTTCTAAAACCTCCTTACACAATAAGGTTTTCCTCATAAATATAATAGAGACAGTCCCAGATACTGTTTACTCTCCACAAGAAGTCAAGCGGGGCCTTAAGAGGGAGGGGGGCTTTAACTGTTTATCTGCTCTGGTAGTGGATCTGTTTACTACGAAATGAGTGTATGAGAGTACATATGAGTCACCCATGCTACCACATCATGTACGTTTAACTGTTTATCTGCTCTGGTAGTGGATCTGTTTACTACGAAATGAGTGTATGAGAGTACATATGAGTCACCCATGCTACCACATCATGTACGTTTCAGTAACTGCAGTGATAGGTATTATGTACTGTCTCCCCACCACAAGAAGGCAAGCGGGGCCTTAAGAGGGAGGGGGCTTTAACTGTTTATCTGCTCTGGTAGTGGATCTGTTTACTACGAAATGAGTGTATGGGAGTACATATGAGTCACCCATGCTACCACATCATGTACGTTTCAGTAACTGCAGTGATAGGTATTATGTACTGTCTCCCCACCACAAGAAGGCAAGCGGGGCCTTAAGAGGGAGGGGGGCTTTAACTGTTTATCTGCTCTGGTAGTGGATCTGTTTACTACGAAATGAGTGTATGAGAGTGCATAGGAGTAACCCATGCTTCCAGATCTAACGCTCGTTTCAGTAACTGCAGTGATAGGTATCAGGTACTGTCTCCTCACCACAAGAAGGCAAGTGGGGCCGTAAGAGGAAGAGGGGCTTTAACTGTTCATCTGCTCTGGTAGCGGATATGTTTACTACGAAATGAGTGTATATGAGTCACCCATGCTGCCAGATCTAATGCTCGTTTCAGTAACTGCAGTGATAGGTATTATGTACTGTCTCCCCACCACAAGAAGGCAAGTGGGCCATGAAGAGGGAGAGGGGCTTTAAATGTTTATCTGCTCTGGTAGTGGATCTGTTTACTACGAAATGAGTGTAAGAGAGTGCATAGGAGTCACCCATGCTGTCAGATCTAACGCTCGTTTCAGTAACTGCAGTGATAGGTATTAGGTATAGGAGAGTTATGTGACAACACTGCGTGCATATCCGGAAGGCGAGCATAAACATCCGTACAGCTAAAGTGATTACGTCACACATTCCTCTACCTTGCTTTCTTGTGCTGGGCGAACAGTATTTAGTACAGTGGAAATAAATGTATTTGATTGAAGTTGATGTTAATACTTATAAATTAAGGATTTGCTTTTATGAAGTTATTAATGTTACATTTTTGTATAGTTTTCAGTATAAATAAAAGTATGCTTGAATTCGTAAATACCACATATTTGAGATTATAATACAAATTTACATATAATTCAGACAAAGCTGAAGTGTAAGGGATACATTTTGTGAACTAAAATGTAAATGCAATACAAAAAAAAAGGGATATAAAAGAAAAGTTAAGGTTCGTTTAAACATATTGTTGGGGTTTTGCAAATGGTGGATAGTGGAAAATATTTTAGCAAAATGATTCACAAGTATCTAGGATAATTATATGCCATAATTAAAAATATAAAACTTTTGTTATTTTTACCTAAAACCTGTGACCCAGTGTTCCTTAATAGAAATAGTGAGCGCCCAATTTAGGATTCATAGTTTGTGCAAGTAACTTGAACCATACTGGAGTCGAAAGAGAGACCATGGTACACGGTCAGCTGCAAGAGTTGTAAGATGACGTAACAGGAGGGGTGGATCAATAAACTTTGGCGGGACCCCCCTTAACAAGTAGGTCGACTCGAATCGACCATTCCATCTGGGCCAACCTTCCAAAATTTCCCACAAGCTCCAACTGTGGGCATGCCCTCCCAAATAACTGTAATGTTTCACGTGCCCATACCAATCGTTCAATGCAAGTATTTTGTTGTTGGTAGCTTTGCGAGCTTAGGTCGATCTGGCTGGCTCAGTTCGATAGGCGCTGGCCTGTTGATCCCAAGGTCACGGGTTCAGACAGTTGCAGCGTTTAGTAGTTAACCGTCGTGTAAAATAACTCCTGTGGAACAAGATTATAGGGGTTATATGACCCTTTCAATTAACAGTCATTAGAACTATTATTATTATTATTATTATTATTATTATTATTATTATTATTATTATTATTATTATTATTATTATTATTATTATTATTATTATTATTATTATTATTATTATTATTATTATTATTATTATTATTATTATTATTATTATTATTATTATTATTATTATTATTATTATTATTATTATTATTATTATTATTATTATTATTATTATTATTATTATTATTATTATTATTATTATTATTATTATTATTATTATTATTATTATTATTATTATTATTATTATTATTATTATTACTATTACTATTACTATTACTATTACTATTACTATTACTATTACTATTACTATTACTATTATTATTATTATTATTATTATTATTATTATTATTATTATTATTATTATTATTATTATTATTATTATTATTATTATTATTATTATTATTAACTTAGCAGTATGGCTCAACCGGTTTCATCTGAGCCCCACATTCAGGAGGTCCGGGTTCTACTCCCGAGGCCGGCCTACCTGACCTGTGGGTTTTCTCGGGTCACTAGGCGAATGCTGAGTAGGTTAATTATATCCCCCGAATTTCCTGTCCCTCCATTTAATCTCCATTATCATTTCACGCCATCTCTCATCTGGTGGTCTCTTTTAGGGTAGAAGTGTCGGCGGGAGTCTCGGCGGTGCATGGCAGGATGATATGCTCTTGGTAAACACTTCCTCCTTCGGTGGGATGGTTTGTGGTCTCCGGGCCGGCCTGGTGGGCCGTTTCAAGACCACGGTGGGTGAGGTGCCGGTTGTACTGGCCTTCAGAGAGATCCCAACTGGTCACTAACAGGGACCCTGTCCTCTGCATTGTCGTGACTCCTTGAGTCGGCCTCTTCCTGTCTCCTCTTACATCATCATTCGTCTCGCGGATACCCCACTTGGGGCATATGTGCAACATAGGGGCATATATCTACAGCCCCTTCCTGAATGGGAGTTGTTCGGATTGGGTTGGACTCGAGGGAGCAGTGTGTTCCCGATACTCGTGGGAGATCGGGTACCTCCGGCCAAGCTTCGGCGGAGGAGGCAGAGAGTTACCTCATAAGTCCTGGGTACAAGCCTGCAGAGCTAGTAGAAGTTGTGCTAGATCACCTGGCGGCCCCACCGAGGTTATTCGGTAGTCTTCCCTGCGGGGTTGACGCGCGTAAGTGGCGTATCCATTTCCACCCGTCTTGATGTTGTTGTTGAAGAGGTATTGCCCCAAGGAAAGAACCCCGGAGTTTTCCATCGCTCCCGGGCTGATAGAGGCCGGAGACTACGGACTTTTGGGTAGACCTCGCGACAAAGGTTATAGTACCGTATCCTCTCTGTAAAATTCTAAATGAGCCTAGGGAGTAACAGGCTCCTGAGAAAATTGATATATAAACATAAATAGTAGAAAACGTATGGGAACATCTCACGCACTGCAACCTCCAGGAGAAAGGGATGAAGTGAGAGAACCGCCGTAGGCCACAGGGTCGCTGGCAGACAGTCCACAGTGACGTGTGGAAGTCCCTAACAAGTAGTGAGAGCTCATCACGGCGTCATAATCCACCAACACTCCAGATTTTGTGTCGATAAAAGTGGTCCCTACGAGATGACAGTCACCACAACGCCATCCAGCAATTAAATACGCAAGCATCCGTTCCATCTGTCCATACCACGAAACTAAAGACACACACGAAAAGATATGTGTGCAGTGAAGAGAAATGACGAAAAAGAAATTAGGGCATGAAAGCAAACACCTCAGCATTCGTCTAAGAGACGAGAGCAAATCACGGAAAACCCAAAAACACAATCGACAGGAACAGAATCGAACCCGCGATCCCCGGATTGCAAGTCTCACACGTTAATCCTAGGTTAGATGAAGATATACTTTTTATATTTATAGCCATTTTTTTAATTTTAAAAACTACACAGTTTCATATGGATTCACTTGATATTGTTATGTAGCAATTAGGATTTAATGTATGTGTACTAACTTTCAGGCAGTTTTTTAAATCACTGCCAGGTAAATGTATTTGTTAACAAACTTTTTCTGTTTTGAAAAATCTCGCTATATGATGGCATTATTTTTTATTAATACTTTTAGTTGCGCACTATAATAATAATAATAATAATAATAATAATAATAATAATAATAATAATAATAATAATAATAATAATAATAATAATAATAATAATAATAATAATAATAATAATAATTATTATTATTATTATTATTATTATTATTATTATTATTATTATTATTATTATTATTATTATTATTATTATTATTATTATTATTATTATTATTATTATTATTATTATTATTATTATTATTATTATTATTATTATTATTATTATTATTATTATTATTATTATTATTATTATTATTATTATTATTATTATTATTATTATTATTATTATTATTATTATTATAAATACATGATATTTTCCATAATACCCAGCTTCGATACTCGAGACCGTCATTTCTACTTCTAGTTTCAATACAAAATAGAATGGAATGGAATGGAATTAAATTCTCCAACTGACCCGTATTTTTTCCGGTAAACCACTAGGAGTTCTCATAAACACATGAGACAACTATCTTAATGACGACTTACTATGCTGTAAGTACTTTAAGGCCCGGGCTTTATAGTTCGGACCACTATTAGGTACAATTAATGGAAATGTTAGAGAATTTAATGTCATGTTGGCACCTTGGTCATAGTAGCTCAATGATTTAGAGCGGCTGGACGGAGACCAGAAGATCCGTGGTTCAAATCCCGGCTATGACATTGAATTTTTCAGTTTGGCTCTACCCTTTCATAGTGCGTCCCACACACGGCTGGTGTGAAAGAACAGTTAATTTCCATTAATTGTACCTAACAGTGGTCCGAACTATAAAGCCCGGGCCTTAAAGTACTTACAGCATAGTAAGTCGTCATTAAGGTAGTTGTCTCATGTGTTTATGAGAACTCCTAGTGGTTTACCGGGAGAAACACGAGTCAGTTGGAGAATTTAATGTCATGTTGGCACGTTGGCCATAGTAGTTCAATGGTTTAGAGCGGCTGGACGGAGACCAAAAGATACGTGGTTCAAATCCCAGCTATAGTATTGAATTTTTCAGTCTGGCTGTACTCTTTCACAAAATAGAATGTTGGGATAACTGTATAACGACAATAAAATTAAGTAGGTGCACATATTTAATGAGACAAAACTTAAAACCATCATAAATATTAAAAGCAGAAGCATTATTAACAGTGAAGTATTCTTCATATTTGAGTTTGATTTGTGAGTCACTATGTTTACACTCAGCTTCAAAGTAAGTGAAGTTGAGTGTAAACATAGTGACTCATAAATCAAACTCAAATATTAAAACCATCAGTTTTCTTATTTTTAAACTCCACATTAGGCATTTAAAAGTATAACAGTCCACTTTTGTAAGTTTTTGTTCAAAAGTTACTAGCATTTTCACTCTTTCGTGGTCAAATCTACTTCTACATATAAGTCCTGCTGTGCTAAACAGTCTTTCAGAGAAAACTGTTGCACGTGGAATACACAAATATTAAACGTCTAGTTTTTTTTATAGTACGTGAAATTTTGAATTTGTTGTCCAGTAATCCAGTGCACTAGAAAGAAGAGGTGAGAAATCCTTCTTGAGATATGCAGTGATTTCTTCTTGGGAACTGTTAACTCACACTAAATCTGACACACGATTATTTTGTTGTATAATGTTAAATAGTTTGGTAGGAATTGGATGGAATGGTATCGAAGATTGGCAATGGAGACCTATGGAGAGCAGAGGGGATAAATTATAGCGCTTTTTGGAAAGAAGTGAGAACCAGATAAAACACAGAGATAGGCAGGAGATTTGGGAAAGTATAGAAGAAAAGAAATCTTTGAAATTTTATAAGCAATAAAAGACAGAATGGGGTAGGGAAAAATATATACGAGGGCTGTTCAATAACGAATGATCATAAATTTTTACGGTGATACTTTTTCGCACTAAAATTCAATCTTATTATAATCTGTTAGCTTAATCTGAAATAAATACGCCGTAGTAGTTTCATTGTTGGTACTCGTGGTTCCCGCCTGTGACAACCAGGTAAGTCCAGACATGTTCAGTATCGCCTACCGCTGTAATGGAGGTAACATGCAGTTAAAGTTGATGTTAGAGGAAGATCCGGAGTTTCTTTCAAACGTAATCACTGCTGATGGAACTTGGCTACATCATTTTGATCCTGAGAGCAAACAGCAAAGCTCAGTGTGGAAATCTCCTTCATCACCAACCCCCAAAAAGCAAAAGTGTTTGCTTCTGCTGGGAAAGTTACAGTCATCTCATTCTTTGATATTCATGGAATGGTTTATCAGCATGTTGTACCTGCACACACATCAGTGGCTGGACAATACTACAGGGATGTCCTGAAAACATTGCAAGTCCATATCAGGCGCAAAAGACCACATTTCCGTGAAGCAGGCTGGATGCTGCACCACGATAATGCGCGGCAGCATATTGCTAATCATATTGCTGAATATCTTGCAAAAATCAATGTGAAGTACATTCTTCCACCTCCCTATTGTCCGGATTTAGCCCCATGTGGCTTTTTTCTATTCCCTAACTTGAAGAAACGCCTTCGTGGGAGACATCCATCATTAGAAGCAGTGGTGAAGGCTGTGGAGGTGATTTTGAAGGATCTCTCAAACAATGGTTTCCAGCATGTCTTTGTAGACTGGCAGAAACGCTGGGACAAGTGCATCGCATTCAGGGGAGACTATTTTGAGAAAGCCATCAAAATTATGAAGATGAGTAAAGGTACGTTTTGAAAAAAGAATTTGTGATCATTGTTTATTGAACAGCCCTGGTAGATCAATGTGGCAAAACTGGAAGAGAAGGCATAGCATGGATAAAAGTAGGAATAATATATCTAAAAGGGTTGAGAAGTAATGAGGCAGGGATATGTGAATTTTGTAGAGATGAAGAGAGCACTGTTTATTACCTGATAGAATGTAAGGAATTAAACTGCAGGAGAAAAATATGGGATAAGAAATGGGACAGTGTGAGCAAAGGCGTAGTGGCATTACGCAACGGGGATGAGTGAAAATAAAAATATATGTATAGGAGAATTCTTATATAAGTTAAGAGAAAAGTGGATTAGGGTAAAAGAAGCAAAAGTCAGGAAGAAATGACACCAAGCTTCTCAGGAAAACCAAAGGCTTATGGCCAGGGGACCTGAGTCAGCGAGTAAATCTTAGGTCAGCAGTTTCATGTACGAGGGCTGTTCAATAAAGAATAATCACAAGTTTTTTGACAATGTACCTTTACTCATCCTCATAATTTTGATGGTACTTCTCAAAATAGTCTCCCCTGAATGCGATGCACTTGTCCCAGCGTTTCTGCCAGTCTTCAAAGACATGCTGGAAACCATTTTGGAGAGATCCTTCAAAATCGCCTCCGCAGCCTTCACCACTGCTTCTGATGATAGATAATGCTTCCCACGAAGGCGCTTCTTCAAGTTAGAAAAATGTAACATGGGGCTAAATCCGGAGTATAGGGAGGTTGAGGGATGTACTTCGCGTTGATTTTTGCAAGATATTCAGCAACAATATTGGCAATATGCTGCCGCGCATTATCGTGGTGCAGCATCCAGCCTGCTTCTTGGAAATATGACCTTTTGCACCTGATATGGACTTGCAATGTTTTCAGGACATCCCTGTAGTATTGTCCAGTTATTATAGCGCTGCTGGAACGCTTTCCCTGGATTTATCTTTGTTAATAGAAACCTCTCAGATAACGCACTGATTATTCTTATAAGAGTGAGAGGGGTACTGACGGGCCTCCCGGTCGTATGCTAAGCACCAATGAACGCATCACTTCAGCCAATGGAATTCGCAGGAATCACATATGTTCACTCCACGTGGAGTAATCAGTGCGTTATCTGAGAGGTATCTATTACCAGAGATAAATCCATGGTAACCGTTCAAACAGCGCCACAATACTGATGTGTGTGCAGGTAAAACATGCTGATAAACCATTCCATAAATATCAAAGAATGAGATGACCATAACTTTCCCAGCAGAAGCAACCACTTTTGCTTATTTGCGGGTTGTTGATGAAGGAGATTTCCACACTGAGCTTTACTGTTTGCTTTTAGGATCAAAATGATGTAGCCAGGTTTCAATAGCAGTGATTACGTTTGAAAGAAACTCCGGATCTTCCTCTAACATCAACTTTAACTGCATGCAGACCTGCATGCGAATGTCCTTTTGTTCGGGAATCAACAGTCTTGGAACCCATCGCGCATAAACACGTCTCATGTGTAATGTTTCCGTCACCAACGTGTGGGTGGCACCCAATGAAATGTTCAGTATTTTAGAAAGTGATGTTAAGGTAATTCGTCGATCCTGTGTCACAATGGCAGCAGTAGTGTTTGTTTTCTTCCGTAAGAGCAGTAACTGGAGCACCGGGTCCAACCTTCCTTTGAAACTGATTGTCTCCCCTCTTTAAACATTTTAAACCACCTTTGAGCTGTGATGTAGGGAAGAACAGACTCTCCATAGGGCTCTTGTAACATTGCATAGGCCTCAATTTAAGATTTGTTGAGACGAAAGCAGAATTTCAAAGCTGCATATTGTTCCTCGCGTGTTACTTCCATTGCAGCGTTAGGTGATATT
Source organism: Mantis religiosa (assembly GCA_030765055.1). Taxonomy (NCBI): domain Eukaryota; kingdom Metazoa; phylum Arthropoda; class Insecta; order Mantodea; family Mantidae; genus Mantis; species Mantis religiosa. The sequence continues at coordinate 51,861,125 of CM060960.1, read as the reverse complement.
GAACATGTCTGAGCTTGCCTGGTTCTCACAGGCGGGAACGCGGAGTACCAACAATGAAGCTACTACGGCGTGTTTGTTTGACAATAAGCTAACAGAATATAACAAGATTGAATTTTAGTGCCAAAAATTATGACCGTAAAAAAGTTATGATCTTTCTTTATTGAACAGCCCTCGTATTTGTACAGGATGAATAATAGTGATTGTTAGATATCAAAGTCATTGTAGTGAAAATGTAATGGAAAGTGTACAGGTACCACAGCTACCACTTTCCCGGCAATTTTTAGGACTTTGCAATGTTCTACTTGAGGCAGTAGTGTTTTGTGATTGCAGGATCACCACCGAAGTATCGAAAAAATATCGAGCTAATTTTCTGAAGTATTTTTCGGTGTGGATACCATGCAAGTATCATGAGTATCGAGGTATCGCAATATGAGGAGCCATCCGTAACTGTCTTTTTTTCTAGTAGTGTTTATACTCTCTGCTACTGAAGAAGTGTAAGCAGCTTACAGAACACCCGGGTTCCGTTTGGTTCACGGCGTGCCGAAAGCTCCACATTGTCTGAAGCAGCGCCAGTATTTGTATTGATCAGTTCGGAGGACCGAGGGCCTTGAATTTCGGCATTGACCTTAGAAAAGATTGTCCTCGGGCGTTGCCGATAATATCTTAAAAGTGTGTATATAGAAGATCTAGTCTTAAGACCAGACTAAACTAAACATTTTGTATTGTCACCACTTTTACCGGGTAACGTTAACATTATGTACGGTCTAGTCTCAGTCTCGAGCAGTGGCGGCTCGTGGAATAAAAATGTGGGTGTTCACAAGACCTACATTTAAAATGCACACTAGCACTACCACCACTTACTACAAATGAGTGCTGGCTCTAACGGCCCACAAAATGTTACATAATCTATTAGCCTAGGAAGAATGTACCTATTCCCATCAACTTGCTTATGTCGCTTTGCTGACAGTCTGTAAGCTGAGCATTAATTATGTTACTTTGTGGGTTCGTGAAATTAAAAGTCCAGCTGCACAAACTCAAAATTTTCTTTATTTCCACCGAATTACAGTGGTTCACTTACAAATCACAGCAGGATCACGTATCACACACAATTACGCAACACTCAATTACGTACAATTCTCTAGAGCTGACTAAAAACTCCTCTGATATACACACGGCATTGGGGCGGGTTTTCTCCGAGATCTCCGGTTTCCCCCGCCATCGCATTCCACCGGTGCTCCTTCTTCATCTCATGTATCATCAGGGTCATCGCCTGCGGTGCCGTATGTAGTAAAAGCGGGCGTTAAACACTACACATCTTACATCTCCCTGATACACGTACGCAGTCTTCCAGTCTGTTCGCTAGCACTGCTCTCTTCACGGCTGCTCGCCAAGAACTGACTGACTAAGAGCCAAGAGAGAGCCAAGAGCGAGAGCAAGTCGTCCGAGTGCTCCCGGACGGTGGACAGAGCGCCACGGTACCTATCCCCTGATCGGATTTACCCGTGCGGTCTTATAGGATCGGTCTTATCTCCAAAGCTTGGATGTCCTTGTTAACTGATGGACCTGATTCGGCCTCTGCTAGTGCTCCTGGCGGCGGGATGAGCTTTCAGGTAGAAGGCCAGTGCCCTAAGCCGCCACGCTAGGAGCGAGAGGTCGGGTGGTTGGGGACCATTTAGGTTCTGGTCTCGTCCACTGCAGCTCTTATATAGGAAGATCGCTGTTTCTGGAAGCTTCGTGTCCCGGAACATCATACCGATTGTTCCAGACGTAAGGGGGAGGGGAAAGAGACGGTACAGTGGATAGTGATGCTTTTCCAATCATCCCCTCAGTAAACGCCACAAGATAAATGGGTAGGCGTGGGCTAAATGCCTCCTGTCGCCCACCCAGCTGCCAGTCGGTCCTGCCTTCCGTTAATTGGGTGACAATATTCACCGACCAAACATGGCGAACTGAATACATGCATTTTTACGTCAGCGTGAATTCCCGTGCTTCTTTATCTTTTCACTAAGATGTACCAAGTCGGTACATGCTACTTTAGTCCAATTACTCACTTCAGAGCTAAACAGAAGTGCACGGAAAGCTAAAAAGCTCATTTCTAATACTGCAACTGCATAGCCATTTACAGGTTGTGTATACATTGTTAAATTTGCGCCTGTAGTCCTGCTTCTGACTTTTGTAACATGTTTAACTCTCAAATTGGTCTGCGGACGTCCTAGTTTCTTTACTACATTTTTTATTCTTCGCAAGTCGCTTTATTTATTTTATTTTTTAAAATAGAATTCACCGAGTCCGTAGCTACCTCTTGGGAGAAGTTCAACAGTCACAAAGATTCGAAAACCTCGCGATCGGTCGCTGCACACAACAAAGAGTAATTGTTTTGCGCTAAAGCAATAGTTGTACTAAGAAACTCACAATTGTCTCATCTCCTGATTATCTACAAATTCCAAGTTTATCACAGTGTTTAAAACAAAACATCTGTTTAGAAACTGGACTGTAAAAACATATTGTATTCAAAGCAACATAAAGCAACAAAGCAAATGCTCATAGCGCTAGGAGTTGTAAACATTCTTTGTATTTGGAGATAGTTGTAGTTAAACTCTATAGATACTAGCACTTCCCAAAGATGACCAAGAACTCTGCCGTTGCCAATGTGAATTAACGTGCACATCGAAACTGTGCTATGAACTGGGCGTACCCAACCAATGCCTGTCTGTAGCATTTGTCGTCTACGCATGCGCAGAGCTTTAAACGTTACATGATATGCTAGGACAAGAGAAGTGTGCTACGTGCAACGTTGCCACATATCATGCTATCGCCGTCTACTTACAATGAGCAATGAGCGCGGTAAATACAAATAACGAATGAAAAGAGGAAAAGTGCTTCTACAAGACAAAATAATATTGGGAGTTCACGTGCTCTTGTGCTTCTAAACAGCAGCCGCCCCTGGTCTCAAGCAAGAGTTTTCTCTCAGGGTCTGCGTGAGTAGGATATATAGGAGTAAGAATGACAATGATGATACTGGAATCCAAGTTTAAGACTTGTTTAATTATACCAATCTACGAGGGCTGTTCAATAAAGAATGATCATAATTTTTACAGTCATAATTTTCGCACTAAAATTCAATCTTATTATATTCTCTTAGCTTAATGTGAATCAAACACGCCGTAGTAGTTTCATTGTTGGTACTCCTGGTTCCTACCTGTGAGAACCAGGCAAGTTCAGAACTGTTCAGTATCGCCTACCGCTGCAATGGAGGTAACACGCGAGGAACAATATGCGGCTTTGAAATTCTGCTTTCGTCTCAACAAAACTTCAGTTGAGGTCTATACAATGTTACAGGAGACCTATGGAGAGTCTGTTCTTCCCTACATCACAGCTCAAAGGTGGTTTAAAATGTTTAAGGAGGTGAGACAATCAATTTCAAAGTAAGGTGGACTCGGTGCTCCAGTTGCTGCTGTTACAGAAGAAAACATCAACACCGCTGCTGCCATTGTGAGAGAGGATCGACGAATTACCTTAAGATCACTTTCTGAAATACTGAACATTTCATTGGGTGCCACCCACACATTGGTGACAGAAACATTACATATGAGACGTGTTTGTGCGCGATGGATTACTAGGCAGTTGATACCCGAACAAAAGGACATTCGCATGCAGGTCTGCATGCAGTTAAAACTGATGTTAGAGGAAGATCCGAAGCTTCTTTCAAACAAAATCACTGCTAATGTAACTTGGCTATATCATTTTGATCCTGAGAGCAAATAGCAAAGCTCAGTGTGGAAATCTCCTTCATCACCAACTCCCAAAAGAGCAAAAGTGGTTGCTTCTGCTGGGAAAGTTATGGTCATCTCATTCTTTGATATTCATGGGTTGGTTTATCAGCATGTTGTACCTGCACACACATCAGTAACTGGACAATACTACAGGGATGTCCTGAAAACATTGCAAGTCTATGTCAGGCGCAAAAGGCCACATTTCCGTGAAGCAGGCTGGATGCTGCACCACGATAATGCGCGGCCGCATATTGCCAATGTTGTTGCTGAATTATTTGCAAAAATCAATGTGAAGTGCATCTCTCATCCGACCTATAGTCCGGATTTAGCCCCATGTGTCTTTTTTCTATTCCCTAACTTGAAGAAACGCCTTCGTGGGAGGCATTGTCCATCATCAGAAGCAGTGGTGAAGGCTGCGGAGGCTATGGCAACTGGATCTTGGGAATGATCGACGTGGAAACGAATGAGATGCGGATTACGACATGTCCCAACAACAGGAGGGATACAAATACACTTTACAGTCTAATTGCAGCCCCCACGATGAAACTTGCGTCGTCCTATTTTGCATTCGTCGATTTGAACGACGTGACCGGGACCGCCAATTTTCCCCCTTGCAGTATACTTGGTGTCATTTGACATGCACGCTTCGTGGCAGTAGCCGAACCAGTCCGATACAGTCCGCGAACTCATTTATGTATTTCCTACAGAACACTCCATTATCGTCGTGTCGTAGGATTGTTTATGTGCAAAGCAGTGCACGAGTAAGAAAATTTGTCCGGGCGATAACTTAGCCTGCTCAAACCATGTTAGTGTTTAGTTTGGCTATGTGGTGCAATTTAGGTTACTACTTTGTGTTAGTCTACTAGATAGTGTAATTTCGGGACAAGTAAGACTGTTGACAGCATTGCATTCAGTGGAGAAACAAGCATAGTTTGGCTGCACTGAATTCTTAATACGGCTACATTACGCAATAAATAAGCAAACAATTAATAACGTTAAAAGAATGCCCTCCAACACGAAATTGCACTAAAAGGTAAAGAAATTATATTAAAATTCATGGTTGTATATAAAAAAATCAAAAAGTATGAAGGAATTAGAAAAAATCGCCTCGTCGCATATTAGAAAGGAGAGCCTAAATGTGTTATATTTTATCAACTTATGCGTAGCTTCTTACGTTTAGGTCTCGTGAATACCATCGAGTAGCTTAAAATGAAACCATCCCACTCCTCGTTAGTGGCTGTAGCTGATAAACATACAGGCACGTTGCTAACCAGCTTTCAAGCGCTGCCATAGTTTAGACTTTCACCCGTATTTGGTGTGAACACATGTCTGGCTGCAAACTAAAACAAAAACATTCCATTCAGAAATGTTACTATGTTGCCAGACAGATAATACATTCAGTAATGTTTAGTCATCTCCTTTATTTTTAAAGTTAGATGAAATTGTTATGAGTCTTTATTATTCGTCATATTTGGATCTCCCAGCTCGCGAAATCTGCGCACTCACATTTCACGCCCTGTATAGTGAAAATGAAAGTCGGCTTGCCTTATGGCTTGCACGCTCCCTCACAGCAAGCGCTCTGATATGATTGCAATGCCCATTCATTTTATGATGTATCATGACAGTTTCTCATTTCCGAGCTGTTGATTCACCGTATTACATGACCAACTTCGTTGTATCATCGTAACTCCAGCTCAGAAGGACGCCTGCTCGCAAACTTTAACAATACCAGTTCCACATTTTCTCTTGAACATTAGAACGGTCCGAGCCAAGATGGCTGTGCTTTGCCAAAGTGACAACTGAACATCGTTCCATACCCCAGCGTTACCACTCGTGCATTTCACTGTATCGTGCTACCTTTGTTGCTGTTATCTTTGGTTATCATACCGGTTTACTTTTGCAGTAATTTTAGTTACTAAATACGTGAAGCAGTTGCTGCAGCGACACCACAAACTCCTGTGAATAGTAGATGAATAAGCCATGTGCCTCTTACTTCACTTGTTTATTAACCTGGAATAAAACAATTGCAGAAACAACTCATGGCCTTCTATATCGTTTAACTACGCAGTGGCGAGGTTGACTTTCAAACCGACGGAAGCTCCAAATAATAATTTTCATTAAAATAAGAGAGAATAACGACTCAAAGAACTAAAGCTACTCTTCAGTTTTCTTTTCATTGTACACACTTAGTTTCTTTTTGCATTGCAAAACTGCTCACACTACAAGCAGACCTATTCCTGTTTCCCCTCTCCACTTAGACGTTCCAATTTTTCCTACAGCTGACCCACACCGCATGAACTGTTAATCTAACATGGAGACAGTATGTAATTCCACACTTTTTCTAATAACTTAATTTCCTATTTGTCACAAATACTGTCACCGTGTGGCATTGTGCTGCTGCCACAAGCCGGAGTGGGACGCGTGGGCAAAATAGAAAGAGACAGAGAGAGGCTCCAGAACGTTCGGTCTATTGTTGCCGCGAAATTTCTTGGAAGGTCTGCGGCATTCTAGAAACAATGGCTGGGGAGGTATAAATACCCCGCAAGGTGTTAGAGCGGCAGTTGTTTGTTGGTTATAGTGACAGTCGACGATTGAAGTGTACCGCAATACAGATGTATTTTTTATCTTGAAAAGTGCAGAGCGATGCGCAGTGGTATCTGGACGAGTCCACCTCAGAACGGTTGCAACTGGAGGGGAGAGCAGGTCAGTTGCGTACCAGTTGCGAGCAACTAAACACGTGCAGAGCTACTCGGTAACACTACAGTTTGTTTCAAAATGTGCTTGTCTCCTGTTCCAAGAGGGCATTTATAAATGACGCCTACTAGCAGCACATTAGGAAATAAAGTGCTACATTTAAAAACACGAGAAGTAATAACCAATATCCATAGATTTATAAAAAAAGGAACAATGGTCTGTGTGAGCTATAAAAATCTGGGGAAGGGTATCTGAGGCAACAGTTGTGTCTGAAAGCAGTTTAGGAGAGTTATTAAGGAAAGAAAAGCCATTGGAGCTAGTGCAACAACATCCTTCTCTATGTCCAGTAAACAAAGATAAAGAACATGCACTAAATCTAATTTGGGTGTTTTAATTCAGAAGTAGTTAGACGAACTATGAATCATTTTTAAAGCACAGAAAAACAAAGACCAACTTTGAAGAAAGTGCTTATGAAGCTAAAAATTCTACTGACTTCCAAGGCAGTGTCTGAACATTAAGAAGAGTTCTTTTGAAGCTAAGATTAGTTGAAAAAAAAAACACTAAGCGTGACAGACAAATTTTAATCGAACATCGCACCGTACGTGCAAAAAGGCTTAAGTATTTACGAAATATTCGTAGATAGCGAAACTTATATAACTACAGCACATACTGGACCATATGCCTGGAGTGAAATACGTTACAGGGACTCTGCAGCGATATTGAAAGGCCTATTTGTTTATCATGCCTGCTGGAGGAGAACAGGGTTTTGTTCCAAATGTCTATGTTCTATTTAAGATCCAACAAAAGCGTGGAGAGTACTACCATAGTAAGAATTACAACTCAGTTTATAAGAGCTGCAAAACTGGCTTTGAGAATGAAATTTGCTTTTAGACACCTTATGCATCGCCCTCCCCTCTCGTAATCTTACACGTGTGACGCATTGTGGCGATAGGTGCACTATCCCCACCACAGTTGCTACTCATCCCTCCCGCGCAGGATTCCTGTTAAGATAAAATAATACATCTGTAATTTCATTCATTTGTTCTCGTGTAGCAAAACACCGAGTCAGCCTTGAAGACAGCTGATTGTCAGTTTCATGTCTTTTTACTGCAGCAAAAGTTGTTCTAAATTTCTGCAAATCAGATTTCCGAATCTACGTAACCCACGCAGTCACATTTGGTGTCAGGAGCGGGATCATGACGATGGTAGCCGCACTGGGGAAGACCTTACAAGAGCTGAAAGAAATGAAAGCGGCAATGGAAGAAATGAAGACAGCGAATGACACCCTCGCTACGAAGAAAAACTAAACAAATAAATAAAAAATCTGCATTACCAAGGCTTTGGCTTCTAGAAGCTATACCAAAGCATGGCATCTACCGATTTTATTCCTTTTAACTTTATTAATTTATACTCTTACAAGACACAGTTGTGCAGATAAATTTTATTTCTAATCAAACTAAATAACTAATAAACCTAATGCTGTTGACTTCCAGCAGCTTTCCATAAATCTAACCTATTCAGCAATCTTATACAAATTATGCAACTATAAATTTTTAAAGTGCAAGCGTCTGCCTAAGGAAAAAAAGTAAACATTTATTTTTATTCTTTAATAAGATTGCTGACCTAACCTAAATTGAGTTTATCATATTTCTTCCTGTTGATCGCCAGTTGTTCCATTCTACATCTCCTGCCAGCCTCTATCCTTCATTGGTGTCCAAAGTTGTCATCATAGGTTGATCATCACGGGTACCTTCTGGTCCTGAAGTGGGTTGTCATCTAAGGGTAGAAACGGCTGCTCCTCCACTAGTCCATTCAGTTACTGTTCTGCCTCAATCTTTCTGATATCCTCAGTTGTTGGTGGTCCACTTATTCCATTAATAATGTATGTTGTCCTCGGTGTCCAAAGTTGTCATCATAGGTTGATCATCACGTGCTCCTCCTGGTCCTGAAATGGGTTGTCATCTAAGGGTAGAATTGACTGCTCCTTCACTAGTCCATTCAGTTACTATTCTGCCTCAATCCTCGTTACGAAGACGGAAAATATAAACAACCTCGCTGCGACGATGACCGAAATGAAGACCGAATTAATCATAGAAATGAAAACGGCGAACGACAGCCTGGCACAGAAATGAAGGCTGCGAGCGAGGCCCTCGCCGTCAAATTTGAAGAGCAGTTGGCCGGCGTGAGGGATGACATCACGGAGCTGCGCAAACGGATGGGTCAAATGAACCGAACGCTCTGGAGCCTCCCTCTGTCTCTTTCTCTCCTGCCCACGCGCCCCGCTCCGGCTTGCGGCAGCAGCACAACAACGCTACACTCTGACAGTACTTTCCTACCAGGTTGCTTTACGAAGCCTCGGATCTTCCATACGCGGAGGATGAAATTACGCGCCGGGCATCAAAACTCTACGCTACTTTACCCAGGCATAGTAGCGCCCTTGTTAGATCATTGGGAGATTATGACCCCACTAGACGCCGTTCCAGGCTGTTCCGTATACCCCGCATGGCTTGCAGGCACCCGAGATAACCCAGGAGCTAGTCCTAACAGTAGCTAAAGCTGAGCTCCACATAATCTTCTAAGCTGTTTGGCATTAACATTTTCCAACTAAATAACAAACTTTAAAATTAAAACATCAGGGTGCAAGGTATTGCATCCATTCCCACAACCTGAAGGTATATATGTATTATTTTATCTTGACATGAATCCTGTGCGGTAGGGATGAGTAGCAACTGTGGTGGGGATAGTGCACCTATCGCCACAATGCGTCCCACGCGTAAGATTACGAGAGGGGAGGGCGGTGCATAATATGTCTAAAAACAAATTTCATTCTCGAAGCCAGTTTTGCAGCTCTTATAAACTAAGTTGTAATTCTTACTATGGAAGTAATCTCCACGCTTTTGTTGGATCTTAAAGAGTACATAGGCATTTGGAACAAAACCCTGTTCTCCTCCAGCAGGCATGATAAACAACTGTCGGCCTTTCAATATCTCTGCAGAGTCCCTGTAACGTATTTCATTCCAGGCATATGGTCCAGTATGTGCTGTATGTATATAAGTATCATCCATATAAACTATATAAACTTCACTTCAATATCTCCGAATATTTCGTAAATACTTAAGCCCTTTTGCATGTATGGTGCGAAGTTCGATTAAAATTTGTCTGTCAAGCTTAGTGTCTTTTTTTTTTTCAAATAATCCTGGCTTCAAAAGAACTCTTAATCTTTAGACACTGCCGTGGAAGTCAGTAACATTTTTAGCTTCATAAGCACTTTCTTCAAAGTTGGTCTTTGTTTTTCTGTGCTTTAAAAATTATTCGTATTTCGCCTAACTACTTCTGAATTAGAATATCCAAATTAGATTTTGTGCATGTTCTTAATCTTTGTTTACTGGGCATAGAGAAGGACGTTGTCGCACTAGCACCAATGGCTTTTCTTTCCTTAATAACTCTCCTAAACTGCTTTCAGACACAACTGTTGCCTCAGATACCCTTCCCCAGATTTTTATAGCTGACCCATTGTTCCTTTTTTATAAATCTATGGATATTGGTTATTACTTCTCCTATTTTTAAATGTAGCACTTTATTTCTTAATGTGCTGCTAGGAGGCGTCATTTATAAATGCCCTCTTGGAACCAGGAGACAAGCACATTTTGAAACAAGCTGTAGTGTTACCGAGAAGCTCTGCACGTGTTTAGTTGCTCGCAACTGGTACGCAACTGACCTGCCCTCCCCTCCAGTTGCAACCGTTCTGAGGTGGACTCGTTCAGATCAGATACCACTGCGCATCGCTCTGCAGTTTTCAAGATAAAAAAATACATCTGTACATATAATCGTAACCTGAAAAAGAAATTCCTACCTCAGATCCCACAACACTTCCTACAAAATCCCAAATGAAAAACCTTAACGGATGGGCATGCAGCAAAAACCTCCTGGCTTTATACAGCCAGCACCTCGGTCGGTCGGTCGTTCGGTCGGTGACAGTACGAATCTACGTGAAATACTACTGTTAATGCTATTGAAATTTACTTAGAGTTGATCTTAAAAGCACCAAATAAACTAAAAAATAAACTTTTCTTCACACGCTACTGACTTCACGTGACCAAATCTGTCAGTGCTTCCTAACTATCGAAGAGTCGCGATTGCTTCCGGAAACCTACGAAGCATGATATTCAAGATTACGAATGCGTAAATACAGAACTATTCAGTATTGAATCACCTCGCGGATCTGGTCACTTGAATCTAAGCAGCTGTCAAATTGCTCAGCACCGCGGATATTCGCAAATAAAATTTGAAAATGTATCCAGAGCAAATAAAATATTGTTTAGCATTAATTTTCTTGCTTTTCCTCCTGAAATTCTTGGGGAAGTGGTGCTTCTAGCCCTTCATTGCATGCTTCGCCACTGAGAACACGACTGCGTAAAAGAAATGAATATATATATATTGCCATCTTCGACAACAGCGTCATCTGAGAGCTCTAGATCGTTTGCAAATAGTACTTAATACGTTCACAACAGTAGAAAATTGATACTCATGTTCATTTGAATCTATGAAATACAAAGGGTGTCATATGATTGAACTTGAAACAGAAAATAAGTACAATGTAGTGGTATTGCAGTGTATGTCTTTTGTTAAAATGTTAGTTAGAATCATATTTTGCCAACACTTTTTTACTTTCTGAAAAGGATGTGTAGTAATACCTCTTGTCTTCCCATTTACTAATAGCAGCTTCTGGTTTTCATCTTTTAGTTTTCTTTGCTAATGTCATCTTTTTCTGCCTTTCACCGTTTTCATTTCAATCTGTGTTCTGTAAGCGAGTAAACGGGGTTTCCCGTATGAGTTTTCTTCGATGTTGCCTCAAAGACTTGTCTTACCTTTATTTCAGTCTTCAGCTCCTTCTGCATTTCAAAATCGTGTTAATTAACTCTTGTCATGTCATGTTCCTTCGGAGTACCTAATCCTGTAGTTGCACTATTTATAGTTCATCAAATACGGAGATAAATTTTATAGAAGAGGATGTAGCTACTCTGAAGATGAATGCCATGACAATATATGTATCGCCACATTGGCTAACGCGAGGGGGAGTAGTAACGGCCATCGCAAAGAAGCGAGAGTAAGGGGCGGAACTGGTTACTAGTACGCAAAAGACCTTTCTAGACGGTGACTCGAGAATGATCCATTTCCAGAAAGATCTTCCGCGTACGGCAAATATACAATAGCCGATGCAAGCCCAGAGGTAGTCAAGACTGGTGTAGAGTAGTACAGTGAGTAATAGTAAGAGCAATGTTATGCTTCGAGCTGAGTGCGGTGTATCCCAAGCTCCGCGGTAAGGAGTCGGCAGGCCGTGTTTTTTTTTTTTTTTTTTTTTTTTTTTGTTTAATGTGGAAGGAAAATGGAATTTACCCACACCAGCCCATGGGGCTGGTGACATAGGATTCCCCGCCTCGGTGGAGTGCACCGTTGCGGAATACCTACTAAAAACCCTCCACTACCTAGGGCAGCAACCCTGGCGATGTTTCGCTGGTCCCATGGGCTGGTGACATAGGATTCCCCGCCTCAGTGGAGTGCACCGTTGTGGAATACCTACTAAAAACTCTCCACTACCTAGGGTAGCAACCCTGGCGATGTTTCGCTGGTCCCGCATTAAGCACCCAGATTCAGTTGTCTGTTATATGTATGCGGCGAACCGCTATGGTGTGTTGGGGAGGGAGGCGCCATGGTCACAGGACCCTGGTGCTCTTCTTTCCATTATTGGGTAATCTTGGGCAATGTGCCGCGCGTTTAGGATATAATCAGGTCTGCGCATAGTGCTTACGTCGTTAGTAGTTAATTGAACTAATATATGTTTCTTAGCCTTATGGCTGCGTCTGTCACTCGTGTCCATTGGTGTGCAAATTGTCGTCATCAATTGGCACATGGCGGGTGGCCCGCCTTTCTGATGCAGGTGCGAGCCTGTGCCACTTGCGGGGAGGGGGTGGCGGCGCTCTACCCCCGGGTCCGCCTTGGCTGTTTAGCACAAGGACTTCGAGGGGCCGTGGATCGGGCAGGAGGCAGTTCACGGGTCTCTAACTGTGTCTCTGAGAGGGATTGACGAGCTGTGAACCGACAGCGAAGCAGTTTACGTGTGTGAATATCGGAATTGTGTTCAGAATTGGTATGTAGCTCCGTGTAAGAGGTGAACCTATGTGTATGTCAGAAAGATTACTAGCAGCACAAGTTGGTGCGTGCTTAAGAGACGTGTCGAAGTTCTGTATTTGAGTAAAGGAGAAGGTGATTGTGAGTCAGCATTGCGCTAACGAGAAGTCTGAAGCGAACTTTCGTCTTTGACCACAATATGCAGAACGTGGATATGGATTTCTCCCATCTCCGAATAACTTAATTTCAATGAATCCCTGAAAAAAGGTACATGCCAGCACTAATTAGTCAGGCTTACTCTGGGGAGCGAGCTGTTTCATCCCGCGCTCTTCTAAGTAATTAAAGCTCCATTCACCAAATTAAGCTTGCCTCCCTGTGTATTATTAAATCTTCATTACTTAATTAAATGCAGCTGACCTGTGCGTTTCACTCTCGATATATGATGAACTACTCCGGCTAAGGACATATAAGAATTGAGAATAGCTTTGTTGGTTGGTGTAAAATATACGGAACGTGTGAGGCTTCTACTCTGGACCTCCCAGGTTCAGTTCCCTTTGCGACTGTCACTCACCTTGAGTTTGGTACGTTTTCCCTGGTCGATAGACAAATGCGGGAGTGTGTTACATAAAGCTATTACAGTTGATTTACCCAATTTTAGCGCAATGTACGAGGATCGGCTGATAAATCCTGGGTGTCTCTAAAGTCACTATCCATTTCAATGAAAACGCAATATTTTGTTTCTTTTCGTTTCAGATAATTTTATCTTAGTTTAGCACAGAAGAACGTGTTGCCATTGGTTGTGCACGGCTACACGGATTGTCATATGAAGACGCCAGAGCGGAATTTACCCGTAAATTCCACAAACCAGTCCCATCAATGGCACACATTCGTCTGCTTGTGAACAAATTTAAGCGTACCGGCAGTGTGTGTGATGAGACACGTCCTGGACTACCAAACGTCTTGGTAGAAACAGTACAGCAGGTTCAAATTGCCAGTGATAGGAGTCCGAAGGCATCAATTCGACACCTTAGTAGGGAACTGAACGTCCCTTATCAACACAGTGTGGAAAATTCTACGTTTCACTCTACGAAAACGTCCGTATCACATTCAAGTTCTGCACCATCTTGAGGACGAGGATTTCGCCTGTCGACGGGCAATGTGTTATAACCTCCTGGAATGTGTAGAGATAGAGAAGTTAATGCACAACATTTTATTCTCCGATGAAGCCACTTTCCATGTTTGTGGGAAAGTGCACAGACACAACAGCCGAATATGGACATATGAAGAACAGGAACGTGATACACCGAAAGTCAGTGTTTGGTTGGGTATGACAAACGCAAAACTGTATGGCCCATTTTTCTTTGCCTAAAGGTCAATAACAGGTAACATCTACCTCAACATATTAGAACTGTCCCTTGAACCGCAGCTTCAAGAGGATGGCATACTGGATACAGTTGTGTTTCAGCAAGATGGTGCGCCTCCACATTTTGCAAACATCGTCCGTGATTACCTGAATAGAACCTTTCCAGGGAGATGGATAGGCAGAGGTTCACCTCGGCTGTGGGCTTCCCGTTCACCGGACCTTACTCCTTTAGACTTTTTTTGCATGGGGGTACATCAAATCTAAAGTGTACACTAGCAAAAGTGAATGGTCTGCCTGAGTTACGGAATCGTATCAGGGAAGCAGCAGGTCGAATTACGGTTGACATGACAGTCTACATTTCGTTCCACTACTGAAAGATGGCGTATGTGTTTTGAACTAGATGGAGGTCATGTAGAAGGGCACTAGAATATGTGTAACACTTCAAAATAATATTGATTTTTCAATCACTGTCTTCCTTCATTGAAATGGATAGTGACTTTAGAGACACCCTGTAAAAAACATTTTTTATTTATTTCTCAACATAATCTCCAGAAATTCTAATACATTTGTCATATTGGTGTTCTAATTTAATTAAACCATCTTTGTAGTGCGATTTATAATGGTTTTCAAAATAACTGTTTAACGCATCAGTGACCTCGTTGCTGTGAAATCGGCCTCCAAGAATTTTATTTCTGGTTCCGAAACAGGTGGTAGTTACTGGGTGCTAGATCTGGAAAATAGGGTGGATGTTCAAGCAATTCTCTCTCTCTCTCTCTCTCTCTCTCTCTCTCTCTCTCTCTCTCTCTCTCTCTCTCTCTCTCTCTCTCTCTCTCTCTCTCTCTCTCTCTCTCTCTCTCTCTCATCTCTCTCTCTCTCTCTCTCTCTCTCTCTCTCTCTCTCTCTCTCTCTCTCTCTCTCTCTCTCTCTCTCTCTCTCTCTCTCTCTCTCTCTCTCTCTCTCTCTCTCTCTCTCTCTCTCTCTCTCTCTCTCTCTCTCTCTCTCTCTCTCTCTCTCTCTCTCTCTCTCTCTCTTTCTCTCTCTCTCTCTCTCTCTGTGTAATTTTACGTCCTCCAACGTTAAGTCATATCGGACGATGAATGCAATGGGTGAAATTATGCTCAAATGAGCCCGGGGTCCATAGAGCTTAGAGTTACGGGACATTCGTATTTCAGGATAAGGGAAAACCCTGGAAAAACCTTATCCAGGTAACGAACTCGGGACCTCTTGAACGTGAGGCAGATACTCTACCACCATGCTACCGAGGAGGGCAATTTTCTCATTGCAATGATTGAACGATGGGCCGGAGCATTGTCATGAATAAACAAGATTTATTTTTCTTTGCCAAATAAGGTCTTTCTCTTTTACCTCATCACTCAAACGTTGCAGTAAGCTTGCGTAGTAGTCACTACTGATGCTTTTACCCTTTTCCAAGTAATCAATAAATATAATTCCTTGTGCATCCCAGAAAACATTCGCCATAGCCTTGTTAGCTGACAAAATTGACTGCCTTTTTTGAAGATGGTTCACCTGGCGTAGTCCAGTGTCTTGACTGTGATTTACTCTCTGAAGTGTAGTGATGTGTCCAGGTTTCATTCATGGTAATAAGACGTCTCAAAAATTCACTGGAATTTAACGGTAGAGCTCCAAATTCTTGACAGAAACAGTTTTTCTTTGCAACTTTTGATCAGGTGTCAACAAACACGGCACCCATCTTGCACAGACGTTGTGAAAGCCCAAAACATTACTTAAAATATCACTTGCACGTTTCTCTGATATGTTTGCAGCCTCTGCTATCTCAAAGAACTTTAATATGCGTCTTCCAGTACTAAACAATGAATTTTTTCAATAATCTCTTAAGTTGTGACTTCCACAAGGCGTCCAGAGCCAGGCTCATCACTAGTACTCGTACGTCCCATTTTAAACTCTACAACCCACCTTTTAATCATCGTATATGAAGAGACAGAGCCTTTCAGTGCACTGTCCATTTCCTCCTTGATTTCTTTAGGCGTTAAGCGTTTCAAATGGAAATATTTAATCACTACACGTTTTCCCAAATCCTTCATTTTCGTGAAACCTCTACACTTGTCTTGTTTAAAATGCTGACATTCAAAAACTAAATAAGCTATTGACCTGTAACTATGGATACAAGGTAGTCTAGAGTTAAACTGTATGATGCTATCCGTCAAACTGACCCAGTGGCACCATCGCTATGTGAGGCCCGGGACTTATGAGCCGACCTTCTTACATGGAAATTTTTCAAAGTTTTGGTTTTCTCAAAAATAACTGTCATGATTTTGATTAAGATATTTACAAGCTAAATGAAGTGCACATCTTGAATGTTGTGTAAATAT
The DNA here is from genome assembly GCA_030765055.1 of Mantis religiosa. Lineage (NCBI taxonomy): Eukaryota > Metazoa > Arthropoda > Insecta > Mantodea > Mantidae > Mantis > Mantis religiosa. Next base: position 51,844,815 of record CM060960.1, on the reverse strand, counting down.
CCTTAGAACTCCTATTTTTTCTGAATTACGTTTGCATAACTGGTTCCTATACCTTAATAGAGAGAATCTTACTGCACAAAAATGTACATCTAGTTAAAAAAAAAAACACAGTTTATCCCCAATACATTTCTTTTTAGAATGGACCGTTTCCGAGATATTCCTTGGTATACGAGTATTTTTTTTTTAAGTTTTCAATGGTTATACATTTCTCAAATAGGTTATTTTATGTCCCAAATATGTAAAGAAGCTTCAAAGACATCACATAGTGACCAGTTTTAAAATATTTCACTATCACATAGAGCCTACTGTATTCCCATGTTCCCTTGTACCTATAATAAAATTAATAATAAAATAATTATTCTTGATTAATATAAAGTGCTGTCTGCCCAACACAAGAAGGCAAGGCAGAGAAATGTGTGCTCACTTTTGTTGTAGTTTTGCTCGCCTTTCGGATATAATAAGGATGCCAGGTTCATGTAAAATACAGTGTTGTCACATAACTCACCCATATATAATAGCTATGACTGCAGTTACTGAAACGAGCGTTAGATCTGGCAGCATGGGTGACTCATATGCGCTCATTTCGTAGTAAACATATCCATCGCCAGAGCAGATATACAGTTCAAAACCATTTCCCTCTTCATGCCCCACTTGTCTTCTTGTGATAGGCAGACAGGAAGAGGAATATTAAGGTGCCTACTTCATAACTAGGGAGGGGATTTATAGGCACTAAAAGTGTGTGAAATAGGCAGGCAAAAAGGCACTAAAAGTGGGCAAAATAGGCACTAAAATGTTCTAATTAGGCACTTAGAAATACACAATTTTATTCAAATGGCTCTTAAAATGCACTATAAATGCACTATAACAAAATGACAATCATTGCAACATATGCTGCAACAAATTCGCTAAACACATACTATTTTTCGGTTCCCTAGACGAAATAGTTCTACATTTATTCCAAATTTCATAAATGGCTCCACAGCAAGTTAAAATAACAGATATTTTCGTATAATTAAAATACATATAAATCCACTTCACTAAGAACCATAATGTGCAGAAAGGTGTGGAGTAATTAACTATGTCAAAAAATAAAAACATGGGTTTGGTGGTGGGTGGGCTTAAGGGTGAAAATTGAAATATTTGAAGCTTTTGTTAGATTTGTTTCAAATTTATACCATTTATTGTTGTCAAGAATGGAATAATACCAGGTTTCAGCTTTCCAGTTACAATAGCTTCTGAGGAATTAACAGTTTATGTCTAAATTACAGGCGATTTTCAAAATGCCCCACATATTGTAATTTTAAAAATTAATGCTTGGGGTATAAGTTTCTGCACCCATTTTAACCTATTAATGACCTGTACCTATGTGAAATATTTGTCTTCGCCATATCAACGAAAGGAAAAAAATAATCATACCTATTTAACAATGTTTATTTTCCTAAGCATTTCAGTAATAAGTAAGCATTATAATCCCTTTCAGTACAAATAACAAAAACACAACAAATGTAAATGGGTACACATAATATGCAGTTGTCCTTACAGGCATGTTTAGAATTTCATACAGATTAAAAGAAAACTGCATCCTGTGGAACATTTTGAAGTTAGTAAAATGTAGAAAATATGGAATATAAGGTTAAAATTACGTAATAGCAGCTACGATACAGGTGTAGGGTTATTTAAACAATCATGTAAGTATGTCTATATTAATTTTAAAACAAAAAAATAGATTTGTTGTAAATTTTGGGCCAATTTGCACAGATGTCTCCTTAATAAACCCCTTTTTGTATATCCAATGTGCAGCAGTAAGAAATTTCTCTTCCCCGGAAACTTCCCGTTGAAACCAACAAATGCAAAAGCTGTTGTCACAAATTACAAGCAGAAGAAATTGGCTAAAAAGGCAGTTTTAGGCACTAATAAGCACAATAGGCACAAACGTATGAAATAGGCATTTATAGGCGCTATAAAACTAAGAAATTAGACCAATAATTGTAGGAAACGTGTTTATAACTTAAAATCCTACTTTTCTGATCTGAACAAAGGAATAAAATAGGCAAATAGGGCAAAATCCGCCCTCTATTCATGACTCACACATATGTTGCCATATTGTAATTCTTGTTATGATCTGAAACACAGTTTCTACTCTGTACTTTCTAAATTCTAAGGATTCTATTCCTTTCTAATTTTCATAAACTTACGTGTGTTTCTGCACGCAAATTTCTTAATTTTTGATTGCCCTAACCTTGAACTAATGCATTTCTTAATGGCCAAGTTGACTGGAACCCTAATTGCCTTAGCTACATTGACTTCTAATGATTTTCACCTCAACTCTTAAATTGTGTAGCTAATTACCTCTCCGGACAAACTTTTAACTCGCGCTTCTTACATTAGGAATTGATTTTAATATAACGAAAGTAATTATTGCATTTATTTATATAGTACCATTTCTTTATAAAGTTATTGATCTTAGAAAACCACAATGCTAACGTCATTGTGGTTTTCTCGTACTAAGATATTTAATAAAATTAAAGATAGAAACCAACCTGGCTCCGAAACCCATGAGACTGTATCGAAACATAAGGAGAACTCACATTTGAAAACGCTACGTCAACCACAATCACTGATTTACAAACAAAACACTGTTGCAAAGATTTGGAACTGTTCTTTCCCATATTTATCATTTTCTTTGGGTCAGCAGTTGTAACAAATTGGAGCTGATCATGATTTTAACCAGTTCCAATGCTAAACTGATATAACTTTAACATTCATGTCTTCATAGCATGAAGCTAGAAGTCATGAAAAAAGTTTACAAATTTAACGAAAGCTAGATAAAATTTAACACTTAACAAAGTCAATACAATGACATCATCATGCGCACTGAAGTAACAGCTAAGCGGTGCAACAATAAACTGACACCACAGCATCCGTGATTCTGAGAACTGTTTGTCGTATCCAAGTCCAAGTCGTATACTGACAGGCTGTTAACAGCCAGAGGGTTTTTGCTGCGTACCCACCCAGGTTTTGGGTCTGACCGCTGGTTACAGGATGATGTGGGATTTTTTGATGAGGAAATTTGTTGAGGTAGCTTTTTGCTCCTCTTTAATTTTGTACAGGATGCCAAATCGCTTTTTTGTTTATTTATTTTTTATAAAGTGGGGTAAATTTTGTAGCCAAACAGCTCTTTTGGAGATTTGAAATTTAGCTTATGCTGCTATGCTAACTGGAAATGTTATTTATTGGATATCACACCGTGCACAGCAAAAACTCCTATTATGCTGACTAAAGGTACTGAGAAGGTACTGAACTTCTAGGAAGCTACTCTCAGATATTACATTAACATATAAATATTGTCCCTCAGAGCTTAAGAATGTGTTCCGAAATGCCTCAAAATTAAAAAAAAAGATTACAAACAATACCTCACTGCAAACCACCCAGATGTAGAAGCTAAATTGTTCCCATTGCGTGTACTGACACGCTGGTCTAGCTGGATTAATTCAGTAGTTTACATTGGCAGCTATTTTGATGGAATTGTCGATTTCTTTTCTAAAAGAAAAGCTTCCAGTTCCTGCGCAAAATTTGTTAAACGGTCATTTTTGCGATGCCAAGTGCTGCAATATTGTAAAGGTGCACAGTAACATTATTTGTTTCTGAAAATTTCAGATTGATAACAGATCCAATATTAGCCGCTTGGCTCTCACCAAGACGGCCCGGATTCGATTCCAGGCGACTGCAAAGTGAGATATTTGGTGGACAACACGGCGCTGGGGGGTTTTTCTCCGGGACCTCCGGTTTCCTCCGCCATCTCATTTCACCGGTGCTCCATCTTCATCTCATGTATCATCAGTGTCACCGCCTGCGGTGCCGTATGTAGTAAAAGCAGGCGTTAAACACTACACATTTCATTTCCAATATTAGAATTTAAAAAAAAAATGTGGCTCATCTTGTTTTATCCCGAATAATCTCGCTTAGAACAAAATGTGAAATATTAGAGAGTGGTCACTTTGGAAACAGAATAAGCGCACTTGTAGATCATATCATGGATCCAAGTGTTAGAAAAGCAGTAGAAGAGAATCTAAAAGTTTGCTGCCGTATGACTTTGTCTAAATTGAACTCCATTATGGCAAAAGAAACTGATGATGTAATAACCATAAAAACTATATCATTTGTTTGCACCCTCTAGGCTAGTTAATAAATCAAGTATAGGCGATTTAAATCATGTAATGGCAGCAATTAAACAACTAAATGCATTTAAAACCAGTGGTATTACCTATGACTCTGATTTGCTTCTTTATAGCAAAGAGCTCGTGACATTGTTGAACAGCAAAGCCATGATGGTAACGATAACAGATTAGTGCCCGATTTCACTAACAAATGTTAACACTTAACACGAGTTTAGCAATAGTTAAAACAAAAATTGCATTTCACCAACAAGTGTTAGCGTAACACTCGTGTTAAATCTTTTGTTAAACTAACAAGTCAAATTTCTGATGTTAAGTCCTTAACAATTGTAAATAGTCAAGATGGCGAGCATGAACTCAGCCGTTGATGTCGATTTGCTATATTTAAGACCGTCTAAATGGCATTCATAATAAAGTACGGCCTATGAGGAGAAATGATTTTGAGGAACTGTCCGAAGAAAATTGTTTTACGGAGGTATAGACTGTCGAAACAAGTTGCTATGAAGGTTACTGCGAAAGTACAAGAGAGGTTAGAACATGCATCGAAAGGAATATGCCGATCTCGCCTTTGCTTCAAGTATCAATAACCTTGCGATTTTATAATTCACTGAATTATGTGGATAATACACTGTCCACCTCCCGTCTTGAAACGTTCAAGTCACTTGCCCTTCTTCGATCCTCGTTTTAAATTTACGTAATGAGTTAGAATATGCATCGAAAGGAATATGACGATCTCTCCTTAGCTTCAAGTATTAATGACCTTGCGATTTTATAATTCACTGAATTATGTGGATATACACTGTCCGCCTGCCGTCTTGAAACGTCCAAGTCACTTGTCCTTCTTTGCACCTTGTTTTAAATTTACGTAATAATGAGTTAGAATATACATCGAAAGGAATATGCCGATCTCGCCTTTGCTTCAAGTATTAGTAACCTTCCGATTTTATAACTCTGTGAGTCCACCTGCCGTCTTGAAACGTTCAAGTCACTTGTCCTTCGCACCTCGTTTTAAATTTACGTAATAATGAGTTAGAATATACATCGAAAGGAATATGCCGATCTCGCCTTTGCTTCAAGTATTAATAACTTTTCGATTTTATAATTCACTGAATTATATGGATAATACATTGTCCACCTCCCGTCTTGAAACGTTTAAGTCAGTTGTTCTTCGCACCTCGTTTTAAATTTACGTAATACTGACAAGTTGTTTGGTGCTTGTAGTAGTGACACATGCATTTGAATTAAATTCGTTTCCAATATTTTCCTCGCGACATCTTTCTCTTTTGCATTCACTGCATCCATCCTCTTATTTTGCACGATATCCTTACACTTCGTCACCATTTCAATTAACAATTCTTTCTCCGTCGATGAGAAATTTGTCTGAAGGCTTTATGATTTTGTTCATCCGCCATTTGTGCAGACGAAAATGAAAACAAAAGCGCATCGGAGTACGTTCAGAAAATCATCCATAGCCTTCTATAGCTGCGATATTTACAAGTTTCTTGGCGTTAACACAGATTTGTTAACAATTTAAGAAAACAGGTTGGTGAAATGCAAGGAATTTAACATTAGTTTTAGCGCTGTGACATTTGTTACGTTACATTTGTTAACGTCGAGTTTAACATCTGTTTGTGAAATCGGGCATAGGTGTAGTAACAGCACTCTTGACATTGAAGGCAAAAGCTGATTCTTACCGCAGTTTCTGTGAAAAGTCCTTTACGATGTCTTTGGTTGCCGATGCCAAACGCCGACATACTCGCCGAGGTCTACTTCCCATAAGCCCCAGCCCCGTAGGACCGGGAACCCGGGCCTCATCTGTTATTTCCATTAGGACAGCACCTGTTTTATAAGCTGCCCCCCCCCCGTCTGCCTTACGGCAAACAGGACGGATGTGGATACGCCACATACGCGCCAGTCCTTAATGAACCAGCTACCAAATAACCTTGGTAGGGCCGCCAGTGTCTAGCTCACCAGCTACTAGCTCTGCAGGCTAGTCCCCGGGACTTATAGGACAACCCTCTGCCCCCTCCGGGCGGCCCTGGCGACCTGGCCGGAGGTACCCAGTTGCCCGTGGGTGACGGGAACCAACTGCCCCCTCGAGACCAACCCAATCCGAACAACTCCCATGCGGGAGGGGCTCGTTATGTTCGGCCCGAGGTTCCTCTAGTAACGTCAGAGGTACCACGAGTGCTAGGGGTCCGTAGCGCCCGCACTTTGGCAGCTAAAAGGGACGGATCCCTTCCCCTACGGGGGCCAAACGCCGACAGTCAGATATTTTTCTCTACATATAACTTAGTTGTGACAGACAACAGAACAAGTAGGAGAAGCTAAAATATCACAACTTTTTTTATGCTGCAGTTTGGCGATGTCTAATATGTGATATTTGAACTTATTCGTGTTACCTACTATCTGGTGATTTCAAATAAAATGTAATTTGAAAAAAAGGGTGCAGTTGTGCTACTCTAGTTACCTGTTACTTTTCATTTCAGCCATGTCATTGCTCATTAATTCTTCCCCAAAAGTTTGCGTGTAATTAATGGAACTTTATGGTTAAGAAAACCAAAACACCACCAATTAAAATTATGAAGGCGAATTTTATAAATAATTTTCACCACAAAATCTTGCCTCTGCAGATTATGTTTTCATCCATAAACAGTTGCGCGTTCTTCATTAACTGTGAGGCTCATAAATTTCGCCTTCTGGACTCCTCTTCAGTTTTCTCCGCAGAGCTGTATGCCATCTTCTATTTGCTCCTTTTTATTTATTTATTTATTTATTTATTTATTTATTTATTTATTTATTTATTTATTTATTTATTTATTTATTTATTTATTTATTTATTTATTTATTTATTTATTTATTTATTTATTTATTTATTTATTTATTTATTTATTTATTTATTTATTTATTTATTTATTTATTTATTTATTTATTTATTTATTTATTTATTTATTTATTTATTTATTTATTTATTTATTTATTTATTTATTTATTTATTTATTTATTTATTTATTTATTTATTTATTTATTTATTTATTTTCAGTTCAGTATAGTGTTAAATACACAAAAGAACCACGTCATATGAATTTATACAGTTTAAGAACACAGCTATACAGGCTGTGTGATATAAATAGAATACTAACTTGCTTTAATAAATCCATACACACTAACAATAATAATAATAATAATAATAATAATAATAATAATAATAATAATAATAATAATAATAATAATAATAATAATAATAATAATAATAATAATAATAATAATAATAATAATAATAATAATAATAATAATAATAATAATAATAATAATAATAATAATAATAATAATAATAATAATAATAATAATAATAATAATAATAATAATAATAATAATAATAATAATAATAATAATAATAATAATAATAATAATAATAATACTTTATTATCACCTTATGTTTTACAAGCATTGTTGAAAACAGGCAAGTCGTCAATTATATACAATTAAAGTTGCTGGTTATTTTGATATATATATATATATATATATACAGATATTAGAAGAAACTAAAACTTAGGTGATGTTATTCTAAATGTATAATGTCTTGTACACCTAATACAATGTCTAGGTTTTAGTCATAAGTATTGTAAAATAAGAAACTAGCACTCAAACGATAAATTCTGAAGTTGTAGTCTTAGTTTAGAAATTAATCAAGTGAATAAAAAACATTATTAATTAAATATGATTTCAAGAAAAATTTGAATTTTGTTAAGTTACTAGACACTTTAACTTCTGCTGGGAGTTTGTTATATAGCTTGGCTCCCATGTAACTAGGCAACTTGTCACACAGGTGGAGTCTATACATCATAGTAGCGAAATTATTCTTGTTTCTTGTGTTGTGGTTATGAATATCCGAATTTGTTTGCAATGGGATGTATTTTATCATATATAAAATTGTTTTGTATATGTACAGGCTTGTCAGCGTCATTATTTTTTGCTGACGAAAGGCTTCCCTACATGATTCTTTAGTTTTTAAATTAGATATATATCTAATTGCTCTTTTCTGTAAAGTAAAAATTTTGTGTAAATTTAATTTCGAAGTATTGCCCCAGATCTCCAGACCATATGAGATGTGTGACTGAATGAGGGAGAAATAAATCATTCTAATAGTTGCTTCTGGGACATAGTTCTTTAGACACTTTAAAGGAAATAAATTTTTACTTAGTTTTAATGTTAATTGGTCAACATGGGGTGTAAAAGATAACTTTTTGTCCAGTGTGACGCCAAGTAGTTGTACATTGTCAACACTATTTATCAAGATGTCAATATTTAATTGTACAGGCGCATTGCAAGTTAGCTCCTGGCCCTTTTATTGTCTGCACTGACTCTCTAAGTGCTCTTCAGGCCTTGCAACAGCACACTGCCGCTCACACCCTTGTTTTAAAAATACAGGCCCAGATCTCGCAAATGCTCAGTCGCGGGTACAATTTTGTTTTTACTTGGACCCCAGGCCATGTGGGGATTTCCGGGAACGAGGAGGCGGACGCGGCTGCTAAGTCCGCTTGCCGTTTGCCCCGGAGTTTAAGAACTACGGTGCCATACCAGGATGTGCAACGTTTTTACCGTCGCCAACTCCTATCTGCTTGGCAGCACTCCTGGACAGCTTTGGAAGGCACACAACTCCGGGCGATAAAGGAGAGCGTACAACCCTGGCCAACTTCCTGCAGGGATAACCGGCGAGCCGAGGTGATACTCACCCGGCTGAGAATTGGGCACACACGAGCGACTCATGGCCATTTGTTAAGAGGGGAACCGGCCCCAGTGTGTGCTCCGTGTGCAGTACGCCTCACTGTGCGGCATGTATTACTCGAGTGCCCGCAGTACGCCCGCGTTCGCCAGTCAGTAGGCTTGGGGACTAACTTGCTGGGTATTTTAGGGGACGACCCAGTGGCCGTGGTTAAGGCACTGCGGTTTGTTGCCCAAATCGGTTTTAATAAACAAGTCTGACTTGTATTTTATATTTGTTAATTTTAGAGATTTTAAGTTATGTCTTGGGATGGGTTTTTATGTACTTTTAATAGTTGAGTGTTTTTATTTTATTTTACATTTTAGCTTAATATTGTGTAACTTTTAGGTTTTAGTGTTGACTTCGGGCCCAAATGACCTTGTTGTCGACGGGCCCTGAAACACCACACACTCACTCACTCACTCACTCACTCACTCACTCACTCCATAAACAGTTCAAAACTGTGCCTTGAGATGAAAGAAAACCTTAGCAGCCCATCTTTTGGGTAGAAATCCACTTCAAACGTAATGCCAGTATGCTGTACCAATGAAAAGAGGAACCCAAGATTTGAACCAACATGGCAGCTAAAACAAAAGACGCTCTCGTCACTGAAAATCAGTTCAGAACTCATTTTGTGTGTGAGTGTCTCGAAGCATTTGCAGGAATTCACTACCGACCTGATGACGTCCATTGTTGACGTTTTATGACAGCTTGATGCAGTTGTAAACACAATGCTTACATTTTCACATTTCCATAACGTACCAAGCTCTCTGCTTAACAGTGCAGTCGATTTCCTCCAGCTTTGCATATTATCTATCCACTCTAACGTGCTCAGCAGTTCCACAGAGGTGCTTAGTGTAGTCTTTTTCTTTCATTTTATCTTCCTCTTCTTTTTTGTAGGGATCCTGCGGCTATAAATTTGAATACATTCAGGTTTTGGCCTTTTATTATCTTTACTGTACACTTAAGGATATCCATATGTGAAAATCGGTCAAAAATGAGAAAAAATTCTTTTGGCCTAATAGAGTAATCAGCGTACTTCAATTTCCTATTAGGGGAGATGCGCCCAGTACCGCACACCTAAGTTTTTTTTTTTTTTTTTCAAAATTCAAAGAAAATGCAATAGAAAACAAGTAGCATGTTACTATAATCATGAAGCTAATAACATACAGAAACAGCACTAGCAATGAACATTCATGACCGCGAGTCATGTTGACTGTTAAAACCTAAAGTAAATATTAGTGATAACTGCGTGTCTCAAAAAGTGTTTCCCAGTACCGGACAGACGTAAATAAATGCATATTTCTAAATAAAGGAAAAGGAACTGCATAATAAATCACAAGATAGTTATTCTTATCATAATTATTGTATTTTGGAGATGAAAACAGAACATGGTAACATGCTAATATATTTTTCAAAACGTTCTCCAGAGATTATCACAACAAAATAAAAATGTCTTAGAACTAATAAAACATTCTTTTAAACACAATGATCACATCTATAAAAACCAATGTCCTCTTGCCCTGTACATTCAATAAGTGTCCAATCCTTGCACGATACACACTGAACCCAAGCCTCGTCTGTGATTTCTAATCAAATGATACAATTTTGTTAGAACACTTCAATCGACACTGGTTTTAGTTACAAAATTTAATTTTCTTTTAGTCTTCTAAGGCTCTTCACTATTTCCAGTTTCTGTTGGCACAGAGTTAGAGCTAGGTTTGCTATTTGTTTGTTCTTCTGTTTTTGTGCCTTTTCCTACAACAGTCCATGTAAATGTTTCAGCAATATATATTGCTACTCCCAGGCTCATTGATCCTTCTATCACATTCTTTATTGCTTGTTTCATAACCATATTCCTTTCTTTTTGGCATCCATGTTGACAGGAATGTCTATAAACAAAAATTAATCTAATGTCAGTGCAAGTCCAGGGGATAAAAATATACCTTCGCGTACGGTACTGGGAAAATTACTATCGTACGGTACTGAGCAACTCACACGTACGTATATATAACTTCATAGCACGGCCAGATTCTTTTAAACCGACACTGTATTTTGTGTTTGTGTAGTGTACTTAATACCAAATAATATGAGTACAAATACTTAATTAGTTCTTCACCGGACAAGGCAGCAATCTCAACAAGTTATTAACAGCCCATCTCCAGTTCACTACACGACTTCTCTGAACAATAACTTATGATTCAACGGTCAAAGAGGAGGGAAAACTTTCCGTTAGTAACAAAGGTAGTTGTTTGTCTAAATACACACCATGAGCTTCTACTATCTATCGGTAACTACGAGATACTCACACCGTAAAGTACTGGGCACTGTGAGGTACCGGGCGCATCTCCCCTATTTTTAATGTCATCCTTTAAAATTGTGGCATATGACTTAAGTGGGTCACTGTAAGTGGACACAGTGCTTTATATTACCCATTTTGGTAATTTTCTCGTTCTTTTAATTTTCAGCGCTTTTCAGAACATAAATTGATCCACACGATGCAGTTTTCAAACTAGACGCTTGAAAATTTGTGTGCTTGGATAAAATAAGTGCCAAAGGAAATTGAGAGATGACTTTTTATAATGTCACCAGTGTTTGTGCAATTACAAGGTATGTCCAGAAAGTAAGTTCTGTTTCGTATTTATTGCACAAAATTCTACAACTCTTAAACTACTTTTCCACATAACTGCCGAAATTTAGCAGGCATTTGTCATAGCGAGGTACAAGTTTTTGTATACCTTCATCATAGAAGTTTGCCGCCTGTGTCTTCAACAAGTTGGAAACATTTTCTTTCAGCTCTTCGTCATTGTTGAAATGTTGACCGCCAAGGAAACATTTGATATGCAAAAACAGATGAAAGTCGCTAGGAGCGAGGTCAGGCTTTATGGGGGGTGGTCAAACACGTCCCAGCCAAATCCCTGTAGGATATTTTTCGTCACATTTGCAGTGTGTGCTCGTGCGTTGTCGTGAAGAAACACAACACCTTTTGACAGCATTCCTCGGCGTTTATTCTGTATTGCGCGGCGCAATTTCCTAAGTGTCTCGCAATAAACATCTGCTTTCATTGTTTGACCACGCGGTAAGAAATCAATGAGTAAGATGCCTTTCCTGTCCCAGAACACGAGCTAGTAGAAACTGTGCTAGATCACCAGGCGGCCCCACCGAGGTTTTCGGTAGTCTTCCCTGCGGGGTTGACGCGCGTAAGTGGCGTATCCACTTCCACCCGTCTTGACGTAGTAGTCGATGGGGGGGGGGGGCTTTTTGGACTCAAGGTATTGCCTCATGGAAAGAACCCTGGAGTTTTCCATCGCTCCAAGGTAGAAGGAGGCCTGGGTCCTTCGTCCTACCGGTCCAGGACTAATGGGAGCAGAGCCACTGGTGTTAAGTGTTAAATGTCCCAGAACACTGTGCACATCATTTTTCGAGTTGTCAAGATTTGTTTCGGCCTAACCTTTGCTGGGGATGAGGTGTGCCTTCATTCCATTGATTGGCTCTTTCTTTCAGGGGTGTCGTAAGAAACCCAATTTTCATCTCCTGTGACTATCTGTGTCAGAAATTCTTCGCCACCTTCATCATAACGGGTCAAAAACTGAAGTGCACTACCCATCCGTTTTGTTTTGAGTTGCTCAGTAAGAATCTTTGACACCCAACGTGAGCAACGTTTACGAAATTTCAGTTTTTCGCTAACAATTTCATGAACTAGTGATCGTGAGATTTGGGGAAATTCCATAGCGAGAGCACTACTTGTAAACTTGCGGTTTTCCTGGATCTTGTCATCAATCACGTGAACCAGTTCTTCTGTAACCAAAGATGGACGCCCACTTCGTTCTTCATCGTGCACTTCACTACGTCCTTCATTGAACTGTCGGACCCATCTTCTCGCCATTGTATCACTCATTGCATTTTGTCCGTAAACATAGCAAATTTGCCGATAAATTTCAATTGGTTTCACTTTCCTAGCATTCAGAAATCGAATCACAGATCTGATTTCACAAGCGGTGGGATTTTCAATAAACAACGACATTGTAAACAAGCACAACAAAGCGTACGTGGCTGACAGCGATCTCACAATGGCGCACATTTCTTCTACTTGATACAGAGCGCCTACCGAGCATGTGAGCGCAGCGCTGCAGCGGAAATAAATTGAAACAGAACTTACTTTCTGGACGCCCCTTGTATTAACATCGCAAGAACTATTTTGGACAAAGGTCTGAGAATGGCCTGTGAACTATTGTTAATACTACAATAAATGTGTTAAAGTTTCAAGTCAATCCAAGCAAAATTGTAGATTTTAGGATTTTTACAGATGGGTATCCTTAAGATGAGTAAAGGAAGTATTGCACTCTATCCAAAAAATTCGGTAACCAAATTTCATTGAATATGCATATCTTGAGACTCCCTAAAAGCACCCCCAAAAAGCATTTTTAGAAAAAGATTTATGTGTATAAATGTGCGCTTGCGTCTGTCTGGCCATACACGTGTAACTCAAAAAGAAAAAGTAACTTTAAATACCAAACGTGGTAAAGTAAGCGCCATCTAGAAAGCAACACGAAGAATTGAATAAAAGTCCCGCATCCCGAGCTCTCCTTTGGAGTTGTCTAAATAATACGGAGGTCCAAACTTGGTCTATTGTATACCTTTTCCTCGAGTGGAGCACCCCCGTGAGGATGGATGAGGTGAGAGGAGACAGAGGGTGGTTGACCGTTAGAGTCACAACAGTGCAAAGGGCAGGGTCCCTAAATTGACCAGTTGGAAACACCCCGGCAGGTCGGTATAACCGCCATGCCATATACAAGGTTTTTGTGTTTTAAAACCAGATTGTAGATTATTTTCAAGGCACGATTTTGGAGTACTTCGAGGTCTTGAATAAAATATTTAGCGGAATTACCCCATAAGATGTTTAATTAAATTATTAAAGCATGGTAGTTACAGTACGCGCAAGATAAGAGCACTGGATTTCCTTTGTGGTGCGGGCAGAGGGGAAGAAGCGAGAGCTAATGCTGTTTTCTTTCTACAGTGTGGTCAACCTTGAAAAACACAGTTCAGCAAAGTAGTGTGTAAGATAAGCGAAGATATCACACGTAACGTTGCATCCTCTGAAAACATTCCTTAGTTTTGCCCACGCCAGCTCAATTGCACTCAGATCACAGTTATACGGAGGTAGACGAATAATAATGTGTCCCCTTTCGAGAGCCATAACATCCACAAATGTTCATACAAATATAAATATAAATCATTTTCAAGTAAATGCTGATGTACATTACCACCACACTCATAACAAGGATAAACTGGCAATTCGAGCGTACCAAACAAGCCTTTATGAAGGAAGCTTTAACTACAAAGTAATAATGTTATATAATAAACTTCCAAATTCATTTATACAAGCAGCATCATTAAATCACTTTCAGAATAAGGTTAAGAAATTTTTGCATGCACACTGTTTTTATACGGTTAATGAATTTTTAGAACTATAACCATGTAAATGAGCACTGGGAGCATAGTACATTCACAAACCTGTAATATTTATATTATAACATTTCTTGTAGTAAATTAGTCTATGCAAATACCACATGAAACCATAGAAAAACTGCTTACTGTGTATATTGTATGTAATCAATTTAACTTTATGTATATACTGTGGTTATACATTTTGACGTGCCTCATAACATGTATATGTTGCCAAGGACGAACTAAAACTCTAATTCTAAACTGGTTAGCTAATTAACCTCGAAATTGATGAAAACGAAACATGGTGGACATGATAAAGCTTAGCGTATTAGCCACTAGATGTCAGTGTATAGCGCATTTCAAATTTCAAAGTTGTTATCTATGTTTACGGAGTGAAACGAAACTTACCGAATGAGGAGTTGGTACCCGATTGCTCTTCTTATCGCGCGCATATAGTATTTCGCAAATGATATTGTCACCCAATTATCGGAAAGCCCGGCCAACGACAGCTGAGAAGGGACCAGAGGCATCCGAGCCACACCCACCCATTAATCTCAGTCACTAACTGAGGGGATGATTAGGGAAGTGTCACTTGTCGCTGGCCGCCTCTTCCCCCACCCCTGCCGTCTGGAACTTCGCGGTGATTCACTGAAACTAGAGACTTCGAGAAAACGGCGATATTCTTATAAAAAGGGCTGCAGTGAGTGAATTGAGTGAGTGCTTGGCAAGCAACGAAGGAGCGCCTTGTTAGTGAACGAATGAGAAGACTGTGTACGTGCAACGGAAGAGTGTGCGTAACTGTGAGCGTGCAGTGGAATTGTAACGGACGAACTGGTGAATCGTAATTGTGTGCATTACGTAATTCTGTGTAATTGGCAAGTGTTCAACTGTAAGTCGGTGGGAATAAAGAACATTTTTGAGTGGTGCAATCGGACTTTTAATTTCACGAACCCACAAAGTCACAATATACACTAAATCGTTTGAATTTCAACCTGTGAATTTCAGCTAGTCAGGTAGAATCTTACTTTTTACATACATAACGTGGTCTTTCCACGTAAAGGTACCGTCTAGAATCAGTCCAAGATATGCGATTACTGCGTTATCAACGTGCACATTGTTATCTAATACTGTTACATGTGATCTTTTATGGCACAACATATGTTTTGTTTTAGAGACATTTAAAATCCAAACTTCCGGAGCTTAGTATGACATAAAGGGAGGCTAAAGAATTTGCAAAGTTGCCAGATGTTTTCTAAAACACGTTGTTTAGGTAACTTGTACTGTAAACTAACGCTGAAAATGACGTTATATGAGTGTGTCGTGTTAAATGAGTCTGAAAACGCATTGGTTACGAGGAAAGTAGATGCTACACAACAAAGAGGGACACCTCGTGCACTGCAACCTATATTAATGTGACTAACATCGTTTAGAAGAAAGGGATAAAGTGACGTGAGGCTACAGGTCAAGAGACGCGCGGAAGTCTCTGATTAGAAGACTTCTTCCACTGCTGAAGATGCCTTCTAGTGTCGCAATTAGTACTCTTTCCTTTGAGCAATCATCAGCGCCATTTCTCCGAACCGCCACACTCCGCGAAACCTTGAAGCACACTTGAAAGATGAGAGAGAAACAATAAAATGAAAATAGAAGTTACCACTTAAGTATTACCTACATTTGGTCTGTCTCTTGACACAAATAGGTTGAGATGTTTCCTTTCTGACGCCCTTAGTGCTGCAAGGTAGCAAGTTGATGAGGTCAACAGGAAAATGCCAGGATATCACCCAAAACCTTGAATACAAACAAAATGTCAAGAAGACAACTCCGCTGACATTCTCTGCAGTTTCAAGGGATACTTGAATCGTATTTTATGCTGCATTTGCTTCCATCATAAAACCTAAGATGTGGATAATGAAGAAGTCGTTTATATAATAGGAGGTGATGAAATCTGACTACTGTGACAAAAGTGACGTCAATGGGCTTAAAGACAAGGTCGTTTCAATGTAACCTTGAGATATAGAAATTAAGAGATATGAAATCAGTTGCAGGTGAGGTTATGTAAACAACTTTCGTCGTGTACCGTGCGCAATGGCACAGTCGGTTTCGTCAGTGACTCCCATTAGGGAGGCCCGGGTTCGATTCCCGTGGCCGACTGCTTGACCCTTGTGTTTCTTGGGGGGGGGGTTCTCGGGTCCGCATCCATTGAGGAGCTAAAGCTTTCGTTCCCCCTACCTACGAGGAAAGGTCCAAAAGTAATGTCTCCTATTCCCCCCCCCTTAAACAAGTAATTTATGTGAAAACTTTGAATTTGGCGCAATTCTTCAAACCTTCTTCTCCAATCCCCTGCAGTAGTAACTTCCTAAGTCAACAGGTGGCAGCACTGCATCCTCTTGCAAAAAGGCTGACATCGACATTCGTATTAGACAGCGTTCTGTGATCGAATTTTTGACTGCGGAAGGTGAAACGCCAATTCGCATTCACGAAAGGCTAAAAAATGTGTATGGTGATGCAACGGTGGATGTCAACACTGTTACACGATGGGTTCGTCGCTGTAACGAAGCTGAAGGGCAAACACCATTGGCAGATGAAAAGCGAAGCAGCAGGCCGATGACTGCAGTGACTCCATGCAACATTCAGCAAGTCGATGACATTCGTGGTGATCGCCGGGTAACAACAGGTGAATTGTGTCGCATTACCTCCCTCAGTAAAGGCAGTGTGATGACGATTATTCAACAACTGGGTCATTCAAAAATTTGTTCACTATGGGCACCAAGAATGTTAACCGCCCAAAACAAAGAAACAAGGAAAGCAATAGCCTCCGAACACTTGCAGCGCTTCAATTTGGAGGGAGAGGAGTTTCTGGAAAAAAATGTTACTGGAGAGAAACGTGGGTTCATTTTTTTGAACCTGAATCAAAGAGGCAGTCAATGGAATGGCATCACACAACGTCACCGAAGAAAACAAATTCAAAACTCAGCGGTCGGCAGGGAAAGTAATGGCGATATTGTTTTGGGATGCATAGGGTGTGCTTATGATTGATTTTTTGGAGCAGGGATGCACAATAAATTCTGTCCAATACGTCAGAACTCTCAAAAAGCTGAAAGTACATCTTCGCTGAGTTCGCCTAACAAAAACTATGGCGGATGTTCTTCTTTTGCATGACAATGCAAGACCACACACCAGCCGTTACATCATTGCAGAAATTGATAAATTGGGATGGCAAGTCTTACCTCACCCCCCATACAGCCCTGACCTGGCACCATCAGTCTTCCATCTGCTCCTGCTACTAAAGGAAGCTCATCGTGGGATTCATTTTGAAGATGAGGAGGCTGTGAAAACGTCCGTGCGTCAATGGCTTAGGAAGCAAGACCGTGTGTTTTACCACACTGGAATACATGTCCTAGTTAAAAGGTGGACCAAAACTGTGAAAAAGGACGAAGATTATATGGAATAGTGACACATTAATCGTCAATGTTGTAGTTTTCAAGCTATTCAATTTTCTTGGAAGTTAAAAGAGAGAAAATAGGAGGCATTACTTTTTGACCCACCCTCGTAATTCTCACCCACCAGCCTGTAAATCCCACATCCCATCGTTTCGTGGTTAAGTTCTACCTAGCGCAGGTACACGCATGATTGACCTCGGGCTGTCCCGAGCCTGCCAACTGATGCTTACTTGCTTCTAATATGATGTTGCCACTTTATTTCTGCAATGCTGAAATTTTCCTCTTTCCATGCTAACATAACCATATAAATTTCTAAGAAATACACATTCCAAGCTAGCCTGCCATACCTAATCTGACAAACTTGGATACCTTCATCCCTTACTAGAGTAACCGAGCGGACTACTTCTACAAATTAGCCTGGAAACCAGTCGTAGCTAATTACTGTGCTTAGTGTGATCTTACCCCGAGGCAAGTTGCATTCACAATCTATTGCCAAACCTACAACCCTTATGCCCGATTTCACCAACAGATGTTAATACTTAACACGGGTTTAACAACAGTTATAACAAAAATTGCAATTCACCAACAAGTGTAAGCGTAACACTCTTGTTAAACTAACAAGTCATATTTCTGATGTTAAGTCCTTAACAATTGTAAATAGTCAAGATGGCGGGCATGAACTCAGCTGTTGATGTCGATTTGCTATATTTAAGACCGTCTAAATGACATTCGTAATAGAGCACGGCCTATGAGAAGAAATGATTTTGAGGAACTATCCGAAGAAAATTTTCTACAGAGATATAGACTGTCCAAACATGTTGCTATGAAGGTTACTGCGTAGGTTGATACCGAAATTAAAGGATTGCCATAAGTAAAGAACCATGATGGATTTCAAAGGAGTCTTGTATGTTTGTTACGACCCGTACAGGTACAGTTGGTTGAGTTGTTATAACAAAAGAAATGTACGAAACAGTGTCCTTAGCAGATTTCTAAAGGGTAGCACTTGGCTTTGTTTGAATAGGCATTCTTCGGACGTTTAATAATGGTATGACAAAATAGTCACAAAGGGACTCTTTCGTTGAATAATGGGCTTCCAGAAAGTGAAAGCGACATACTCACACGCAGCTGTGAGGACAGTCAGTTCGTGGCTGGCAAACCATTAAGAAAGTTCGACGCGTGCGGCCGATTAGGGCAGTCTTCTTCTTCTGTCTTGGTCGAGGACAGACCAGAAGTGATGAGAGAAGATATTTGTCAGTTTATACGTAGCTAATTAAGTATTATCGAGTAATAAGCATTCCGCCTTCAGTAGCTTTATACATTGATATTGGTAACCCTTGGTCGGCAATTTCAAGTTTGATGTTCGGATAAAAGAAGCAGTCATTAAACCAGTTTGAAACGGGCATTCCAGTGTCATTAAAACTATCTTTCTCACATATATCCACGCATACCCGGAGATAAACTTCATTGCTTTACCCTGAGCTAAATACCATTATCTACATTTGTATCAAACTGGCGCCCCCAACGTGGTAATCTTTGCTCGCCACTTTTTGCTTCAAAGTACAAGAGAGGTTAGAACATGCATCGAAAGGAATATGCCGATCTCGCCTTTGCTTCAAGTATTAAGTTAGTTAGTTAGTTACTAACACTCCCCACATGGCAACCTTGGCCTTCGGGGTAACCTCACCCCACCAAGTGATGACCGGACCCATTTCTCAGGTGGAGGCACCCAGAGGGCGGTGTCCATTACCTCCGATGATAGGGTGATAGTGAAGATGGCGGTGAGGTGAGAGGACCTACAGTTTTTACCGTGGACTCCGAACCACGTTGGGCATAGGGGATACTTCACGTGTGCTAGACAGAGGTGAAGGCGTGGATAGGGCTGACTTAAAATCGCCAACCCCAGAGCCGGGAATCGAACTCGGGACCCTTAGAACGGGAGCCGTGAACGAAACCACCGCGCTACCCCGGCGCCCGCTTCAAGTATTAATAACTTTGCGATTTTATAATTCACTGAATTATGTGGATAATACACTGTACACCTTCCTTCTTGAAACGTTCAAGTCACTCATCACTTGTCCTTCGCTCTTCGTTTTAAATTTACGTGATACTGAATTAGAATATGCATCGAAAGGAATATGACGATCTCGCCTTTGCTTCAAGAATTAATGACTTTGCGATTTTATAATTCACTGAATTATGTGGATAATACACTGTACACCTTCCTTCTTGAAACGTTCAAGTCACTCATCACTTGTCCTTCGCTCTTCGTTTTAAATTTACGTGATACTGAATTAGAATATGCATCGAAAGGAATATGACGATCTCGCCTTTGCTTCAAGAATTAATAACTTAGCGATTTTATAATTCACTGAATTATGTGGATAATACACTGTACACCTTCCTTCTTGAAACGTTCAAGTCACTCATCACTTGTCCTTCGCTCTTCGTTTTAAATTTACGTGATACTGAATTAGAATATGCATCGAAAGGAATATGACGATCTCGCCTTTGCTTCAAGAATTAATAACTTTGCGATTTTATAATTCACTGAATTATGTGGATAATACACTGTCCACCTGCCGTCTTGAAACGTTCAAGTCACTCGTCACTTGTCCTTTTTCGCACCTCGTTTTAAATTTACGTAATACTTAAGAAGTTGTTTCGTGTTTCTAGTAATGACATGCATTTGAATTAAATTCGTTTCCAATTTTTTTCCCACGTGACATCTTTCTCTTTTACATTCACCGCATCCGTCCTCCTATTTTCTAAGATATCCTTATACTTCGTCACCAATTCAATTAACAGTTCTTTCTACATCGATGAGAAATTTGTTTTACGGCTTTTGTTTACGATTTTGTCTATCCGTCATTGTTTTAGCTGTGTGCAGACGAAAATGAAAACAAAAGCGCATCGCAGTACGTTCAGAAAATAATACGACTCTTCCATAGCCTTCTATAGCTGTAATGTTTACAAGTTTCTTGTCAGAAAACAGGTTGGTGAACTGCAAGAAATTTAACAGCTTTGTTAGCGCTGTTGTTATTGTTACGTTACATTTGTTAACGTGATTTTAACATCTGTTGCTGAAATCGGGCATTAAAAGTTTAATACAAAATATTAATACCTATTTAATTTTATTATAAGTATTAGTTTATTCAATGTATCCACAATTTGTGTACCAGAAGAGAATACTGCTATTGTTGTTTTTTCAGGTTTCCACATGGCACCGAAGTTGTCCAAGATCTTCCCTGAGTCCTGTTTGCTGATAGCCGTCGGAGTTGTGATCGGAGTTTTGTTGTTCCATACCAGTAACGTCCATGTATCGCCCCTAACGCCGGATACTTTCTTCCTGTACATGTTGCCGCCCATCATCCTGGATGCTGGTTACTTTATGCCAAATCGTCTGTTCTTCGACCACCTTGGAACGATTCTCCTCTTTGCCGTCGTTGGCACCATCTACAACACCCTTACAATTGGTAAGCACTCGTTTAATTTATTTCTTTGTACAACTTACTTTTATATTTAGAATTAACAGTGGTGAAGGATGCAATGAAGTGCTGGAAGCGTCACTTCCCCAAGAATTTCAAGAGAAAAAGAAGAAAAATAAAAAATGCATGCAAAACAATATTTTATTTGCTCTGGATATATTTTAAAAATTTATCGCGAACATCCGCGGTGCTGTGGACCATTTAACAGCTGCTTAACTTCGAGTGGCCAGTTCCGAGCTCATTCAATACTGAATATTTCTGTATTCACGCATTCGTAACCTTGAATACCATGCTTAGTAGCTTTTCGGAAGCAATCGTAACTCTTCGGTACTTAGGAAGCGCTTGACAGAAGCCTCTATAATGTGTGAAGAAAAGTTAGATTTTTTTTAATGTGGCATTTTAAATATAACTAAGGATATTTCAATGGCATTAGGAATTGTATTTTACGTATATTTGTATTTAGTGGTGACAAATAGGAAATTCTTGTGAGGTTTTAAGTTATTAGCAGAAATGTGCGTACTGCATACTTTCTCCATGTTATATTTACCATTCAGGCGGTGTGGGCCAGTTATAGCAAAAATTGGAACGTCTGAGTGGAGAGGGAAAGCACGAATATGCTTGTGGCGAACAACAAAGAGGATTATGGATGTAAGAAAGTCTGTGCGTTTTTATTATACAAGTTTCTGGAGCAATGTCAATTCACATTCGTTATATAAATCCAGGGGTGGCTGGTGGCTTTGAAAATTGGTGACTCACAAAGTTATCCATCCAATTTAATTTGTTTAAAGTAACAAACGGTTCTTTAAGCCTGTGAGTATAGACTGTTGTATACACAAGTTGACGGAATTCACAGCGTATAAGGCAACATTCGTATTTCAAAAACACTCTAGAGCATAATACCTATTTATACAGTTAAAAATGGGAAGTCTTTGATTCCTTTTGATATCTCTTCATGACAGACTTCAAGCATTCATTGCAAGAGTTCGTTCTGGATTGTCTTGGAGATCCCCTTAAGAACTGTAGCATTCTCCAGATGGGTTTTCAGAACACAGTCTAGCTCTGCACTGAAGTTTATCAGTCCTCGAAAAATACCAGGATTGTTTGACGTAGCTGACTCATCGTATCCTCGTAGAGTTAACTCAAAGGCCCCACAAAACCTAATGCAGTTAACAATAATGTTTAAAACATACCTACTTTGAGCCACTTTCTGGTTGTGTTCTTCAACTGTTCTCCGATATGCACTGCCCATCTGCTTTGCTATATTTACATTGCCAAGTACAGCAAAACTGACTGTGTTTTTCATGTGCAGTTTTGAACTTACCTGTCTTTTAGCGCGATCGTGAATGTACTGCAAATCATTCATGCCAAGTTTTGTCCAGGGATTTTCACCACCAAACAGAACGTAAGGAAAGCAAAACATGGCATTTTTAATATCACAACCACACACCAAATTATATTTCTTATATACATCGTTGTTAAATTTCTTGTGAAAACATCTTGTTTTTGTTTTGACTACCTGTGTGATTTTTATATTTGTCGTGGAACTTCCAATTCGCTTAATTTCAGTCTTTTGTTTTCTTCTAAGCTCATTTTTAAAAAGGATGCGCTAATAGACATTGTATGGAATTCATTATTTCTTCTTATAACACAATTTACCTGTATTTAAATAAATCACTCAGATGCACTACTCAAAACACGGCACAAACCATGTAGGTAATAGTTGACCGATGCGAACATTTAATATGAGAATAATAGATGGCGCTGAAAGCAGAAGGAGAAGACTAGTTATCCACTATTTTCTGGCTCTTAGGTTAAACAACCTTATGCAGCCTTAAGCCCCACCCTTCTCCCCTACTTGCCTCGGCAGTCCCTAGGTCCATCCTGCCCTATACCTCCCTATTGTATGCTAGTGATTTGCATCTGGGAGTGAACTACTCGGCACCTGCAAACAATACAGCGCGCTGAAGTCCACTGCACTAGACAAGCTCGAAATGAACTCCAAATGGAACGTTCTATTGTATTAAAGAGACACCCGGCATTTTGGTTGTAGCGCAAACATGCCACCCTGTGTAAATCTATCTTAAACAAAGTTAAAAAATAACAAAATAATAGAAATGGAACAACTACATACCTCCTTTCCGTAAAAGAACCTCGATTTGTCACTTAGACTGAAGAAACACAATCGTATTACACACTTAGCTGTCTTATGTAGCTTCTTCGCCCACAAAGGTCTTTCCATCTGAACAATACACTGCTGTCGCCTAGGGAGCAGATTTTGAAAAACTTATCCAAGTCTCCCGCTAATCCGAACCACCCACACTTATGTTTATCTCCTTATTATAGTATTAGAACGGCAACAAATTGAATCTAACGTTGGTAAATAATTTGCACATAATCAGAAAACCAGCGAACGGCATGCACAGACGGCCTTCTGAAGCGTAAGCGGGTAAGTAAATCCGTTAGTGAACAAACATGGCCGAACGAGCTTCCAGTAATGTTGCATGGCGTTATCGACCATTCATGTCTCTTGCAATGTGAAATATTTTACAGAAATTACATATAAATTAAGATCACTACAAATATCTTATTAATTTATGTCTTAACACACATTCTTCTTACGTCATTTACTTTGTTGCCACTAATTATTGAATGACCCATGTATTTGGAGGTACAATGAATGCCCTGCTGCAGGAATCTCGCTATGGGCGGTGGGTCAGACTGGGCTGTTCGGCGTCCCAATGCCCCTTCTGGATACCTTCCTCTTCTCTGCCCTGATCTCCGCCGTAGATCCGGTCGCTGTGTTAGCTGTCTTCGAGGAGATCCATGTAAACGAGATTCTCTACATCGTCGTCTTTGGAGAATCGTTGCTGAACGATGCCGTCACAGTGGTGAGTATACCTACGCTATCATTCCACAATATTTATTATTATTATTATTATTATTATTATTATTATTATTATTATTATTATTATTATTATTATTATTATTATTATTATTATTATTATTATTATTATTATTATTATTATTATTATTATTATTATTATTATTATTATTATTATTATTATTATTATTATTATTATTATTATTATTATTATTATTATTATTATTATTATTATTATTATTATTATTATTATTATTATTATTATTATTATTATTATTATTATTATTATTATTATTATTATTATTATTATTATTATTATTATTATTATTATTATTATTATTATTATTATTATTATTATTATTATTATTATTATTATTATTATTATTAACAACAATAACTTTATTCATCGCAAACATTTACAAAGCGAGCATTAGCTCCGTAAACAGGTGAGACGTCAATGAAATAACAAATATTATTTACATTTATACAGGTGTTTACAACTAATAATGTACAATATTTAGGCAAAATACCTTTACAAAGTGGAGTCAATTAATGTTTATAAACTATCCTCTAGATATTCCCTTACTGAGTAATATGCCCTTTTTGCCAGCATGTCTTTGACGACTTTATTAAATGTTTTTATATCTTTTGTCTGCCTTATTTTAGTGGGTAATTTATTATACCTTTTTATTCCTGCATATAGTGGACTTTTTTTCAAATAGTGTTAATCTGTGTGCTAGTGGTTTTAAATTACTTTTGGCTCTGGTCTGATAGTCGTGTTGTTTTTTTGTACTACTTATATACAGGTTGTCAAAATTTATATGTATATACTTGCAGAGCTCTAGTATATATTGCGATGGGAAAGTTAATATTTCCAAGTTTTTGAATAGTGGTCTACAAGATTATTTTGGACCTGTGTGTGGTATTATGCGGATTATTTTCTTTTGGGTTTTGAATATTGATTCCCAGCCTGTTGCTTGACCCCAGAGAATTATTCTGTACGACATGATAGAATGAAAGTAACTAAAATATACTACTTTCCTAGTCTCCAAGATTCATATTCATTTATTGCATCCGTAAATCATACAACTCATGATGTGGAATTGTCAAATTACTAACTACACAAAAAATAGTAACAAAAGACAAGAATTACAATAAGTTGTTAAGCATAATAACCAAATTAATAATTAAAATTTACATTCCTTTTATTCCTACCCTTTGTCATTTAAATACTCTTCTACTGAGTAGTAACACTTTTGTAAGAAATACTTCTTTGATGTGGTTTTAAACTTTGTGAAGGACTCAATGTTTTTTATTTCAGTTGGCAGTCTATTGTAGATATGAATTACGTTGAATTTAAAACTGTGCTCATACATTTTCTTTTTATGATAGGTGACATGTAAGTTTGAACTATTTCTCGTGTTATGGTCATGAACATCATTGCTTTTTTGAAATGTATCTAAGTTCATTTTAACCTGTACTATTATTTCTAAAAGGTAAATGCTTGGTAATGACAATATGCCTAATTTTTTGAACCATCGCTTACAACTATCTGTTCTCTTTAAATTCATCATAATTCTAATTACCCTTTTTTTGGATTCTAAATACTTTGATAATGCTACTACTATTTCCCCATACTGTTATACCATAAGAAATGAATGATTGAAAATTTGCAAAATAGGCTATTCTTAATGTATTCAAATTTACACTGTGCTTCAAAATTGATATTTGGAAACAAATGCTACTTAATTTCTTCATTAGGCTTTCAATATGTATATTCCAATCTAGACTGTCGTCCAACCAAACTCCTAAAAATTTTGTCTTTCCTGTATATTTAATTTCATTTTCATCCAATGTTTGTGATTTGGGACAGGCAGAACATGTTAAAGCAGGCAGAATTTAATCTTTTGGCTATGTAATGTATATGTTCCTGCCATTTTAACTGATTATTTACATATATTTCAGGTATTTTTACTGAGGTGGCAGTACTTATATTGGTGAGGTGTAACATGTTATTGTCTACTTTTGTTTGTTTTAAGTGCATAACAGAAGTTTTAGATGTGTTGAGTTTTAATCCATTACTATTAAACCACTTTTTTAGTGCAGACATTGTTTCAGCTGTTTTCTGCATCAGCTCTATGTTAGTTATTGCTTTAATCCTAATTGTTGTATCGTCAGCATACATTATTGATTTTTCACTGATTTTTTTGGGAGATCATTTGAATATAGTATGTAAAGTAATGGTCCTAATACTCTTCCCTGTGGTACCCCATTTTTTTATTGAGTTTCAGTTTGAGTGGTCCTCACCATTACTACTTTTTAGAATTACTTTATGCTTGCGGTTGTTAAGATACAACTGGAACCATTTTGGTGATATGTTATTTATACCATAAAATTCTAATCTTTTTAATAGTATTTCATGATTTACACAGTCAAATGTTGTTGCATATGATCAGGGAAGCAGACTGTTTTTCATCTAGTATTTGAGATATATCATTCATGAGGTTTACCAGTTCTGATATTGTTGAGTGATTTTCCCTAAAACCATGTTGTGAGTCAGTTAGTTTGCTATAGTAGTTTAAATATGTAATTAATTGTGAGTGTACAATTTTTTTAAAACAGTGTCTCATGTGTTTATGAGAACTCCTAAGTGGTTCACCGGGAAAACACGAGTCAGTTGGAGAATTTAATGTCATGTTGGCACGTTAGCCATGGTAGCTCAAGGGTTAGAGCGGCTGGACGGCAACCAGAATATCCGTGGTTGAAATCCCGGCTATGGCATTGATTTTTTCAGTATGGCTCTGCCGTTTCATAGTGCATCCTACACACGACTAGTGTGAAAGAACAATTAATTTCTATATAAATACAAATATAACCTAATTTAAATACAAAGCGTATTTTTAAAAAATGAAACTCATTGAAATATAAACAAAAATACCTATTTATTCTGTTATTCTAGACTTGGTCTATGGTCTAGGTCTTGTTTATAGATGTTTTGTCTATTATAAACCAATCTTGTGTCATGTTTTATAAAATCTAATTTTTCAATGTTTTAAACCAGCTATTCCATACTACCTGACTATTTCATATTAACCTTAATTTGTAACATTTTTAAATACAATGTTTTATCACAACAAAATGAATAGCACATTTTTTTACAAGTGACGGCTCATCACAATTAATTATAAATATACTCAGATGATTTTTATTAAAAAAACAGTTAAGTTATGTTTAGAAATATAAATGGAGTTCCATAATACATTCGTCTCATTTACACATTATAATTAATGTATTTGTTATGTTTCAAAATTCTACATGATTACCTTAATCCATTGTTATAGTCATAATATTAATAATACTGTTATGACACTGCTAGAGTGAAAAAAAAAAATGTCTGGGTGTGTGCGTTTGAACTGCATAACTTAAAAAAGAAAGGTCAGTTAAAATCCAAACTTGATTTTTAAGATCAGCATCATTCAAGGATGCAAAAGGAATATTTTTTATTTTCTCAAAAATGGCTCAAACTATCTCTGAGCAATATTGAAGATGCAACATGAGTGACATACGATAACATATTGCTCCTAACAAGGGTCGCCTTTGACCTTGAATGCTCAAAACTGCACGAAAATGTAATTAGTATCATTTCCATTCAAAACTCTGCACTTGTCTACTGGTACCATTATAAGCTGTATAAGCATTATAATCTCTGCATTTTCCCACCTTGGTAGCGTAGATGGTAGCGTGTCTGCCTCATGTTCAAGAGGTCCCGAGTTCGAATCTCGGTTAGGGTGAGTTATCTGGATAAGGATTTTTCCAGGGTTTTCCTTTATCCTGGTAGACGAATGTCAGATAACTCTAAGCTCCATGGACCCCAGACTCATTTGAGCATCATTTCACCCATTTCATTCATTGTCCGATATGACTTAACGTTGGAGCACATAAATTACATTAAAAAAAAAATCTCTGCATATCACAGGGGTTGCAAATGTTGTAAGACTGCAATGTGGTGAACTACAAGTGAAGGTACTGTCCACCAAAGCAAAGTAAGTCCCTGAGAGGAATGTGCCACCCTTACACAGTGGGACAAGGACAGCAAATGTATGTGGCAGAGAATGCCTGCTACACAAGGAGCAGTACCCTTAAAAAGGCATGCACCCTATTCACTCTGTACACTAAAACCGAGAAGATGTATTCACAAAATTAGAAGCTGTCAGAATGTTTTTGAATGGTCTGTAACTGAACTGACATAGGGTGTCATAAATTTGTTGAGGGAGGGTGTAGGAACCTTCTCTGTGTCTTGTTCCTCGGAGATTTCTTTGCTGTGCCAGACAGTTCATGATCGTTATTTTATCATCAAACTTCACTCTGTAATTTACAATCAATTTCTTGCATCAAAGTATAAGCATTGTGTTGCAATATGATTGGCGAAATCCAGGTTAAGGCATTGTCTTACCCTTATCAACATTTGCAAATGTAGTTAGTGTGGCTCTTCATATTGGACTGCGTGAATGTGAAAGTGATTTGGAATGTGATAATATGGCTTAAGTAAGGTGTGAACAATGTTCTCTTATTCTTTGTTTTACCTACTTCATGGAAATCCTGCATCTGCACTTTGAGGACTAGTATAATCACTCTCAGGTGTGTAATATATGTCTGTTTTGCTTTTGGCGCTGTTGATTGAAAATGTAATCACACCCTGATGTCATTGAATTACATATAATTGCCCTCCTGTGGTATTGATATCTTGTTATTTCATTTCTTTCTGAAGCAAAGCGCAACCTTTTTTCATGGAAATGACTCAAACATCTGTTTTTTTTATGATACTTTGTTATTCTAAGCATGTTTTCATGCGGTTCCAAGCGTTCAAAATCAAAGGTGTCCCTTTTAAGAACCAAGGATTCACTCTGAAGGAACCAAGTAAAAATGCATGTCTTCTCATAGCATTTTTGTGTATTTGAACTCAGTTCAACTCGCAGTACTTAAGTATTTCTTCATAAAAAGAATGTATTTCCTTTGAGGTTATTGAAAACATAACCTATTCTTTAAGTTAATTGGTGGAAATTAATCATTTCTTTACACTAGCCGTATATGGGCTAAGGTTTTTGAATAGATAGTCAACCTGAAAAATTCAATGTCATGGCCGGGATTTGAACCATGGATCTCCTGGTTTCCGTCCAGTCGCTCTTACCCATTGAGCTACTATGACCAACATGTCATCCTGGCATTAAGTTCTCCAATTAACTCATATAATAAGTACTTATAATAGTAAGTCGCCACAAGTGGTGTATCTCGAATAAGAGAGCCCCTTGTGGTTTACCGGGAAAATATATGAGCCAATTGGAGAATTTAATGTCAGGATGGCACGTTGGCCTTAGTAGCTCAATGAGTAAGAGCGGCTGGATGGAAACCAGGAGATCCATGGTTAAAATCCAGCCATAGCATTGAATTTTTCAGGTTGACTCTATCTATTCAATAAACTATTCTGTTGCCTTAGCTGAATTTTACTTGTCGTGTTGCCATAATGCTGTGCTGATCATTCACAAATGTTCCCAAAACTCAACATATTGTTTGTTTACAGGTGCTGTACCACATGTTCGAGGCCTATACGGAAATGGGTCCCAGCAACATCCTACCTGTAGATGTGGTATCCGGAGTGATGTCATTCATCGTGGTGGCATTAGGTGGGACTATTATAGGCGTCGTATGGGGATTTCTGACCGGTCTCGTCACTCGTTTTACCCATGAAGTCCGTGTCATCGAGCCCATCTTCATATTTGTTATGGCCTACCTCGCTTATCTCAACGCAGAAATCTTCCACATGTCAGGAATTCTCGCGTGAGTACTTGGTCCAAGTTGAGTGTATCAAAACCTTCTCAGACAAAACACCTTTAACCAAGGTCTCCAACTCTCCTGCATTTCCCTGGAAATTCCCTACTTCAACATTTATTTGGATCCAATTCCATATTTAAAGCATTTATCCCATATTTCTCATTTAAATTATTAGTGATACTGGAAAAAGTTTCAAGTAAGTGAACATTTTCCATCACTACAAGTCTAATTGAAGAAAACTAATAAATTTTGCTTAGCTTACAATAAAATATAATTATTTGTCACAAACTTCACTAATCTTTTTAAGAAAATTAATGAACTCCACAGAACTCAAGAGACTAATTTCTCAAATTCTTATTTACGAGGGCTGTTCAGTAAAGAATGATCATAATTTTTTTACGGTCATAATTTTTCGCACTAAAATTCAGTCTTATTATATTCTGTTAGCTTAATGTGAAACAAAGACGCCGTAGTAGTTTCATTGTTGGTACTCTTGGTTTCTGCCTGTGAGAACTAGGCAAGTTCACACATGTTCAGTATCGCCTACCACTGCAATGGAGGTAACACGCGAGGAACAATAAGTGACTTTGAAATTCTGCTTTCATCTCAACAAATCTTCAGTTGAAGCCTATACAATGTTACAGGAGGCCTATGTAGATTCTGTTCTTCCCTACAGCACAGCTCGAAGGTGGTTTAAAATGTTTTAAGAGGGGAGACAATCAATTTCAAAGGAAGGTGGACCCGGTGCTCCAGTTACTGCTCTTACGGAAGAAAACATCAACACTGCTGCTGCCATTGTGAGAGAGGATCGACGAATTACCTTAAGATCACTTTCTGAAATACTGAACATTTCATTGGGTGCCACCCACACGTTAATGACAGAAACATTACACATGAGACGTGTTTGTGCGAGATGGGTTCCAAGACTGTTGATTCCCGAACGAAAGGACATTCACATGCAGGTCTGCATACAGTTAAAGTTGATGTTAGAGGAAGATCCGGAGTTTCTTTCAAATGTAATCACTGCTGATGAAACTTGGCTACATCATTTTAATCCTGAGAGCAAACAGCAAAGCTCAGTGTGGAAATCTTCTTCATCACCAAGTGGTTGTTTCTGCTGGGAAAGTTATGGTCATCTCATTCTTTGATATTCATGGAATGGTTAATCAGCATGTTGTACCTGCACACACGTCAGTAACTAGACAATACTACAGGGATGTCCTGAAAACATTGCAAGAACATATCAGGCACAAAAGACCACATTTCCGTGAAGCAGGCTGGATGCTGCACCACAATAATGTGCGGCAGCATATTGCCAATGTTGTTGCTGAATATATTGCAAAAATCAACGTGAAGTGCATCCCTCATCCTGATCATAGTCCTCATTTAGCCGCATATGACTATTTTCTATTCCCTAACTTGAAGAAATGCCTTCGTGTGAGGCATTATCCATCAGAAGCAGTGGTGAAGGCTGTGGAGGCGATTTTGAAGGATCTCTCAAAAAATGGTTTCCAGCATGTCTTTGAAGACTGGCAGAAATGCTGGGACAGGTGCATCACATTCAGGGGAGACTATTTTGAGAAGGACCATCACAATTATGAGGATGAGTAAAGGTACACTGTCAAAACAAAAAAAGTTGTAATCATTCTTTATTGAACAGCCCTCGTACATCGCCAATCTGTTTATTCTTCGTATTATTGTTACAGCCTCTAGGTGATGGATTATGTTTTATTTATTACCAAATTTTGAAAATAAAACAGACTTAAAGACACAATCGATTGGTGATATTTCAAAATTTATTATTGCAATTTCTAAATATTATGATGGTTTCTTGGGATTGCAGCCAAGTGATGTTTTCTTCTTCGAAGATTTCAGCCATCTTAACTCTGTGACCTTCCTCAGGGTTATGTCATTGTGGACAAACTGGTTCCTATTTTATAACCTAAAATATGACTTGTGTTTGGTGCGGTCAGCGTGACCAATCAGGTGTCTTTATTGTTAAATTCGAAATCTCTACATATAGCAGCAGTTCTTTACATTACAAAAAATATTCTTTTTCCTTACCAAAAACATTTGCAATGTCTGCAAATTTATTTTTCTAAGTTAAATATTTTTTCAGTGCACATTAAAACCAACAAATTTAAAAAGGTTGCCCTTCTAAAGGTTAACACTTTTGTCTTTTCTTTCAAGTGAAAAGTCTCTTTCATGCATTACAGTTTGCTACAGGTATGGTCAAATGTTTTGTACTATTTTTTTACATTTTAAATTATCCTCCTCACAAGATTGGCACTCTGGACCAATGTTCATTTGGTTTGTTTGGCTCATTGGACATGCATTTGCTATGGTGATATCTTAATTGAAGTTATTTTGTTATATTAATTTTTCATCCTCAGTTAAACTACATGTTTCTTGGATATGTTCAGTTTAGATCAATTAAATAGTTATTTAAGTTTACAATTACTAACATAATTTTATGCAAAAATCGTTTAGTTCCTTTTAAAGAAATATATATGGATAGCAAAATGGATAGTCTATACTGACATGTATTATTTTGGAGGAAAACAGACAGAGAGAAAAAACTAACACAACAAAGTGGATACATATTAAGATACCATTTGTGAAATAATTTGTATCTATACCCCTAAACCCTGTACATATTAAGAAAGGGTAAGATGGAAAAGGAGAAAAGGTGAACAGAATAGAGTAATGTATAACAATAGATAATGTTGCCAAAACTTGTAAACTAATTTGTTTATGTTGCAGTATCACGTTCTGTGGGATCACAATGAAAAACTATGTGGAAGGCAACATTTCGCACAAGTCTCACACGACAGTCAAGTACGCCATGAAGATGTTAAGCAGCTCCTCGGAGACAATCATCTTCATGTTCCTAGGAGTGGCCACAGTAAATGACAGTCACGACTGGAACACTTGGTTTGTCGTTCTCACCATAGCCTTCTGCTCCATCTACCGCACAATAGGTATTCTTATATTAGACAATAGAGCCTAATTTTAAAAGTGTTTTCTTGATTTATTTAACAGATCTCTAACCAGTGTTATTTATTGCTATACATTAGTTATTTTATTGCTAAAATGCTTGTGAAAAATTAATAAGGACTGTTTTTAATTTACATCCTCTAACTTTTGAGTAATATCAGGTGAATGAAATGATACTCAAATGAGTACATTTATAAGTATAATGCAAGGGTATCTACCAGGGCAGTCCACACAGAGTGAAGACCGACCCCCCCTCTGATGACCAGGAAGTCACTGAGCTGTGCCCGAAGGGCGCCCGGCACTTCCGCAGGACTTTCCATGGGGCAAGACCTAGAGACTAACAAGGGCCCCCCCCATCTGGTCCGAAAACACAAGACAGGATGGAAGTGGATATGCCACTTACGTGCGCCAACCCCAAAGGGGAAGGCTACTGATTAAATCTCAGTAGGGTCGCCTAGTGATCTCACACCTTCTACTAGCTATGAAGCTAGTGCGCGGGAATATATGGCTTCCCTCAACCCCGTCTGAAGAGACTTACCTGATCTCCCACGGGTATCAGGAACCACTGCCTCCTCGAGTCCAACCCAATCCAAACAACTCTTATCAGGGACGGGCTCCAATGTTCGGCCTGAGGTTCCTCTGGTAACGTCAGAGGTACGACGAGTGCTAGGGGTCCGCAGTGCTTGTACGACAGCAGCTGAAGGGGACGGATCCCCTCCCCTATGGGGACTCAAATGAGTACAGGGTACACAGAGCTTACAGTTATCCGACATTCTTCTTTCAGGTTAAGGAAAAACCTTGGAGAAAAGCCTTATCCAGATAACTCACCCTGACTGAGTTTCGAACTTGAGATCTCTTGAATGTGAAGCAGACATGCTGCCATATACGCTAATGAGGCAGGCTACCTCTATAGTCAAGTGGTATTCTGCCTACCTTGGTAGTGTAGATGGTAGCATCTCTGCCTCACGTTCAGGAGGTCCCGAGTTTGAATCTTGGTAAGGGCAAGTTACCTGGATAAGGTTTTCCTGGGGTTTTCTCTTATCCTGAAACATGAATGTCAGGTAACTCTAAGCTCTAAGGACCCTACACTCATTTGAGCATCATTTCACCCATTCCATTTATTGTCCGATATTACTTAATGTTTGTGGACGTAAATTTAAAACAAAAAAAAGGTTATTCTGGTTTTTCAACCTATAGATCATCTTAGGTTTGATTCTGGGCTGAGGCTAGGGAATTTTTCTTTAACTGGAATCATTCTCTACCCTTCACAGAGTCTGGAATATGAATGTGATTGTGTTGTCTACTAAAATTTGGTAAAATCCAAGCAAAAGGCTAAGTCACCGTGTTAATTGATTCTAAAGACAAACCTCCTGATATGACCACAAAATTTAAAGGAGTCTGTATAAATGGAAAGAAAAGCAATGATTTACTTTAACTCCAAATAAATTTAATTATATATTAAAATCCCACCTACATTTGACTACAAGCAATAATAATCTGTTAGCCCTTGAAACCTTGCCATAGAGTCACAAGACTACTAAGGAAATTAATGTGCTTTTGTGTGCCTAGAATGAACGGTAATGTAAACATGAATTATACTATATTCCAATGTGTAAGGACTATGATACAATGAAGCACAAAATAAATATAATTTTGAGTCGATCTGGTACTCAATGCTCCACTTATTGCTAGTATTTACCTAGAATGCGTTTCGTTAGAATGCTCCTAACATCATCTGCTGTTGTCGACTAATGGACGTTGGTTTGGTGAACTCCTTGGAGGTGGCACAAAAGTGAATCGAGAAGGTATTGACACATTGCTTCACTTACACTGTTTATTCACAGGACATGTTTCAAGAGCTTTTGCCCTTATCATCAGCTGGTACTCAACTAGTGCAAATTGTGGTGGTTTCCTCTATCTCAGTATTGTCGTTAGATGGCATGATGTATTTGTCAAAGATGTCCGGTGGTGGAGTTTCAAAATTCATGACTCTATGACGATTTTTGTTAATGAAGATATTTTCCCATATGGAAAGGTCTATGGGGTGATTAACGTATTTTATTAGAGATGTTTCCAAATTGATGTCATGTCTAGTATTCAAAAAATGAAAAGACACTGCTGATTTTTCTGTTTCACCATTTTTAATGTTTCCTTGGAGGTGATCGTCTCTGTCACAGAAAATTTCATAAAAGCAGATGGATATAAACCAAGACAACACAAGCATGCTGTTATCAACAGTTTAACTTACAGGCTGGTTAATGTACCTTTAAACAAGATAGAACATACAAAAAGTGCAATAATATAATTCACATTGCAGAATACAATGGATTCAGTACTGAATTGGTCAAAAAGAAACTTGATAATTTCAAAAGACAACAAAGATGCAAACAAGTAACTACTCTTTCCCCAATCAGCAATAAAGCTTCATATAGAAAATTTACATACTGTCGCGAGCCCATTGTTGATCAAGACGGTGCGGGCAACTAGTTCATAGAGACAGGCAGTGCAGTGTGTAGATAAAAGCCGAAACAGTGGGGGGAAGGAGATGTATTTCTCGAGAGTTCATCTTTGTTCTACCATGTCTTGATTGTTTGAGAAGATTCCGGAATGTGAGTAATCTATAAAAAGAGAGCCCGCCCGCCACAGTAAGTCAGTCGGTAATTGAACTCGCGTGCATGAACAGCTGTGTTGTGGTCGTTGACCTTGCAAGTTGTATTGTGTATGTGATGTAATTTAGCGACTGTAAAAATTGACAAAGTGTGTTTCTACGGAAATAAAGGGCAATTTTTGTTGTTTGTAACCTGGACTTTTAGTTTCACGAACCCATCTCAGAGCTACACAACTTTTCCAAAAAGTCTTCAAAGAACATAACATTACTTTGGCCCCACAGAATAAATTCAGTGTACAACACCTTCTGAAATCACATAATACAAAGGAGATACCTACAGACAAAAAGTCAGGCGTGTACCGAATAAACTGCAAAGGCTGTGACAACTGTTACATTGGAAAACCTAAAAGGAGTACAAAAGTGAATCGAGAATATATTGACACATTGCTTCACTCACACTGTTTATTCACAGGACATGTTTCAAGAGCTCTTGCTCCTATCCTCAGCTGATACTCGATTAGTGTAAGTTGTAGTGGTTTCTTCTTTCTCCGTATTGTCAATAGATGGTGTGATGTACTACGTGCTGTCCTGGAGTCCCAGGCTTCATCATTTAACTCTTATTATTTAAGTTAATGGACATTAATCATTTCTTCACACTAACCATATTTAGGCTAAGGTTTTGGATAGATAAAGCCAAACTGAAAAATTCAGTGCCATTGCCTGGATTTGAACCATGGATCTCCTGGTACATCACGCCATCTATTGACAATACGGAGAAAGAAGAAACCACTACAACTTACACTAATCGAGTATCAGCTGAGGATAGGAGCAAGAGCTCTTGAAACATGTCCTGTGAATAAACAGTGTGAGTGAAGCAATGTGTCAATATATTCTCGATTCACTTTTGTACTAATTTGTGCTTCACTGTCCCTACGCTTCTTTCAAGTTTATACTTTAAACTAAAAGGAACTTGAACATTAGGCTTAAAGAGCATTTTAGGAACATCAGGAACAAAGAAATAGATAAATTGGCAGTAGCTTACCATTTTTGGAAGGCAAATCATGATATAGAACGAGAAATCCACTTATTAAAAGGTGTCCAAGGTCCAGCTGCATTAACCACGTGGGAAAAAATCTTCATAAAGAAATATGAAAGAAAATTGTTTAATTTCGACACTATCTTTGAAGAGAACCCAAACTTCAAGTTCATCAAGATACCGACAGAGACACACCTATCACCTCCAATGAGTTCACGAAACCACCATCTATTAGCCGAGAACAGCTGATGATGTTAGGAAGATCCTAACAAAATGCATTCTGGGTAAATGCTAGCAATAACTCAAAATTATATTAATAAATTAAACTATTTACACACTATAATTATTATAATTACAATATAATAGTTTATTTGCAGTTTATTACAACTAAAGCTTATTTGTGCTATTCTAGTATTAAAAAAGGTTTTATTCAATATCATGCATAATTAGCTCATTATATCATGCATGCCAACAATATCAATGATGAGTGCTTTGGATAGATAGAGTCAACCTGAAAACTTCAATGCCATGGCTGGGATTTGAACCATGGATCTCCTGGTTTCCGTCCAGTCGCGCTTAACCATTGAGCAACCATAGCCAACGTGCTGTCCTGGAGTCCCAGGCTTCATCATTTAACTCTTATTATTTAAGTTAATGGACATTAATCATTTCTTCACACTAACCATATTTAGGCTAAGGTTTTGGATAGATAAAGCCAAACTGAAAAATTCGGTGCCATTGCCTGGATTTGAACCATGGATCTCCTGGTTTCCGTCCAGTTGCTCGTAACCATTGAGCTACCATGGCCAACGTGCCATCCTGACATTAAATTCTCCAGTTGACTCATATATATTTTCCCGGTAAACCACTAGGGCTCTTGTATTCGAGATACACCATTTGTGGCGACTTACTATCGTAAGTACAGTAGTAAATACAGTACAGTATGTACATTAAGTACATCTCCTGGTTTCAGGAGATCCGTGGTTCAAATCCCGGCCATGGCATTGAATTTTTCAGGTTGACTATCTATCCAAAACCTTAACCTAAATACGGCTAGTGTGAAGAAATGAACTTAAATGATGAGTGCTGTTCAGCTGTGTTACAGCTTTTGCAAAAAATATAAACATAACAAACTTGGGTGGTCTTTGTATCATAACCATTTGTCTCACAGTGATAACTATACAGTAAGTTTTGGTTAACATGAATAGGGGAAATAATTTCCTAAGTTTCATTCTATTAAATTAAAAATTGCATTGTAAGGAGCATTTTAAATGATAAAAGATGTTTACATATTAGAACTGAAAAAAATGCAATGAAAAAGATTTTCATGGTGTAACAAGCCATAAAGTGCCACTAAGAGATGGATTTTAGAATTCCGAGGCAAAGGTAGTTCAGGTCATCTTCCCAAAGTGCTTTCTAAATCCCACTGTTTGTCCAATACTGTATTGGTTTATTTTTCTTATTTTAAATATTATAATATTTAATATTTATTAAATATTTATTTATATTTTATATTTATTTAATATTTGGGCTGACTTTTGAAAAACCCTATATAGATTAGATTAGACTGATTTGCATTCAGTAGGTTCGCTTGTAGCCAGAAAAGGCTGTAAACATTGAACATAGGAATAAATGTGGTACAATGATTATAATTCATTAATACAATACAAACTTTTTGTTAACAAGTACTTCTTCAGAGCACCCTCGAATTGCTTGCCTTTACAAGACCTTAGATGTGCTGTCAACTTTTTGTGAAGCAATAAGCCCATCACATTTGGATCCATGTCGGAAGTATTCTTATTAAAACTTTGCCTAAAAAAATCGTCCTTGTGCCTGTGTTATGACTATGAATATTACTATTTTTAAGATTTTCCTTTTGTACTGCATAAGTTACTACTTTATAAACATACAGAGAATATACTGTTAATATTCCTTTATCCTTAAATATTTCCCTACATGATTCTCGGGAACTCAAATTGTAAATAATTCTGATGGCCCTTTTTTGCAATTGAAATAACCTTCCCATATGCGTTGCAGCAGCACAGCCCCAAATTTCAATTCCGTATAATAAATGTTGATATATGACTCCATAGTAAATAATTTTAAGCCCTTTTTCATCAAAGACATTTTTGAAGTAACGTAACAAATATACAGCTTTACTTACTTTATCACAAATATGATTTATGTGTCCTGCCCATGTCCAGAGGTATAAAGTTTAACAGCATATATATGTACAAAAGTTAGCATAAGACACATATTATAGTATGCAGGCAATATGAACAACATAATGGAAGACAAAGCAGGGATAATTATATATGATACAAAATCAAACACTTTTTAAACCAGCTTTCACTTGGCTTATGCCAGTACGTCTCAACCTTTTTGCAATGGATACCATTCTTGTTATTTCTTAAATACATATACATTAAAAATAAACTTCCAGCATGCATCAAAGATTTATTGGTAATGATTTGTCATTGGAACAGATAGATACTACTTACAGAGCTACACAGGCATTATCAGGATAATTTGTCATTCAGATAATCTTGTACAGAATAAAAAGATTTTGAGCAAAGGTACTCTCTAACAGCATTTTTAAAAGCACCGAAATTATCAATTTTTTCTTTAAGAACATTAGGAAGTGCGCCAAATATTTTGATAGTTTCATAATACACACCTTTCTGAAAGCAAGAAAGTTTAGCACTGGGATAATGGATATTATACTTTTGTCTAGTGTTTGTTCTATGAATTACATTATTTGTTGCAAATAAGGCACAATTGCATACAAAGAATTTTAGGATCGAAAATATATACATGCAAGGAAGCGTTAATATCTTCAATCTTCTAAAAAGATCTTTACAGGAGCATCTGTTGTAGGTGTTAGTAATGATTCTTATAACCTTCTTTTGCATAAGATATATTTTTTTACTTTCTACTGAGTTGCCCCAAAATAATATTCCGTATTCCATAATAAAGTTAAATTATGCACAATACACTAATTTAAGTGTGTCAATTGAACTCACATTAACCAGCTCTCAGATAGCATAACAGGCAGAGCTGAGTTTAGGTAAGATATAAATTAAACCACTATAAATGAAAAATTATAAACAGTGATTATTTTCGAAAGAATAACAGTAAATACAGGAATGAAATAATTTCTTATGCCTCACAGCTCTTGACATATAGTCTCTACTTAATTACAGAGAAAAGCAATACAGACCATATTGGGTTGAATGAAACATTTGAAACAGTTTACTAAATCTAATCATTTTGTCTCTTGGCAGGAGTGATTGTGTTGACAGCTATCGCCAATCGTTTCCGACTACACAAGTTGAACAAGGTGGAGAAGTTTGTTATGTCTTATGGCGGTCTACGTGGTGCCGTTGCCTTTGCCCTTGTGCTCCTCATCGATCCCCATCATGTCCCCCTGCAGCGAATGTTTGTAACTACAACAATTGCTGTCATATATTTCACAGTATTCTTCCAGGTATGCATACCCTTTTTTGCTATGATATAATAATTATTTTTTTCATTAATGTGGTGTGAATAAAGATGTTTTCTCCCAGGTAGGGTTAATACAACCTAAGAAGGTGATATTGAACCAACCTATAAAAAACAATAATTAGAACTAAGAATAATAAGAAAACTAATTCTGTTTAATGATGCAATCAGTAATGGTAAAATGGTATCATTTATGGTATCAAAACAAACAAGGAAACATAATAGCAAAGGCTGTCACTCATCTATCAAAATATAGGAACTAGATAAACCTTAAGTCTTATTACGTAGAAAATGAAGCTAGCTACAGTCAAGCAATAAATATTACACAAATATAACTATTTGTAACAAAAGGCTTCACTTTTCTTAAGAAAATGATGTCAATTTTTCTTACTAATTGAGATCAATTTCACAAACATTTGTCAGCATCGTTAGTCAACACACTTCATTGTCAAGGATACAGGTTACAATGTTACTCTGTGTTTTCATTATTACCAAAATCTGAAAATGAAACAAACCTAAAAACAGAATCAACTGCTGGTATTTCAAAATTCATTACACGATGTTTATTTTTTAAAATAAATATATTTTCCCAAACCATTAAATCTATCAGATAATTTAATCGTTTAAATAATTTAACTTCAGGATTTATTTCATGGTTAAATGACTAAAAATGATCTGCTACGGCCGATTGATCAGTTTGTTTACACTTAATGTTACGAAAATGTTCTTTCGTTCTGGTTTGCAAATTACGTTTTGTCTTTCCAATATAAACCTGATCACAATCTAAACAATTAAATTGATAAATACCAGATTTTTTATTATTAGTCTTATCCCTAATAATTTTGTAATAAAAATATATAACCAACCTATTAATACAGTAAAACCTGCCTTCAGCAGAATCAAATGGGACTCTCAAAAATTTCTGTTTAACGAAGGGGTTTTCCATTTCACCTGACATAAAACCACATAGAAAAACAGTCAATCTTTCCTTGGACAATTTCCCTCCTGAACATTTCTCACCTATTAAACACACCTATTTGGAAACATCCAGAAGAATAATCCTGTCTCATCGCCTTTTCCGGTGTTTTCGTTTTTATATCCTTTTAATATTCAAGCTAATTTAGCAATCCAATCAGCAATGGTTTCAGTGTTAACTTCATTCCATTCACCACAAATTTCATTGAGATGTATCTGATACCTTTTGCAGAAACTCTCCAACCATTCATTAGATGCTTTGAATTCAGTCTTGCCAATCCTTCAGCTACCTTTTCAGCATATTTCTGTAACATAGGCCCCAATATGCAGTGAATTTTTGCCCTGACACTAACGAACCACTCCCACACTAATGTCCTGGTTTTCAGTTTTCTTAAGTTCTCTCTTTATTTTACCATAAGCACAATTTTCCCAGTACTTCAAAATTTCTGTTTTCTTCTTTAGAATCATATAAACTATGTTTGCCTATGTTGAACACCTTCATGATCTGCCATACACTCAATTTATCTCTTTCACTAGCATAAATCACTTTTACTCTCATTTTAAGATCTAGTACAATTGTTGTTTTCGAAGCCATGGTGACCATAGGAAATAAACCGCCACCTTTGTTTAAGTTTAGAGGTGTATTGTTACGCACTGAAGGATGACTGTGATAGGTTTCTCAGTATTTTTACAGTCATTAGCACACTTCACTCTTAGATAAGGTAGCAGCAATATGGCTATATTTCAACTGAAACATCATTTACTTAGGGCAAGCAATACACATTTTCACCGGGTGGTTGAAAATGTTCTAAACTATGTATTCTGGAACTGGAAATTTTCGTTAAAATGCATACTTAGATTTCCATTGCCCATGTAAGATAGTTTCCAATTAATGAAGGAATTTAGCATATTTTTCATCTCTAAATACACGGGACCATGAAATAGTTCCATTTAAGATAAATTTCCGCTTCACCAGGGGTCTGTTGAAGGCAGGGTTTACTGTATAATTACAATTTTAACTACATCATATAATTTATATCTGTATCACATATCCTATTCATATCATTTTGCTACTGCCCAACGCTTACTCTGCAAAGAGCCCTTATTTTTGGGAACCATTTTTCAAAATCTGTTCACAAATTGATTCAGTAATCATGACCATATGGGTTATTTTACCAAAAATAAATAAATAAATATTCATAGCAATGAATATTTTAATACTGTTATGTACAGATTGTATTTGTTAAACCTGTTGACGTATCCTATGTATTTGGATCATATGGATGAAAAAAAGGTTACCCTGAAGGCCGTAATTGCCATATGGGAGTGTCTAAGCTATGTAAAACTGATTACTATGACAAGCACGACTTAGATATTTAGGGCAGATCAAAACCAGTTTCCAGTAATGGACATGCTGATGATGATGTTTAGTTAGATAGATTTATTCACTGTTAATGTAACAAAGTATACATGCACCTTTGTCTGTGAGTATTGTGTTTATGTATTCTCTGTATGAAATATAGGGGATGAATAAATTGATGAATTATTTTCTTTAACACTTCTATACTTCCAAGTCATTCTAATATTGCTACTAAAGTTATACTGCAAGCACAGTCATAATTTGAATTTTGTTTTTGAATGCATTGTTATTCCAGCCAGGGACGAAGTAAGGTATGACATTTATTGAAGCACTAACTGTGTACAGGCAACAAGTTTCAAAGTCCATGAGTTGCGTGTATACAGGAGCTGCTTCCCTAAACGTCACGCCATATTTTGCCAGTAATGCCAGTATATACACCTATATTGGTAGAGAAGTAAAAAAAAATTATACTACTAATTGAAGCATTGACATGCGAAAGATCATAACTGCCAAAATGTGAATTATGTGCATTTTTAGGTTTTTCAGTGAGTAGGACATGGACTTATCTGTGCCAACTTCCAAAATTTCATATGTAACATGACATGAGTGTACACCTTCCATTTAAACCAGTTTATCTATTACTATTGGTGAAAAAGTGTATATAAACTTGGTTTTTGCTTCCCTTAAAAAAATTGCCTTTTGGCAGTTACTACCTTCACCATGGCAAGACCTCAATTTTGTACCTAAGGTCCACCATACAAAGTGCGTTCAAGCTATAACACCTCCTACAGCATATAATCATTTGTTTTCTCCATTTTTGTGGTGTGACACCTATTGAAATTCATTGCCAGTTGAGTGAGGCATGTGGTGATGCTACCATGGATGTGTCTAATGTACGTTCCTGGGTGCGACAGTTCAATGAAGGCAGAACATCGTGTGACAACAAACCAAGACAGTCACAGCCTCGCACCAGCCGGTCTGACGACATGATCCAGCGAGTGGAAAGCATTGTTTTGGAGGATCGCCGATTGAGCGTTGCAGACGTTGCCTCCAAAATTGGCATTTCCTATAGGATCTATGCATACAATCATGCATGAAGATCTGAAAATGCAAAATGTGTCTGTGTCTTCCAGGTGGGTGCCACGAATACTGGCAGACGGTCAGAAGGCTCTGCGTGTAGCAAATTGTCAGGCAGTGTTGACGTGTGATGACGGCATGAATGGAACATCGATTACATGCTGTTCTTGCAATGAAAACGTTGCCATTTTAAGAGTCAAAAACAGTCCTAACTCTCGTCACTGCCACTAGAGTTCTATGCACTGTACATTACTGCCATCTCTGTCATGCATTCACAAATGGTCCACTTGTATTTAAAAAAAAAAACAGAAGCTCCTATCTGGCCTCAGTCCTGAAAAAAAAAATAGGTGTTATAGCTTGAACACACCTTGTATACCAATATGATATTATTTAAACTTTCTTGTGAATAAATATTGGTTAAATATAATTCTATACATACATATTGTTATACTTCTTACTGTATACCCATGACAAGAAGGCTAGAGTGGTATGAAGGGCAGAGGAGCTTGAAGTGTTCATCTGCTCCGGTAGTGGAAATGAGTGTATGAGAGTACATATGAATCACCCATGCTGCCAGATCTAATATTTGTTCCAGCGATAGGTATTATGTATAGGTGAGCTATGTGACAACACTTGTGTATTTTAAACGAGCCTTCCATCCTTGTCATTCTCGAAGGCGAGCATACACCCCAAGGAGACAGCAAAAGCAATTACGTTGCACATTCCTCTAGCTTGCCTTCTTGTCCTGGGCAATCAGTAAGTATGTCAGACTTTCATGAGAAACCACATCCTTTTATTTTTTTGAAAGTGTATGTTATGGCTTTTAAATAAAATATGATGATCAGCAACTTAACTGTCTATTTTTACAGGGTATTACCATTAAGCCTCTTGTCAGAATACTTAATGTAAAGAGAGCTGAAAAGAGAAAGCCCACTATGAATGAAAGGATTCATGAAAGAGTAAGTAAAATGACACTAAATGCTGATACTTATGTGTGAATATTATTTGTTCTGCAATTGTCATGTTTTATGTGTATTGCTTGCAGTTCATGGATCACTTGATGGCTGGGATTGAAGATATTTTAGGTCGTCATGGAAATTATCATGTGAGAGACAAGTAA
This sequence comes from Mantis religiosa, assembly GCA_030765055.1. Classification (NCBI taxonomy): domain Eukaryota; kingdom Metazoa; phylum Arthropoda; class Insecta; order Mantodea; family Mantidae; genus Mantis; species Mantis religiosa. The sequence continues at coordinate 51,800,121 of CM060960.1, read as the reverse complement.
GTGGATATTCCAATGTGTAAGGACTATGATACAATGAAGCACAAAATTAATATAATTTTGAGTCGAACTAATACTTAATGCTCCACTTATTGCTAGTATTTACCTAGAACGCGTTTCATTAAGATCTTCCTAACATCTTCAACTGTGGTCGACTAATGGACGTTGGTTTGGTGAACTCCTTGGAGGTGATAGGTGCATCTCTATTGGTATCTTGATGAACTTGAAGTTTGGGTTTTCATCAAAGGTAGTGTCAAAATTAAACAATTTTCTTTCATATTTCTTTATGAAGAAATACTGGGAAAATATACACATTTTTAAGAATAGAAAGAGAGCCATAAATTTCGAAATACCAATAGTGGATGACGTCATTCAACTCATTGAACAACGCCAGGAGAGGGAGGCAGTCACCTGAAGAATTAGTCAAACATCAGCTGATGATGGGGACGTGTGATCCTTGAAACATGTCCTAATTTTAAATGTAAGTGGAGCTAAAGTGTTTTTATAGTTTGACAAGTGGGCTAAAAAGCTTTTATTGATAAAGCTCCACTGTTTATAAATACTTGTATTTTATAATTTTAATTTTTTATTTTTTTATTTCATCCTTTGGAACATAATACATATGTTACAGGATACGTCAGTTCAAGATACAAAGATAAATATAAAACGTTACATAAGACTAAAAACTGTAACAGATACAGGATCCAACAAAAGTCTAAAGCAGAAAAAGCAAATAAATATAAACTATATAAAGACCATAGAAAAATGCTATATAAAAGAAATTGTTCACAAACGTGGAGTTTACTCTACTTCATGATTTAATTCAATTTAATTCAATTCAATTTATTTTGACAATTCGATTGATATCAGACACGTCATAGTATAAAAATTACATTAATGGCTATTGTCATTATTTACAATCACTTAAAACTAATTAACATTTAAAAACTCTTATTACTAAAATTAGGCAAGTGAGTCAACCTTGTATATACTTTTCTCCACTTACAAGTTTTTTATGAAGACTAGTTTCTGGGGACTTCTCCCCTATCGTCAGTTCTGTGGTTGACTGATGATGCATCCGGTAATTCTGAAATACTTCTTTTTATTCTATATTTAAAAACTCATTTACAGAATAAAATGAATGTTGCAATAAAAAGAGTTTTACTCCCTTTTTAAAATGTACAAGGCTCTTCATTTGTTTAATATTTTCTGGTAACCTGTTGTATAATCTTATACCTTTATTGATAGCACTAGACCTGAAGATTTCTGTTCAACAACTTTGAATGTGAAAGTCATCTTTCTGACATGTATTGTATTTGTGAATATTGACATTTTTGTAATTTTGTTTTTGTAGTTTATTTTGTTTTACATGGATCACTAATTCCAAAATATATATACGTGCTAGAGGTAATATTTGATGTTTTTTTTAATAATGGCCTGATTCTATGAATATATTTCTAAATTACATTTTTCTGGGATCTGCAAATATTTACGCATAAGTACAAATTATGTATAACTGGGTTACATATAAAGCAGGTTCACTGTATTTTCTTTATTGCTTACCTATAATAAATAGAGGATATTCCACTCAGTTGGAAAGTTCTGTCTCACATAGAGAAAAACAAGTGAATACAACTGATACATATCCCTTAACATGTTGCACTGCTATTGCCATAATGATTGTTTTATTTTTTCAACATTAGCCTCACCATAAGGATGTTTACAACAGCAGAACAATATTAATATGTGTTTTTATTCATTTGTCTGAATTATCAGGTTCAAACACTTTGATAACAAGTTCATCCGTCCACTACTATTAAGAGATCACCAGGGAGCAGAACCCAAAATCCTGGAAACATATTCCAAACTTGCAATGAAAGATGCAATGGAGTATATGCGCAGAAATGCTTCAACTATAGGAAACATCTCTGGAACAGAATCCATGTCGGCCATCTTTCGTAATTACACGGCTGGGAATATTAATGGCAATCTCAGTGGCACGCTTAATGGCAGGTTAGTATTTTGCATACACAAGTGTGCAGTATTTATGAAATATTTGTCATTTTTAAAAGGTTTAGCTATCTGTTATTTAAGGACCTACTGTGACTTTTGAATGGTATGATGTTTGTCCTTGAATGCTCCCAGGCCAGCAACCAATCAGAGTCCTGCAGTGTTATCATACTGCATTTTCTGTAAGTGGGGTAATACAAGCACCAAATGAATCCATCTCTAATAAATATTATTTTTGTTAAAACAGAAATTCAAATTTTGAAAAAGTGATCCACAAGGAAGATAGGGAATTATGCTTCAAACTCTAAAAGCCCCATATTTTTAGCTCAAATAGTTTCCATAATATAAATAAATGGAATACCAATAAATTATAACAATGCATCATAAAGTAAGCACTGCTATGATCATTATTGCTTGAAATTTCATTTCATTTCATTTTATTTCATCCATATGATCCAAATACATAGGATATGTCAACAGGTTTAACAAATACAATCTGTACATAACAATATTAAAATAATAAAATATAATAAAATAAGCAGAGGGTACCTTTACTATTTAAGCTTTATTTAACCTTTTATACTCATCTATAGAGTAGACTGGGTTTTCTACGAGGTACTTTTTAATTGCTTTAAGTTTAAATTTTTCTTCTGTTATCTGTTTTATTTGATTCGGTAAATGATTGTACAATTCTTTAGATTTATTTTCTATATTTTTTTTACTTAATGTTCCTCTTAATCTGTTTAAGAAATAATTTTGTTTTGTTCTTGTGTTATGTGTATGTATGTACATGTTTTTATTTTGGTTGCTAGAATTTTTTGTTACGTATTTAATGCATTCATATATATACAATGCTGTAAATGTTAATACATTTAATGTTTTATAGAAATTTCTACACGAATCCTTCCTTTTTAATCTACAGATTATTCTGATGGCATATTTCTGGAGTCTTAATATTCTTACCATTGCTTTTTTTCTGTACATTTCCCCATAATACCACCCCATAGCATAAATGAGAGTGTATGACTGCATAGTAAATTTGTATTAGAGTTTCTCTATCCATTTGTTGTGCTGCCTGTTTTAAAATATATAGTCCCATATTTATTTTCTTTACTATTTTTTCAATGTGTTGTTTCCAATTTAGTTTGTTATCTATTATTAGTCCAAGGAAGTTAGTTTTTGTTACTTTGAGTATTTTTTTATTATCTAATGTTAGTTGCATATGTGATTGTGTTTCTTTGTTTAAGGTGATTTGCATCCATTCTGTTTTGCTTGTATTTATTACCATGCCTAGTTTTCCTAACTCACTACTAATTTTTTCAAGTATAAGATTGGATTTATTTTGTACTTCACTTTCCGTTTTTCCCTTCACTATGATTGTGGTGTCATCGGCATATCCAATGGCCAATTCCCCTGCTTCTACTACTGTTTTGAATATACTGTTTATATATATAAGGAATAAATAGGGCCCAAGTTTCGAGCCATGGGGTACACCGTAAGTTATTTTCTTAAATGAGGATCTAATTTTGTCCAATTTACCATTTGAATTATGTATAATTTCCACACACTGCTCTCTGTCCTGAAGATATGATTTCAGCCAATCTAATGGTATGCCTCTTATCCCATAATTTTCTATTTTGGTAATTAGTTGATTTATGTTTACGCAATCAAAAGCTTTTGTCAGATCCAGAAAAATTGCCACTATATGTTCTTTTCTGTTTAATGCATTTATAATGATGTCATTTCCTTTACATATTGCCTGTACAGTTGATTTCTTTTTTTGAAAACCGAATTGATAGTCTGAAATTATTTTATATTTCCTACAAAAACCTTGTAACTGATCTAGAAATAGTCCTTCTATTATTTTTGAAAAACTTGAGCACAATTTTATAGGTCTATAATTTTCTAATGCTAGTTTTGAATATTTTTTCTTATATATTGGTCTATTACTTTTTTTAGTGCTTTAGGAAATGTTCCTGTTATAAATGATTGATTACTTATATATGTAATTATATCAGCAAGTTCGTATTTACAGTACTTTAACATTTCATTTGTGAATTCATCTAATCCACACGAGCGTTTACATTTTAAGGAGTTTATCTGTTTTAAAGTTTCCTCACATGTTACTTCACGTAATACCATTGAGTTAGAAATACTGTTCTCAAATTTTTGATCAGACTGGCACTTTATGACACCTAAGGTCTTTACTACATTGATGTAATAATCATTAAATTTCTCTGTTAAGGTTATTGGGTTCTCTATTTGTTTATTTTCAATCTCAATGCAAATATTTTCTTCCCATTTTTGTTTTGTTTCTTTGTGTAATGATTCTATAATATTCCATGTTGCTTTGGTTTTATTTTCTGCATTTTGTATCAGTATTTTATTGTGTTGCACTTTGCTTCGTTTATTACTTTATTAAGAGTCTCTCCGTATTTTTCGATATAATTGTAGGATTTATGATCTAGTTTTGGGTGTTTCAGGCTATTTAGAAACTGCATACGTCTTTTAGATATAGTTATACCTTTGGTAGCCCAGTTTTCACACTTTTTTAGCTTTCCCTTTACCCTACGTTTAGGCATTACTGTATCTAGACATTTTTCTATATTTTTAGCAAAACTTCCATATTTTTCATTAATATTAGATTTTTTGTATATCTCAAGCCATTTTGTTTCTTTGATATAGTTTCTTAATACTTCTAGGGTGTTTTTGTTTACTTTTTTTTTTAAATTCTACCAGACTGTTTATTTTATTTTTTATTTTACCTAATATTTTACTATCTACTAGTTCGCCATAGTGGTCACTTATTCCGTTTCTTATTATTCTAGTTTCATAACATTCCTTGTTTAAATTAGATATCATGAGGTCAACACATGTCGCAGAGCTTCTAGTAACCCTTGTTGGTTCAGTCTCAGTCAGAGTAAGATTATTTCTGTTTAGCATTTCTAACAATAACCTTTTCTTTTTATTTTCTATTAATATGTCTATATTGAAGTCACCTATTACTATGGTGTCCCTTTTTTTATTTGTGGTGCTATTTAGACATTCTTCCAATCTTTGGAGAAAGGTATCTTTTTTTGCATTTGGAGGACTGTATACCCCTATTACTAACAGATTTCTGTTTTTTAACATTATTTCTATGGCTGCGAGTTCACTGCACATTTCGTTGCAGAAATTTTTACAGTCTATCTCTTTGTCAAAGTATAAACTTGAAAGAAGCGTAGGGACAGTGAAGCACAAATTAGTACAAAAGTGAATCGAGAATATATTGACACATTGCTTCACTCACACTGTTTATTCACAGGACATGTTTCAAGAGCTCTTGCTCCTATCCTCAGCTGATACTCGACTCGACTCGATTTGAGTCGAGTATCAGCTGAGGATAGGAGCAAGAGCTCTTGAAACATGTCCTGTGAATAAACAGTGTGAGTGAAGCAATGTGTCAATATATTCTCGATTCACTTATGTACCTATCTCTTTGTATTTAATCCCATGCTTTACATAAATTACTACCCCTCCACTTTTATGTTTTTCCCTACAGAAGCTAGACCCTACGGTATAATTTTCATAACTATTTACTTTTATTTCGTCTATTTTCAGCCCATGTTCCGTTGCCCATGTTCTGGTTGCATATTTACTATATTCTGCTCTATTAAAACCCTTTTGTTTGTAATACTTTGAACATTTTGATGAAATAGGCTAAAATTATTACGTTTCTTTCCTACCATCAAAGTTTTATTTAAAATGTGTGCCTCTTGAGTAATATTATTTGCAAAATCATTTACCTTATCTCTAGTTAAGTCTTTACCTGCCTTTATTGTCCCGTCAAAATTCTTTGTACCCCCAGCTTCTAATTGTTTCCCTGGGCCGTAAACCAGTTTAAAGTCGCTGTACACTTTTCAATGGAATTTTTCATGATCCTTTCTAGACTCATTGTTCCCTTTCTGCTCAGGTGTAGTCCATCCCTTCCTATACAGTCCATGTCCATTTGTTTATCTACATCCACAAAGACACACTTCAACTTCTCGCACATCCAACGTATATTTTCATTTACACTGTTTATGAACCTAAAGTGTATGTCTCTTCTTTTCACCACACCATTTATTATCACTAATGTTTTCGGGTATATTCTTTTGATACACTGTGTCGCACAATATAAGTCACCCATAACCTCTTCTGGGCAGGACGCTTGCTTCATTGTATTTGTTCCCACGTGTAGGTTCCGTTTCATCTTTTTCTTCTGTTTTAGTCTTCTCACTCTCGCTAAGTATTATCTTCCTCACTTGTTTGTTGGTAATTGTATTTGTAGACACTCCTAGTCTGTTTTCCAGTTCGTTTTGGATTTCCAGATAGTTGAATCTGTTTTTTGTTTCCAGCACTTGCATTTGTGTAGCTAAAACCTGTTTTGCTTTTCTTCTATGATTTACGTTTTCCCATTTGGTAGTCACGTTTTCCTTAATTTCTCTTTCCAGTATCGCTTTTTCTTCTTTTAGCTTTTGGTTTTCTAGTCTTGTTTCTTTAAGTTCTTTAGTTAGTATTTCGATTATAAGCTGTAGCGATGATACGCTTTCTTTGTCTTCAACTGCCGGTTCCTCGATTTCCTTGTTGTTTACTTGACCCACGTGCACTGCCGGTTTCTCGATTTCCTTGTTTACTTGCTCCACATGTTTCTCGATTTTCTCCTCTTCTGCTTGGTTTTTACTGTTGCTTTTATTTGTACTTTCGTTTCGAGGGGTTTTACTTTCCCCATTACTGCTTTCCTTTGCGTTTTTGTGCTTATTGTTATTTAATTCTTCACTATTTCGGAGCTTTGCTTTATAGTTGCACTGTTCCGCCGCCATCTTGAACTGAAATGTATTTATGTATGTGTGTAAGTATATTTGTAATTACTCAGAACTGAAATGTAAACTATTGACATGATGTACTTTTAGAATTACTTTGAACTATCCAAGGTATTTGTTAAATTTGAGAGAGAGCAAATAATACGCTTTCTGTTAACTTTGGAATGCTGTATCTGCAGAACATGAGCCATCACATGATATTATGTGTATGTTAATGAATGCTTCGTTTATTTACTCTAGAGAATTCAAATCATTATTATTTAGTTCTTCCGTTTAAAAACCAGCAAAAAGTGTATCAGCTGGATCAACTTGCAATTCAAATGAGACATGAAGTAATCTGAATTTCCCTTTACCACTGGCATTACAATCCAAGTGAGTTAGTGCAGGCTGAAATAAAATGTTTGCAAATGGAAGTCGTAATTATAAACTGACTGACATTGAACGACTTATACATAAAGAAATTGATGAGGTAACACAAAAATACTAGAAAACTTGCACTAGACATGCAGAAAAACTACAAGAAGATGACCTATGGAAAGAAACAGCACATGACGAGATTTTGGAGCCTATCATTATAAATTTGCAAGACTCAGATGATGAAGACAGTGACAATGACAAATTGTCTCTTGACGTAAGTGACATTGACAGCTATATGAATGAACCACTGGCAGTTCTATTGAATTAGTAAAGCAATTAAATTGATAAATGCCAGATATTTTATTATAGGAAATTTTATCCTTTTTAGAAAAGTACAGCAAATTTGTTGTATTATATTTATTTTGAGGAACCAAAATTATACCAAATTCTTTAAACAGTTTTTGAAACTGTTTATTAGCCCAAGTATGGCAAGTAGATTTTTAAAAATTATAAACATCTTTTAGTTTTTTACGAGTAGAAACATCATTTACATTTTTTTATGTTTAATTTTTCAATCTTTGTATGTATAAATTCTTTATTAAAACCATTAATTAAAGCAGTATTAATAATGTGTTTATATTCTCTATTAAATACCTCCTAATTTAGATGTGTATTTATATACCTGGCTGCACCATGGCTGAGTGGTTAGACCACTTGGCTCTCACCTAAGTGGCCCAGGTTCGATCCTGGGTGACCACAAAGTGGTATTTGTGGTGGTCAACATGACACTGGAGTGGGTTTTCTCTGCATCCTCCAGTTTCCCCCACCATTCCACCAAGTTCTCCATGATTCATCTCTCCAACATCCCAGATGTTGGGCCAACCCCTCAACCCTGGTATCTCAGGTCAAATGCTTCGGCTGCCTTGCTCTGAGGAAACCTGAGCGACTCCTAGCACCAGCATTGGTGAGGAAGGGAGTAAAAAATTATGTACCTGTAAATTTAACTTTTAAAAACAGCAAATTTATCTGAAAAAGGGTTAAAACTAGTCTCTTGAATTCTGTGGAAAGTTCATCAATTTGCTTAAAAAAAAAATAAACGAAGTTTCTGACAAATAATTATATTTTATTGTAATATTTATTAATTCTGTTGTTAGCTTCTGTTTTTTTTTTTTGCATATATCTTGTTTATTAGTTTCCTAAATTCTTTGACGGCGTTCCAGAACCCTTCCTCCAGAGTTTTCCTCTATTTCCGTAGATTATCCATGCAAATTTTCCGTAGGATATCTTGCAGTTTCATTGCTCAGTTACTGACCATTTCATATTTCTTCTGCATAATACATTAATTTATAAGGTATAGATAATATATGCCTTACAAATTAATACATATTGTAGACTTATAAGGGGATCAGCCATAGAAGTTAATTCTAAAATGGATTTCACAGGTCAAAAAGTCTGTGTAACTCTGGGTAGAATATGATTTTCATAACAGTGTTCCTTTTTTTTTGTTTATTGCAGCACTAGTTTCAGCCAGCTAGATTCCAGCACATGGAACATAGATATGCAAGAACTAGAGTACAATCCATCTAAGAAAGACTTAACTGATGCTAGAATTCATCATCTTCTTGCAGAAGAGCTTTGTAAGCCATATCGCCGAGTAAGTACCAAATTCATCAGCCTTTTAGAGATACATATCTGTACTCAAACCTTTTTTAATACTGTTTTATATTTATATAAGAGGTGCTACTCAAGAAATCCTAAAATTTATACTACATGACAAAGCGAGGAGGCATAGTGCAAAATATGCTAACAACAGAGATGTTTACGTGAGCTTATCGCACACACGATGAGTTCAGTGTATGTACACTCTGTTCGGATACAATTATGTTTTCAGAACAGCGATGTGTCATACATTGGCAGGCAGCCCACCTTGGTAGTGTAATGATAGCGAGTCTGGCTCACGTGCAAGAGGTCTCGAGTTCGAATCTTGGTCAGAATGAGTTACCTGGATAAGGTTTTTTCCACAGTTTTCCCTTATCCTGAAAGACGAATGTCGGGTAATTCTAAGCTCTATGGACCCTGGGCTCATTTGAGCATCATTTCACCCATTCCATTCATCGTCCAATATGACTTAACGTAAATTAAAAAAAAATGGCAGGCATGAGAAATTATAGATATAAACTTATAATAGATATGACATGATTGAATATTGTGACAAGGAGAAAGAAAGGGGAATCAAAATCCCGGCTTTCTAATAAGTGACGCCATCGATTTTTTCCAAGTCCTTCGTACTTTCATACAACTATGATGTTTAATATTATTTATTTACTTTTTAGTGCAATTTCGTGCTGGAGGGCATTCTTTAAACATTACTGAAGTCATAACTTAATTGTTCATTTATTTACTTACTGTGTATGTGGCTATACTGAAGCATTCAGTGCAGCCAAACTATCCTTGTTTCTCCAGTGAAATTTGCAAAAACTAGTGTTACTTTTCCTAGAAAAATTGCTCACCCCTATATGTTCAATTATATGAATTCCCAGGAAAACATTATAAAGAACGTTTACTGTATTTATTTATCCATTTATTTGTACTGTTTTGCAGCATCGGAGGTTAAGCTATAGCAGGCATGCTGTCAATGATCGTGACCTGTCAACACAGCCTGTAAATTATCGCATGCATATGAATATTCGACGTATGGTTGGGGAGAGGAAACATCATCATAAGAGAAGCAAGCGTGCAGGAAAAGTAAGTAATGTGCATATGAAAGGTTTTTTCTCAGAATATAAAGTAGATGAATTAACTATCACATAACTGATATTACATTACCATTGTAAGACTATTTCCTTGCTTTACACAGTCAGATTTCTGATCAGTTTCCTATAGTCCAGTATGTTGCTAAAAAATCTGATGCTGGCTGAAATAAGATAGTCTATAAAGCATTAACGTATGCGAAGGAGTAAGCAACCAAGCTGATAACCATTCTGATTGTCTTAAGAAAAGAGAATCTACCATAAACCCACAAGAAGACTACCAGAGGTACATTCCTGCAAACAATCATGTATGTTGGATGTACAAGGGTTGGATAAAAGGTAATGAGAACAATTTTTTTTCTTCTCTGAAATGCCTTTATTGACAGGAATACTTACAGTTACACACCTTTAATATAATGGCCCCTGTAGTTTATGACCTTTTGCCAAATGTTCAGAAAGTATCATATACCATCTGTACATCTATTTCTGTTGTCCCATGGAATGTGGTCATTTTAGCATGAGCACTGGATTAAGGTGATTTTGCAGGAACGTGCAGTAGTAGGCAGCATCTATTATCACCCTCGGTGGTACAGCGTGATGCATTATTACCCCATCATTGACATAAGCCACAGTGATGGCATGCGCTTTCTTTGGATGAGGAAAATTGGGAGCCTCCATTCATTGGATTGGTGTTTCAATTATGGTTTATACGAGTGAGCCCAGGTTTTGTTCATAATGATGGTTCATCGAAGAAAGTTGTTACGTTTCCTTTGGTACCAATCCAACAAATCTTGTGTGACTACAAAATGGTGCTATTGTTGCACCTCAGAAAGCTCATGGCGTATCCAAGGTGCTGCAATTTTGCAGTAACCCAGAATGTCGAGCATAATGTGGAGCAAAGTTTTGAGGCATACTCTTACTTACTTACTCTTGCTGCCAACTCAAGCGCTGTCCATTGGTGATCAACATCCAACAAGAAAGCAAGGAGTTGAACTGTATTGTTCTCCACGTGGGGTTGTCCTGCTCGGGGGTTACCCTTCACAGCTTCTCTGCCTCCTCTGAACACTTTAACCCATTGTGCAACTTAATTGTATGCATCACCACAAGTTTCATGCAGTCCCTGAAAACATTCTTGAATACTCCAACCTTGTGCCACTTTAATTTAGAGCCAAGGACATTGCTGTACCACTGTAAACATGATATTACGGCTGTTGCACTATTGCTATGAAGTTTTACAGTTTACACACTGCAGTACAGTGACAGAGTACTATTCCTGCTCACTGCAAAAACTCGTCTAACAGGCCTTCAATTTGTCAACACAGATGGGAGCTCGTCAACCCACTGGTTTTATGTTACAGCCATGTTACCCTACTTTGTATCCAACCCTTGTATGTACAATAAGTATCTTCCAAATGCAAGTCAACACACTCTTTCATGTATTTTTTTATAACATTTACCTTTTACCTGAAGCACAAGTAAAAGTTACGAGGGCTGTTCAATAAAGAATGATTACAATTTTTTTTTGACAACGTACCTTTACTCATCCTCATAATTTAGATGGTGCTTCTCAAAATAGTCTCCCCTGAATGCAATACACTTGTCCCAGCGTTTCTGCCAGTCTTCAAAGACATGCTGGAAACCATTTTTTGAGAGATCCTTCAAAATCGACTCCGCAGCCTTCACCACTGCTTCTGATGATGGATAATGCCTCCCACAAAGTCGTTTCTTCAAGTTAGGTAATAGAAAAAAATCACATGGAGCTAAATCCGGACTATAGGGAGGGTGAGGGATGCACTTCATGTTGATTTTTGCAAGATATTCAGCAACAACATTGGCAATATGCGGCTGCACATTATCGTGGTGCAGCATCCAGCCTGCTTCACAGAAATGTGGTCTTTTGCGCCTGATATGCACTTGCAATGTTTTCAGGACAACCCTGTAGTATTGTCCAGTTACTGATGTGTGTGCAGGTATAACACACTGATAAACTATTCCATGAATATCAAAGAATGACATGACTATAACTTTTCCAGCAGAAGCAACCACTTTTGCTTTTTTGGGGGTTGGTGATGGAGATTTCCACACTGAGCTTTGCTGTTATCTCTCAGGATTAAAATGATGTAGCCAAGTCAACAGTCTTGGAACCTACTACGCACAAACACGTCTCATGTGTAATGTTTCTGTCACCAACATGTGGGTGGCACCCAATGAAATGTTCAGTATTTCAGAAAGTGATCTTAAGGTAATTTGTCGATCCTCTCTTACAATGGCAGCAGCACTGTTGATGTTTTCTTCTGTAAGAGCAGTAACTGGAGCACCGGGTCCACCTTCCTTTGAAACTGATTGTCTTCCCTCTAAACATTTTAAACCACCTTCGAACTGTGCTGTATGGAAGAAAAGACTCTCCATAGGCCTCCTGTAACATTGTATAGGCCTCAACTGAAGATTTGTTGTGACTAAAGCAGTATTTCAAAGCCGCACATTGTTCCTTATGTGTTACCTCCATTGCAGCAGTAGGTGATACTAAATATGTCTGAACTTGCCTTGTTCTCACAGGCGGCAACCAGGAGTATCAACAATGAAACTACTACGGCCTGTTTATTTCACATTCAGCTAACAGAATATAACAAGATTGAATTTTAGAGCGAAAAATTATGACCGTAAAAAGATTATGACAATTCTTTATTGAACAGCCCTCGTAAAAAGGTGTTATAAGAACTTGTATTCTATTATAAAATTTGTAAGCATTTCCTCTGTCATACTAAGTTGCAGTGGTTTTCTTTACAGGATGGAAAACAGAATCATGTGAGCTTCCCAGGGATTACTCAGAACGGCTCAGCAAAGCAGTTTTCACATGGTAAGAGTTCTAGTTCTTCAATTTTAATTTTTTCTTTCTCACCAGATAATATCCTGGGTTAAAAGAAACAGATGAATTTTAATATAAAAATTATTTGTGGTTGGTTTATTGACACTCGTCACTTACTTTTTCATATATTTATGAGAGATGAATTTTACTTATGCTTTATTCACTTCTGCATTTCTTGCAGATATATTAAATCTTTAGGCACTGAACCTTGACTATTTTACTTAGCTCAATTGATACCAAAATTAAGGGATGCAATGAATAAACAATCGTAATGGATTTCAAAGGAGCATGATATATTTGCCAAAACGCATGCAGGTGCATTTGGGTTGAATAGTTTCACAAAGTGCTGTGAGAAAGCGGGTTCTTAGCAGGGATTCTAAGTGGATAACACTTGACTCCATTTGAAAAGGCGTTGTTCGGACCCTTAATAATGGCATGACCTAGACTAATAATCACAATGGACAAAATAGTCACAAAAGGAATTTTGGTATGAATAAAGACAGGCTTCGAGAGGTGAAAGTCACACGCAGCTACAGTGAGGACACAACTGGGCTGGCGGTCCATTAAGAAAGACATAACTGGTTCTGCTTTCGCAGAAGGCAGACCAGAACTGAGGAAAAATGGTATTTATTGGTTCCTACGTAAATAACGATTTAAGTGTTATCGCGTTATAGATTTTTTGTTAGATGGAATGGCATCTTTGATGTTTGAGCAAATTAGGTTTTTTAAGGAGTAATGGTTGACTGGTGCTAGTTGAAGACTTTTTTGAATTTATCAAAAGCCCATGGATGGTAAGTAAATTGCTCAAACATCAAAGATGCCATTCCATCTAACAAAAAATCTGGTATATATCAAATTGAATGCAATGACTGTAGTCAAATTTATATTGGAAAAACCAAAAGAAATTTAGAAACAAGAGCAAAGGAACACTTCAGGAACATAAAATATAAACAATTAGAAAGATCAGCAGTTGCCACGCATTTTTGGGGAAAAAAAAAAAAAAACAAAAAAAAAAAAAACAACAACATAAATCCAGAACCAAAACTACTAAAACATATATCAGGAAAATAAGAACTGTTCACATGGGAACAAATCTTCATTTCAAAAAATAGAAACAAAGTATTCAATTTCGACATCCCCCAGAAAGATTTTTCCAGCAAGTTTCTCGAACCGCCATCAGAGGAGACCTATGACAAAATATCGCCAGCTACACCACTGAGAACCAGTCGATGTCTGGTTGAGGATGGAGGCAAATAGTCTCTGAAACATGTTTCGGGAAAATTTAAAAGTAAGTGTTGTTTAGTGTCATTAATATACTCCCTTTAAATTTAATTTATTACAACAATACTGTTTTCAACACTTCCAAAAAAGGAATAGTAGTTTTGATACTACACACTTGATAGTGATTATATTAGTCCTCAAAGTGCAGATGCAGGATTTTGATGAAGTGGTTAAAACAATGTGGAGGAGCAATGTTCGTACCTCACCAAAGCCACATTATTACATTCCAAATCACTTTTGAATTAGCCGCACCAGTTACATTTGCAATGATCATATGACTATGTCGGTGTCATAACCTACATTTCGCCAAGCATGTTGCAACATAATGCTTATACTTTGATGTGGCAAATTGATTGTAAATTACAGAGTGAAGTTTGATGATGAAATAACGATCATGTATCTTCACTTGTAGTTCAGCACACTACAGTCTTACAACAGTGGCAACCATTCTGATATAGAGCTTATAATGGTGCCGGTAGACAAGTGTGGAGTTTTGTATGGAAACAATACAGACCACTGTTGCTTTAATGGTCGTTTGTTATTCTAAGCATGCTTTCGTATGGTTTTGAGCATTCGAGGTCAAAGGTGTCTCTTATAAACTGCATTTATCTTAATTTAAAAATACAATGTGACCGCATTAAATTACTTTTGTTTAGATTACATCAATGAAGTTTTACAAGAATCAGAAAATGACGGAGGAGGAGATGCAACCAAAAATACAACTAATAAAGAAGATTGGGATAGTGCAATCACCTTTACTGCTAAGACATCACGTAAGCACTTGTTTGTTTTTTACCTAGTAGCTTTCACAATTTTTAATGTATTACTTGCTTGATACTAACTGCTGCATTTTTCTCCCTTTATTTAATTATAGCTTTTCATAATAAGCATATTGGTGTCCTTATCTTGTAATGTACACTACACATGCTATATAAATTTATATACTTTGGGTGCAGAAATTTAATTTCTCTAAGCATTATAAATAGCATTCCAAAATGGATAAAATAGAAAATTAATGTCAGCTTATCCTTGTCTAGAGAAATATACTTCATTTTCTTTAATCTGACTATAATGTTTGTGTAATTTTTCAAAGCTTTTAATTTATATTTAACTATGTTTTAGAAGTTATTTTTATTTGCATACTAAAGGAAAAAAAGCTAAGGTTTCATTTATTCTTTTGAGAGTGGAATATTAGCAATTGTGATAGATCTGGTTTCCTTGCTTTGGCTTATTGGAATAACTCATCTAAATTTACTATTTTTATAATGTTCTCTTATTTGAAAAAAGAAAGAAACAAAGAAACAAAGGGTAAAAAGCACCACGTGAGTTCAGTAAAGATATGAACTGTATAAAGTTTATAGGTTTTAGCTTAAACCATCATTTTGTAAACATCCTAGGCAAATAATGAAAAGGTAACATTTGCTGAAAAAGATGCAAAGTTACACATTTACCATGCTTCTTCATGAACATATGGAACTTGTTAGACATATATTGCAATTCTAACCTAATCCTTGTTTCAAATAAACTTGCCCCATATCTCTTAACGCTCACGTAAACTATAATGTGTTTCAAATGGGATGATGTTTGTCCTTGAGCGCTATGAAACGAGCAACCAATTGGAGTCCTGCGGTGTTGTTGTGTTGCATTCCCCCTAAGTGGTGTGTGACGAGCGAAAAATGAATGAATCTCTATTAAATACTATTCGTGCTAAAACAAAAATTCAGATTTTGCAAAAACTGATCCATGAGGAAGGAGAGAGTAATGCAACCCATTCAACCCAGTACAACATCAATTTGCAGTATTCCATAGTTTAGTTCACAGATTAATCAACATTCCGCTAACAAAAACAGAATATGAACAGGAGTACACTCACATACACCAGGTTGCCGAACTGAACAACTATAACACAAATTTCATCAAAAAACTGATCTACAGACACAAAAGAAACAAATACTTAAGGGACATTACTACATTAAAAAACCTAGAAAACCCAAACACCAGATATGGAAAATTTACATTTCATCCCAAATACTTCAAAAAATTTGAAAAGATATTTAAGAGCTTCAACATAAAATTAGTCCCTCAAAAAAACACAACATCCGCAACTTACTAAACCACCCTCTAAAAAATAACACACCGAAAACTCAATTATCAGGCATTTACCAAATGAGTTGCCAGGATCGTGACAAGATATACATTGGTAAGACCAAAAGGAATCTAGGAACAAGAATGAAAGAACACTTCAGAAATATTAAATTCAAACAAATGGACAAGTCGGCCGTAGCACATCACTTTTGGTCTGAGAATCACAACATAAAACAAGAAATAGAACTGATCAAACAGGCAAAGAAACCTCTGGAACTACAGATTTGGGAAAACATATTTATTACGAAAAAACAGGACCTCTTGATGAATTTTGAAATTCCCGCGGTAGATGACGTCATCAAACTTACCAGGACGTTAGATGGCAGCACAACACCAAGCCAGATGCAGACACCGGATGCATCATCAGTCAACCACAGAACTGACGATAGGGGAGAAGTCCCCAGAAACTAGTCTTCATAAAAAACTTGTAAGTGGAGAAAAGTATATACAAGGTTGACTCACTTGCCTAATTTTAGTAACAATGGCACTCCACTTTCTGAAATACTTCTTTTTATTCTATATAGAGAGTAATGTATTTAACATAACCGTAAAACCCCATATTTTTAGCTCAGTTTTCCTAATACAAATAAATAAAGTAGATACTGTTATATTATAACAATGTATTGTGACTTAAGCACTGTAATGAATATCATTATTGGTTGGCATGTATGCGTGAACGTATATTTGAAATTACTCAGAATTGAAACGTAAACATTTGACATGATGTGGTAGAAGAAATATGTACTTTGAATAAGCCAAGGCGTTTGTTAAATTCAATGAGAGGAAACATACACTTCCTGCTGGTCTGGCAGAATGTGTCTGGTCACATTATATCTTTGTTTATGAATGGTTCGTAATCTCTATTTACTCTAGAGAGTTTAAACAGCATTATTCAGTTTATCTGTCATGAAAATGTGTATCAGCGAGATCATTGAGACACGATCTGCCTTCCCCCTTACTACTGCTAGAACAATCCAATTGAGTTAATGTGGGCTCGAATTATGCTGCAAACAAAAATAATATTTTTAAACTGACTCACGCTGAACTACTTATTCACGAAGAAATTGACAAGGAACACAACAAGACTGGGAAAACTGTGTGGGGCATCAGATAAACTACAAGAAGATGAGTTTTGGAAAGCAATAGCACGTAACAAGATTTTGGAACCTATTAATTTTCAGTACTCAGACGATGAAGACAATGACAATGACGAATTATCTCTTAACGTAAGCAACATTCACGGCTATATGGATGCACTGCTGGTATTTTCATTGGATTAGAAAAATAAGTAATTCATAAACTATAATTAATTTTAAACTAAATATTTAAACCATTTGCATAATAGACGAATGTCCATGTTGCAATTGTGATTTCAACAACTGCATTATTATAAAACTGTGGAAAATTTAGTTTGCGTTCCCTCATATCTAGCGCCGCGAACACTCGCAAGTGTGCGAGAGAGAGGGAACTATAAAAGGAGTGGGGAAAACGAGGTGGCAACGTGAAAGCTCTAATGTTACAGGTAGAACTCTTCCCATTTGAAACACATAATAATCACCTGTCATTGGCTGTTGCTTATTATAGACTGTTGTGCAGTAAAAATGAGTTCATTATTTAACATGATATATCTTAATATGTTTGAAGAGAATTGTCAAATTGATATTTTCATAACAATATGAACTAAATATATTACGTCACAGAGTTAATTTAACTGAAATGCATGTTAATTCTTAACACAAAATAAAGTGGAGGATATTTTGCTTCAAACCTACCTCCCGGGATGATTGACGATAGCACGTGCATTTATTGGTAGTTGTAACATGGTTGTTTATGTTACATTTACCACTGACCTTGCTTTGAACTGGATTTGTCATACATTACCATTCAACGTGTGAGTTGAGTTGAGTTTAATTATAAACTTGTATTTTGGCATGTCTTCACATCTTTATTTGCATGATCTTCCTGGCAATTATTATGACGTTTACTGCAGGTTTCCTCGTGGCACAAAAAGCATTAGCCAATTAGGGGAAAGGGAAAGGCAATGGTACACGGAGGGATACATGTCAGCAGGACAAGGTTATTTGAAACAAGGGTTAACATCGAAATTTAACTGTATTGGAACACCACAGTGAAGCGAAATAATTATTAAGTTATAGATGAGTCATATTTGTTACACATCAACTTCACTTACATACCTAATTTGAGGATATGTTTCGCAAACAATCATTCGCATCATCGGCTCACGATGGTTCGCAAAACATGTCCTCAAATTAGGTAAGTAAGTGAATTGATGGAAATTAATCATTTCTCCACACTAGCCGTATATAGGCTAAGATATTTGATGGATAGAGTCAACATGAAAAATTCAATGCCATGGCCGGGATTTGAACCATGCATATACTGGTTTCCGTCCAGTCGCTCTTAACCTTTGAGCTACCATGGCCAACGTGCCTTCCTGACGAGTCAACTGGAGAATTTAATGTCAGGAAGGCACGTTGGCCATGGTAGCTCAAAGGTTAAGAGCGACTGGACGGAAACCAGTATATCCGTGGTTCAAATCCCGGCCATGGCATTGAATTTTTCATGTTGACTTTATCCATCAAATATCTTAGCCTATATACGGCTAGTGTGGAGAAATGATTAATTTCCATCAATTAACTAAAATAATAAGAGTTAAATGATGAAGCCTGGGACTTAAGTACTTACGATAGTAAGTCGCCACAAACGGTGTATCTCGGATGCGAGAGCCCCTAGTGGTCTACCGGGGAAATAAACGAGTCAACTGGAGAATTTAATGTCAGGAAGGCACGTTGGCCATGGTAGTTCAAAGATTAAGAGCGACTGGACGGAAACCAGTATATCCGTGGTTCAAATCCCGGCCATGGCATTGAATTTTTCATGTTGACTCTATCCATTAAGTAAGTGAAGCTGATGTGTAATAAATCCGACTCATCTATAATTTAATAAAAGGTTAACATAGTTCAACTCTAACCTAGAACTCCATTCTAAACAGCCTAACCTAATCTTAGGTAAACTTGGTTATCTAGCATCTTTAGAGACCCAATAGATAGTGTGTAGAATGAAGTGTTTAACATCTATTTCGCTTTTCATTGATTGCCAAAGATTTTCACAAAATAATGGGTTTCAGAAGCCTATGACATGCACCTTGGGTTCTCTGGCTATTTATAATTATTTATTTAATTGTTAGCTGTGTGATGATTATCTTTGCTCTTTTTAATGTTGAAGCCCTGGGGGTTATAAAGAATATACTGCATTTGTTTGCATAATTACTGACCAACACTATTTTGCTTTTTGTTCATTTTGTAGAACAGAAATTTAAATTATTTGTAGTTTATTTTTGGATAGCATTTTAACTTTTATAATTCACTGTCTAGTTTTAATTAATTAAATAAATATATAAATAAATCATTGTGTCTAAATGTGTGAATTTCTACTTTCTCTACAATCTGCTCAGCTATAGTAAGCAGGAAAATATTGCATTTCACCAAAACATTTCTAGATGTCACTGGAAATGCACATTTTGGTGT
This sequence comes from Mantis religiosa, assembly GCA_030765055.1. Classification (NCBI taxonomy): domain Eukaryota; kingdom Metazoa; phylum Arthropoda; class Insecta; order Mantodea; family Mantidae; genus Mantis; species Mantis religiosa. The sequence continues at coordinate 51,780,326 of CM060960.1, read as the reverse complement.
CCCCTGAATTTAACAAATATGATTATCACATTCACGTGACTTTCTTTACTCTCTGCCATTTATTATATGAGGGTGAGTCAAATGAAAATCTTAAATTTGTAATAACAAATCAAAATTTTGCGTCATTATCCTGTAAGTTGGTAAGCGTGCTACAAACAGCATGCAGCCTGTAGGTGGCAGCATAGTACAGATGCACACATACCGTCGCAGTATCAGTGTAAAGATGGCCGCCCCACTTGCGACTTGCACCAGTGAAGAACAGCGTTCTGTTATTCGGTTTTTGCGTAGTGAAGGTGTGAAACCTATTGAAATTCATTGACGAATGAAGGTTCAGTACGGTGATGCATATTTGTCACAGCAGCAGGTCTACGAATGGAGTAGGTAGTTTGCAAATGGTGTGACTTCAGTGGAAGATGCTCCACGTCCAGGTCAGGTACAACGAGTTGTGACTCCACAGAACACTGCAGCAGTTGAAGTCATAATGAAGGAAAACTGCCAAGTGACACTGAATGACATTGCAGCATGTTTACAGATTAGTCATGGGTCAGAGATACGCCACGCGGTGCATGAGTGGTTGCGTGAACTACCAAAAAATTTTTATCTAAAGGCATTTATTCACTTTGTAAGCACTGGAGGACTTGAATGGAGCTTTGTACTGCATGTACAACAGTTTCAACAATCATAGACCTGCACTTTGAATGTCTTCCTCTTCCACCATACTCGCCAGACCTTGCCCCCAAGTGATTTCCATATGTTTGGACCACTCAAAGACGCAATGGGAGGAAAGAAGTTGCGGTCCGATGAAGAGGTACGCCATGCGGTGCATGAGTGGTTGCACGAACTACCAAAATAATTTTTTTCTAAAGGCGTTTATGCACTTTGTAAGCGCTGTAGGACTTGCATTGAGCGTGGGGGAGATTATGTTGAAAAGTGATACAGCTTTGTACCACTTCTGCACAATAAATGATATTTAAAAAAAATATTTAAGGTTTTCATTTGACTCACCCTCATAGTAATAAATAACCTTTGCAGAAATAGAACCAAATAAAAAATAATATCTTGGGAATAGTTAATGCCACAAAAATAAATATTCTTAATGAGTAAGGATTATGATACAAAGAAGCACAAAATTAATATAATTTTGAGTAAGACTAGTACCCCAAGCTCCATATACTGCTAGTGTATACCTAGAGTGTATTTTGGTAGGACCTTCCTAACATCCTCAGCTAATGTCGGCTGTTTAATTCTGCTTTGGTAAACTTCTTGGAGGTGACAGGCCATCTCTGTTGGTTATCTTGATGAACTTGAAGTTTGGGTTCTCTCCAAATTTGGATTCAGTGCTGAATGGGTCAAAAAGAAAATTGATAAACTCAAAAGACAACAGAGATGCAGACAAGTAACTACTTCTCATCCAATCAGTAATAAAACTTCATGCAGAAAATTTACATTCCACCTTAAAGCTACACATCTTTTCCAAAAAGTCTTCAAAGAACAAACCATTATTTTGGCTCCACAGAACAAATGTAAAAGCAGAAAAATGTAAGCAAATGCAGTATTTCAGTAGCTCAGAATTTGTGATGATGTGTAACCCTATAAATCCAAATGGTATAACAGTAATACCATCTTATTTCAATAATGGAGTATTTATCAGAGAGGTTTAAAATGTGAGTCTTTTTACGTAAGTATAATAGCAAGGAGAACCTGTATTATTTCATTTTTAAATACAATTATTGTATTTGGCTTTTATTTGACTATTGCACATGTTTGTTTCTTTCTTTCTGAAGGTTCTTGTAATAAATTTATATTTAAGTGAAAAAATTCCCAGCATAAAATTTCCATATATATATAATACCAGTTGGATGTTCCTGTTGGGAACTTTTGGGCCAATTTATACAGTATGTGCAAAAAGTATGGAATATCACTTATAACCTCTTAAACTTTAATTTTAGGAAACAATTGTTTTTACAAAACCTGTTCATGATAAATCATACAATATGATATGGCAAAGGCCATCGTAGGAATCGAACTTCCACCAGCTTGATTACATTTGTCATAAAGGAATTCGGAGTTATAGAATGCTTACGTTTCAACTAGAAAGTATTTAAGCTGACCCAATGTAAGTCAAAAGAACAGTCAATGAGCAGTTAGTGATCAGTCAATAGAGCAGTCAATGGGCAGTTAATAGAGCCATCATATGCTATCATGACTGTCACAAGAATCTAGTTGCAAGGGTTTAACTTATACATCTGGGGGTTTATATAAGTCTATTCTAAGGTAAGTTTAGGTGTATCCCCTCAAGCAAAGGCCACCTATGGCCCTTATGTACTTATTTAATCAATAAACATGGCTTATGTACTAACTTGGGGTTAGTAAACTTTTCTCGCCTTCAGAGCAGTTATGTTCCCTACCTTCTCCAAGTAGCCTTTGCTGCTCAGAGACCCAGCATGTTTAACCCTTTGTTAGTCCCAGTCCCTGGACGACTAACAGAGGGTTAAATGTACCCTATATTAATATTGACATATTTCAGTAAGATTTTATATATGCATAAGTACATAGAAATTTTACCCATTCAGCTTATTTTGCGATTAGATTATTACACATATTTCATGGATTTGCAAACTCGAGACATTGGTAAAATCATGTAGAGTAGACCCTATTAACATTACTTAATAATGAATTGTTTTAAATCTTGAACTGAAAATCTTTGAAAATGATTTTTCTCAATGAACATGAAAGAATTGGAGTCTTAATTATGGCTGGTTATGGAGCAAGAGGAGAAGTCAAAAAGAGATATGTGATTTGTTGAACAAAGTAAATCAGAATAGAAACATAAGACAATTAACAGTTCTGAAAATGGTGTATTGTTTAATGAATCCAGAAATGCAAAAGACAAACCAAAACTTGGAAGGCTAAAGAACATTTCAGATGAAGAAAATTTCCCAGTATGCTGTTATCCATTGAAGATCCCCATAAATCTACCAGCGAGGTGACATGTGAATACAGTGTGAATCATAAATCATCATGGACTGGACTATGCTACGGAGGGGATTTAGCATGGAGGTCCCAACTTGGACTTTTGTACCTATGCCTCCAAGTGGCACACCCCAGGAGGAAGTTTGAGGTGAGAGGAGAGAGAGGGTGGCAGTCTCGAGGAGACACAACAGTGCAGAGGGCAGGGTCCTGAATTTTACCAGTTAGAAATTCCCCCGTAGGACAGTACAACCAACATTCCAAACTACTGTGGTCCAGAAAAGGCCCCACCGGACTTGGTTCGAAGACTCTTGGTAAAACTTCCATCCTGCCATGCAACGCCGAGACACCTGCCGACACTTCTACCCTGAAAGAGACCATCAGAGAAGAAATGATGTGATATGATAATGAAGATTCAATTCAATTTATTCATCCTTTAAATCTCCATACAAGATTGTGGACACGTGAAAACAAAAATATTTACAAAATTTAAGTAAAAAATTTAAATACAGAAATTACAAAAAAGCATGTATAAGAGTAAATGCCAAAATATAATAATATAACTTAACTTTCCAAATACTCTTGAATAGAATAAAATCATGCTTCACTTAAACATTTCTGTAGTTTCAATTTAAAACTCTTTTGGTTGTCAATCTGTTTTAAATAAAGAGGTAACTTATTGTACAGTTGGGTACCACTATAAGTGAAGGAATGTTTGTATAACGTGGTATTATGACTAATTGCTAGTAGGTTTGAACTGTTTCTTGTATCATGCTGGTGTGTCACTGCATATGTTTTAAAGCAACTTAAACTAGCTTTTACATGTAAAAGAACTTTGTATATGTATAAACATGGCAGGGTTATAATTTTCAGTTTCTTAAACTACATTCTATAGCTCACATGTGGAGGTTGGTTCACTATTATTCTGATGACTCTTTTTTGCATTCGAAAAACCTTTTCCGACGTATTTGAATTACCCCAAAAGATGATAGCATAGTTCATAAGGGAATGAAAATATGCAAAATATGCCAAGATGAAATAGAGAGACAGGAAATTTGATGTACCATATCGTATGATTTATCTTGAACAACTTTTGTAAAAATAACTTGTTTCTAAAATTAAAATTTAATAAATTATAACTGATGTTCTGTACATAAGCAATGTATGAGTGTCTTCATATTTAGCCAAATTCAAACCAGAAGAATAGCATCTTGATGAGCATGAAGATTACACAAATTACCACTCGCAAATGTTTAAATGTACCATTTGTCTTATTTCCTGATGTTATGTAAATATTTATTTCCCACTAATGAACTTTTAAGTCTGCTTGCTTATTTGTAATAAAATATTAAATCCCTTTAGGTAATGAAGATAATTAAGGCACATGCATGGGCGGCTCTTGATTGGTTCAGAAATCTGAGTTTTATTTTTCATCTTCTTCTTCTTCTTCTTCCTCTTCTCATCTTGGAAACTTGCTTCACTGTTTCAGGAACTAGGATGTCAGGTTATTGTGTGTCTCTCAGCTCAGTGAAGATGATTTTCGCATGAGCATTTTGCATGTTTAAATTTACCAACAAAATCCACTATTGGGCAATGGATCATCGCTAAACATTTGTGTATACACTTTTTAATTAATATGTAAATATTTTGGGGGATAATTGTTATTACAGACAAAACATATAAATTAAAATTAATCTATGAAGATATCTCAACAATTTTTGTTGCTGTTTTTAACTTATTTGTGCATTCAGTTTACTGTGTATAGTGACTCCGGATGTGGCTTCATCAGGGCAGAATGTAATGTTGAAGCATGCCATAGAGTTATGATAGGTACCTGGACACTTGGGTATTGTGGGAAATGAAAAAGATAATGTTGTAACATAACCCATGGCATAACAGCATACAAGTGAGCTGAGGTGGACGACCATGGAGATATGGTTGGAGATGTGGTCAGCATCACATCATCCCCAGCCAGAAAGTTGACTTTCTAGATCAGGGTTCACGCCTCAGTTTGCTCCTCAAATTCTTCACAATGCTGAGTGGGTACCGGCCATATACTCAGGACTTAAAATCTGCACCAGAAAGATAATGTCGTAGCAAACAAATAAGTACCATAGATCGAGATTCAACTGTATTGGAACACCACAGTGAAGCGAAAAATTATTAAATTTTAGATGAGTCGCATTTTTTACACATCTGCTTCACTGAAGTTCATCACTAAATCAACAGATGGCAGCAACAACCCCAGAATTACCCACACCGCTGGATCTAGCGTCAGTCGCACAAGAGCCGTAGATGCAAACGAAGATTTGCGAAACATGTCCTCAAAAATAGGTACGAAAGTGAAGCAGATGTGTAAAAAATGCGACTCATCTAAAATTTAATAAGTACCATAGAGTTATGATAGGTACCTGGACACATGGGTGCTGTGAGAAATTAAAAAAAGTTAATGTCCTAGCAAAAAATAAGCACCTCTTCCCTTTATAGGAGCAGAATTGGCCTGTGGAATAAGCACAAAGGCAGAGTAACACAATGAATTGGGGAAAAAAAACCCGAAAAGAAATAGAATACAATGTCTACAAATAAACTCTGTAGATAAATAATGAACAAGTCCTGTGAAAACTAAGTAACTCACTATCAGGTAATGTAAGATAGCGAGCATTATTAATCATAGCTTCATGTGTAATCAGCTGAATCAGTGTTAAAATTGTTTCAAGCTTCATGGCCTTTCTCAGGAACTGAATGAAAAAGCTGACCAACTGTTCCAATATATACCCTTCATACAGATGATGGACTGCACAGGAAAGCCAAAACATGAAGACATCCTGTAAGACTTGAAGCTTTCGCGGCGAGCGTTATTGATTAAGGCTTCATGGGTGATCAGCCGCATCAAATTTAAGAAGATCGAAAGCCAGAGAGTGTAAAATGGCCGAAAACTCGATCTTCTTAAATTTGGCGCGGCTGATCACCCCTGAAGCCTTAATTAATGAGGAGATCCTTTCTGTGAAGCAGCTGGACCAGTGACATACTGCTATGCAGTCATTGGCTAAGGTGACACAAGCCCTACCCATATGATGAAGGGTATATATTAGGACAGTTGGCCACTCATTCAGAACCTTCAACCCTATTCAGTGACACCTCAGCCTCCTCCAAGATTTGTGCAGGCTTTGGCAATGGTCCATCAATCCAGAGAAAAGCCAAGCCATCCTATTTACAAAGCGCCACTTTCCCGCCAACTTTCCCTTTCACCTACTCTGGGCAAAGGATGAGGTGTGAGAACACTGTTATTAAGTACTTGGGTATGACTCTGGATAAGGGCCTAACTTTCGGGGAACACATTTGGGTGTTGTCACATCGGGTGAACGGGACCTCAGCTTCGCATTACCCGATGCTATACTCTACGTTGCCTGTTCCCTTAAAGCTACATCTTTTCCAGGTTCTAGTCCTCCCCATAATGTTTTATGCATGTGAAGTCTGAGGTATGACTACAGGCTCCAACCTCCTGCTGCTCCAATGTCTGCGGAGTTGAAGCCTTTGGGTTATCTATTCCGTATACAGATGGTTCCCCGTGAGGTTACTTCACGAGGCTTCATCCCTGCGCTATGTGGAGGATGACAGTTTACCATCACATCAGAGTGCCCTAGTTAGGTCTCTTAGTTATTATTGCACAAGAGAATGTATCCTAAAGCAATACCGGCTACTCTGCATGGCTTGTGGGCATTGGCGGTAACCATAAGGTACCTATTTCAGTCTGAACCAAATTACTCCCCACCCAAGATTTTGCCTGGGATAGCATTCCTTTTTCATCCATCACTTCCTGTTCACATAATTTAACTAGCAGTGCACCCGAATTTGCTGCCGTTGAGGAGTAACTAGCTACCTCCCTTCTTTCCCCAACCTAATTTTCACCTACCATCCTACAACTCCCACATTCTCTCACTACATGGTTAAGTCCTATCCAGGTTAGGTACATGTCTGAACCCCTCGGGCTGTTCCTCAGTCTGCCAACACCCTCCATAAAGGAGGGGATCCCTCTCCTTCAGGTGCTGTGCTGCGAGCGCTGCGGACCCTTAGCACTCGTGGTACCTCTGACGTTACTAGAGGAACCTTGGGCCGAACATTCGAGCCCCTCCGTGATAGGGAGTTGTTCGGTTTGGGTTGGACTTGAGGGGACAGTGTATTCCCGTTACCCACGGGAAATCAGGTACCTCTGGCCAGGCTTCGACCGCCCGGAGGGGGCAGAGGGTTGCCAGAAAAGTCCCGAGTACTAGCCTGCAGAGCTAGTAGAAGGTGTGCTAAATCACCAGGCGGCCCCACCAAGGTTATTTGGTAGTCTTCCCTGCGGGGTTGATGTGCGTAAGGGGTGTATCCAGTTCCACCCTTCTTGACGTTGTCAATGGGGGGCTTTTTAGACTTAAGGTATTGCCCCAAGGAAAGACCCCCAGAGTTCTCCATCGCTCCCAGTCTTCGGACTTTTGGGTAGATCTTGCTACAACAGTCTGCCAACACCTCTGCTACTGCCACTTTCTCATTCAGTTCCTGAGGAAGACCATGGAGCTGGAAATGGCTGAAGGCTTGACATTTTTAACATTGACACGGCTGATCACCCATAAAGCTATGATTAACTCATTATCATGCTTAACAAGCCATCACTTAGAGGGGTTACGAGTTTTGTAACTGGACATAGAAAGTTCAGGAAATACCTGAGTGCTGCATCATATCAGATTCTTGGAGCCACCAGGCAACTAGAGACAGGCCCTAATCTAGTGAGAGAAATACTAGAACTAGCCAAATATATGAATATTTAACACAAAGTCCTTTTAGGCTGAGATGGTTGAGGGAAATCTCCTTCAAAAGCAATCATAATCAATGATGAAGCCACATCATAGGTAGGGAGAAACATCAGCAAAACTAAGTCTCTGGACACAGTCTGCGCCATAAGTAAACTTTGACAATGACCAGGGAAGCCTACACAAACATTCACTTTCTATTGATTTTCGAAATGCATTTCTGTGTGAGAAATATTTTTTTTTAACTGAAAGAGACATGTTCTTTATCTTTAAAATTTTAAACTATAAGCTCATCTGTATATTTAATAAAAGAGTGGAGTGTTTGCACTTAACTCTGTCAACTAATTTGAGAGCCTGAATGTGACATCTAGTCTGTTATTGGTCGTGTATTAATATATATGTGCTGCAGCATGAAATTGTTCCATCAGTTTATTTTCATGATGAGCATTCTGCTTTATGATTGTTTTGTTTATTTGCTCTATGTAAAACCAAGACCCTTCATCTCACTATATTTTAAATCCTGAAGAAGAAAAGGGAAAAAGCAGCTGTAGATTACCTTTCAGCAGTTACCTTCTATGTGTGATGCTCTCTAGATGTGTCTAATGGTATACAGAGTGTAAAAAAAAGTATGTTAAAGCTTAAGCATTTCTTGCATATAGAGGATAAAAAATGTTGTAAGAACATAGGTTCTAAAATTGTAGAACTACTTTTCTACAACTGTACTTACACAGTGACATGTTGATACATAGCTGTTCTGTGGCCCTAACTCCACAACAGAGCAGTAGTTTAATTGTACAATAGTAAGTATTCGCTTTTACATCTGGTTAAATTGGATAGAGGTGATGCATTTCATCACTGTCATTGTGCTACGTATAGTACCTAGTCTGCTTTTTAAGCACCAGTACCCTGTTCATGCATGATGGAGTTCCAAGCTTTCTGTCTGTCCATTTCTAAATAGCAGATTTCCTGCTAGATGGATGGGGAGAAGTGGACCAATTCCATGGCCTCCATACTCACCTGACGTAAACCCACTAGATTTTTATTTGTGGGGACATTTGAAATCTTTTGTTTATGCAACTCCAGTTCCAGATGTAGAGACTCTTCGTGCTCATATTGTGGAAGGCTGCCAGACAATACAAAAATGTCTAACTCAGCGCATTAGGGAGTCCTTGTGATGCCAAGTTGATGGATGCTAATGAAGGCATTTTGAACATGTGCTGTGATTTCCTGTTTTCCCACCGTTCTATCATTGAGTGTTGTTGTATGGGATCCAGCTGTAGAAAAAGTGCCCTAAAAAGGAAATAATTTCTTCACCTATGTTCATATAACAATTTTTTATCCTCTATCCACAAGAAATATTTTGACATACCTTTTCGTTACACCCTGTATAAGTAATATGCAGAGGATTCATATATACATATGGCCATATTACAGGGAACTGCTACCTTGCACTGTACTGTCTCTAACAAGTTCTGTTTCCTATACTTGTTCTCTCTTCTCTGTGTGCTGGCTAATCAGTTGATGCTAAGTGGTTGATATTTTTTAGACATGTTTCACTGTTATATGTTGGAGCAAAAACGCCTGATTCTGGCCCTATATAGCTCCAGTTGCACACCCATGTTTTTCCTGAGCGTAAGCACTTCCGCGAAACATCTCTCCTTGACAACGTCTCGTCAGCAACTCAGACAATGGGACAGTATAAGTAAAGAGATATTGGCGGTACGCATGCTAACGGGGATGGGAGAAAAGAAAAATAGATGTATAGGAGATTTCTTATATAGGATAAGAGAAAAGTAGATTAGGATAAAAGAAGCGAAGGTCAAGAAGAAATGACACCAAGCTACTCAGGAAAACCAAAGGCTTACAGCCAGGGGACCTGAGTCAGCAAGTAAATCATAGCGTCAGTAATTTTATGTATTGTACAGGAGATATAATACAGCATGTTCTATGTTATATGTTTGTTATAATACCCAAAGATCTATATATTTTAGCACACAGAATCTGTATGTATGATGCCTGTATGACAACAAACTCTTATACAGAAGTGATATGGCAATTTATACACAAGTTCCTTCTATTCCTTACAGAGAAACAATTTATAATGTGAATAGATTTCGGAAAACAGATTCTATTTTTAATAACAAACCAAAAGTAAATCACTATGTTCTTAGATAGAAAAAAATTATTTAATGTTGGAGAAAAGTTAGAATAAGTTCCAAATATATCATGCCAAAATAAATTTCTTATCAAATAAATTTCGAAAGAAAGCTCACACAGCAATCAATGATTTTACAAACCTGGGCTTGGAATGACATTCAAATTTTAAAATTCAAATCCTATAAGATAGACATGCACTAGATTGCCAGTAGGCACAAATATTTTAAATATTCCATTTATGTCTTTAGAGCGATATAAGGGACGATTGCTCTTTGGAACTATATGCATGTTTTGTTAGTTACTGGGTATTTACTTAGTGCAGAGCTGCCAAGGAAATTTGTGCCAATTGCCTTCAGTAGGTCATGGATTCCATCCCCATGAGCAAGCACTCTGACTTGGCGGTATCGTATTTTCCCATTGTCACTTACCTTGAATGCTCGGAACAAACAGCACAAGAGGGTGCTCGAAAAATTAAGTATATATGGAATAAGGGGGATAGCATATACATGGTTTGAATCATATATATCTCATAGAACTCAGATAGTAGAAATTAGCCAAGTAAATAAACAACAGTGTAAAATAGTGAAATGTAAGTCAACACTTAAAAAAGTGGAGCATGGGGTACCTCAGGGATCAATTCTAGGCCCACTTCTCTTTTTACTATACATAAATGATATGCCACTAAATGTCCAAAATGCAGAGGTAATATTATTTGCAGATGATACAAACGTACTGGTAAAAGCAAAATGTGACACGGAACTTCAAGAAGAAATAGACAATAACACAGCAAAACTAGAATCCTGGTTTAAATCCAACAGACTTTTAGTAAATACAGATAAAACAGTGGGTATAAGTTTTCATATGAACCAAAATAGAAGTGACACAACAAAACCACCAATAAAACTAGAGGGAGAGATGATAAAGTATCAAGGGAAATCGCAGTTTCTGGGAATAATGATAAGTGATGATCTAAAATGTGAAGCACATATAAACAAACTAACCAAAAAACTTAGCATGGGATTTTATATGATAAATGCACTAAAAAAACAGCACAAGCCCACAGGTTCTAAGAACTGTATATTTTGCACAAGTCCATAGCCATATTCGATATGGAATAATATTCTGGGGAGTTGCAACCAAATGGGAAGAGGTTTTCAAAATGCAGAAGCGAGCAATAAGAATAATGATGGGCAAGACAAGTAGAACATCTTGCAGAGAGTTATTCAAAAAATTAAAGATTATGCCTGTAGCCTGTATATACATGCTAGAAGTAATTTACTATGTTCAACAACACAAACATACATTAATCAAAAACAGTCAGTTACATGACCATCAAACAAGACATAGGGAAAACTTACACATTCAGTAATATAGAACTAATTTAGCAAAGAATAGTGCACTTCACAATGGTATAAAACTATACAATAAATTACCAACAAATATAAAAATTATCAAAGATAATAAAGTGTTTAAAAAACAGCTTGGGTCATTCCTATTACATAACTCGTTTTATTCAGTGACTGAATTCCTGAACATGTAATGTACAGTTATTAGTTTGAATCTCTTACCAAATCAGGAATCTTAATTTTAAATGTATTTTAGTAAATTGTATATTAATCATTTTAGTAAATTGTATATTTATCATTTTAGTAAATTGTATATCAACTTGACGAAGCCATGAAAATGTAAAAATGTTTTTCAAATGGTGAATAAAGAATACAATACAATACAATACAACTGCACAAAAACATGAATAACAATCGATCATAAACAAAACATTAGTCTGTGTCATTTCCATGCAAAATGTTGCATTCTATCTCAAGTGGAATTTTAATACAGAAGAAAGATAAACTAGATATCAGTACCACAGGAGGGAAATTGTAATACAGTGACATCAGTATATCATTAAGTTTTAAATGTTTATTGGCATTCCAAGCCAAGGTTTGCAAAATTTCTGAGGTTTCTCAAAGGTTTCTTTTGACTTCATTCCAACTTTTCTTCAATATCATAAAATGTTTTCTCTATAAGGACACAGCAATTTAATTTTAGCTACTCAAGTCTGTGTGCAAGATTATGGATCATTTTTCTAAGAGGCACACAAACATCAAGGATTCTTATATAATTTTGAGTCACACTAGTGCTCCATATATTGCTAGTGTTTACCTGGAATGTATTTCATTAGGACCTTCCTAACATACTGAGCCAATGTTGACTATTTAATTTTGATTTTGTGTACTCCTTGGAAGCAATTAGAGCATCTCTTTTAGTGTCCTGATGAACTTGAAGTTCGGGTTCTCTTAAAAGGTGGTGTCGAAATTGAAGAACTTTCCTTCATATTTCTTTATGAATATATTTTCCCACACAGTTAATGCAATTGTACCCTGAATACTTTTTAATAAATGATTTCTTGTTCTATATCGTGATTCTCATTCCCAAAATGATATGCTACTGCTGATTTTCCTACTTCTTTGTTCTTGATGTTACTAAAATGTTTTTTAAGCCTAGTGTTCAAATTCCTTTTCGCTAGCTAAACACTAGCAATATATGGAGCACAGAGTACTAGCTCAACTCAAAATTATATTAATTTTGTGCTTCATTGTATCATAGTTCTTATTCATTAAGAACATCAAACATTCTGTCTATAAATTCTTCTCTATAAGATTTGTTGTTGCAGAGGAATCATACATGAAGAATCTGTATTGTAAGAGCACTAGCAAACTGTAACACAAAAGTATGTGGTCTGAGTGTATTAACCTCTGCACAAAGACTGTGCAACAACTGATTAGTTGGCACAAAGAGAGGTAGGAAAGCAAGAGGCAATGTAACCAAATAGAAACAGGGCAGTGCAGGGCAAGCAGTTCTCTATAATAGTTGCCATGTGTCTAAATAAAGGCTCTGTATAACAATGCAAATTTTGGTTTTGCAATACTTGATTTGTAAGTTAATCATTGTTAACATGTATTTGGTAATGTAAGCTAAATTTAAAATTCATTTGTCAATTGTCATGGCAACAAGGATGGAACAGGTCATTAATACTTACAGTACCAACAGGAAATGATGTAATACGAATATAATATGGAAATATCAACATTATCATTTAAAGATATAGAATAATTACACCATAAGCTCGCTAGAGATGCATATTTTTTACTTTTCTCATGCAAATATGCCAATAAAACTCTCACTGGTATAACTGTCAATGCTTTTATCAAATACGTAAAATATGAAGCTGTTAACATTGAAGCAAACAAATATATACAAATATAATAATTTGTAGCTTAAAACTTCACTTATCTTATAAGAAATGATGATAATTCTTATAAATTCTCCAGAATCGCAATTTCATGTATACATATAAACATCTTCAGCTGGAAAACAAAGCTGTCACCATCGTTACTAAACAATAGATGTCGATATTTAGAAACCAGAACGAAAGAACATTTTTGTAACATTAAGTATAAACAAACTGATAAATCAGCCGTAGCAAATAATTTTTGGTCATTTAACCATGAAATAAATCCAGAAGTTAAATTATTAAAACAATTAAATGGTCCGATAGATTTAATGGTTTGGGAAAATATATTTATTTTAAAAAACAAACATCGCATAGTGAATTTTGAAATACTGGCATTCGATTCTGTTTTTAAATTTGTTTTATTTTCAGATTTTAGTAGTACTAACAAGAACATCACATATTTATTTATTTAGCATTTAATTTCTATACAGAAATATTTGCTTATTCAAGATACAGTACAAACGATACAAATTGGAAATATAGAAAATACAGAATTAATCTATTGTGCATGCAATAATCAGATTAAATAGTATCAAAGTCAGCAAATACAGAAAACTTACATGAATTGACAACCATTAGTATCATAAAATTATTCTCATGTAATCATTTACTCTACTTAATCTGGTGTCTAAAATATTCAAAGAACTATAGAAAGTACTATAGAAGCACTGATTTATTAAAAATGATTTCACATCTCTTCTGAATCTTTTCTTATCATTGTTTTTGATTTTCTTTGTGATTAGGTTATACATGTGAACCCCTTTATGTAGTACTGAGTTAAGAACATATCAACATCTAATGTTAGTAATGATGGCGACTGCTTTGTTACCGGCTGAAGATGTGTAAAAGTTTACATGAAATCGCGATCCTGGAAAATTTGTAAGAATTATCATTATTTCTTATAAGATAAGTGAAGTTTTAAGTTGCAAATTGTTATATTTGTATATGTTTTTATCCAAGCACCACTTGTGGAAAACTTTGTAAGCTTCAATATTCCTTTCCTTTGACTTCGCTCGTAAAAATGATGAATATGCTAGATCCACAGCTTCTTGAATAGCAATGTCTCTCATTTTTATAAAATGTTATTGCTTTATAATAACTAATAAAACTTGAAAGATTCAGTTTGATTACATAAACAAATAACCTAACAAACATTCATTAACAAAAGAATGGACAAGAAAGCTTTAACCATATAATTTAGATGTATAGAAAAGCAATATTTATTTATTATTACTTTTAATGGGTTTTTTTTCAAGTACTGTAAAAAGTAATTGGCTAACCACGAACTCTAAGTTACTTATCAGATTTCGACCCTGTGGGCATAGTATCCCCAATATGTATTCTTGACCTGATAAGTATTGCTTACAGTTCTTAGTACGCAGTATGCTATTGCATAGTTGGTGAGTTATATTCACAGCAGTTGCCCTACATTACTGATCTTCCCATTTCATACTATATTAGGTACGGCACATAGGTCCATGTTAGAATTCTGAGTCGAGCTATCTATTCTGATTTCTGTTTTATACTTCCCCTCAATTATTAAGTTAATATCACCAAAAGTAATTTGATCCATCAGCTTTCGTTCATTGTATGGTGGGTAGGAAAAGATATCTACATTAACATTTTATTAACTTATTTATTTGTTCCTTTACTGCAGTAAAAGTTTACTGAATATGCATTGTATTTTTCCCCATTTTTTTCAGTTGTGAGTGATGCATGCTGGGAAAGTTTAATGCAATTCTTTACTTTTGAGTTATGATAAATTAACTGAACTGATTATATTTAACTTTTGGATATCATATATATGTATAAGCTTGATGTTCAAATTATAGTACTAAAGATATTAAATAGTAGTGGAAGCAGTCTAGATTAATAAATACAAGTTCCTTTATGTGGGCAACATATGGTCAGTTGATATAAAAAATAAGCATTAAGTTTCATTACTTTCTTGGAAGTGTTGAAAGTTAAAGTTAATTAAGTTTCATATTAATATTAGAGATTGTCATATAGATATCAAATTCATTTAGTGATAACAAAACAATAGAATTTCACCATATACACAAGAACCTTGTTTATCTGGTCCTTGATAATCTGGACTTCATGTTTAGCTGATTGGTTTTTGTTTAGTTTTCATCACAAAAATTGTGATCATTTGGACGATTCAAGCTAATAATAAGTACCATTCAGGTAGTCAGTGTCACAGAACAACAAAACTAAAATTTTTGTGAATCCTAATAGCGATTACACACTCATCAATTTCTCTTGGTTTGCTTTCCCATTGATCCAAATTTTGCTATTGTACATCAAAATTTGTATTCATTTAATGATGTTTCCAGATTATTCAGATTTTCATTTATCCGATTACTTCCGGTCCCATCTTGCCCAGATAAATGAAGTTCTTGAGCATACTCTTTGTATTTTTCTCTTCCTTGAGTCACTTCTCATACACAAATTCTAGACTTTCTTCAAGTGTTTCAGTTCTCATTATTGCACTTTAAGTTAGAAGCATTTTGTTCCACTTGGTAGGAAAACACTGATATCCTTAATAATATCACTCGAAATAGCATATAACTTCTTCCTGTGTGATGTAATGCTTTTCATAATAATCTAAAAAATTTAATAATAACATTATCCATGTATAATTTATCATGTTAGGATCCATATTTGGAGCACAAAGGCCAAAATATCATTCCTACTCCATTTATTTTCATTCTGGATATAAACTTGTTTAGGTTAGTTAATAACTCGGAAAATTTAATTAATAAGCTTAGTAGATAAGGAAACAATTGAATTCCTCTCTTATGGGAAAACAGTGAATTTTTATTTGATATTTGCATGCACAAATTGAAATTTTAATTACTCTAGCCTCACTTTCTACACTAAAATTTATTGGAATATGTTTGAGAGACTATTGTCTCCATCATAAGTCTAGACTTACTGCTGTGCTTCCTCCTAAAGCTTGTAGATGGCATTTCCTGCTGGTATATGCTGTATTATGAGCTCGTTTTCATATAACATAATATAACCCATGGTGTAACAGCCACTAGCGGCCTGCCAGCCTGGCTGCCGGCCTCACGCCTCCATGCACAAGGCATAGGTGGGGCAATCATCCAACCGATAAAGAAGAGATGTGGTCCGCATCACAGCACTCCCAGTCAGAAAGTTGGCTTTCTGGACCAGAGTTCACTACCTGAATTTCCTCACGATACTGAGTGGGCACCAGTCTTATACCCAGGACTTAAAATCCACACCTGGCAGGGGTGGGATCGCTTCCAGGTGAATTCTGTGCCAGGGGATGCTTTTGGGAATGTTCCTCGGGTTGCTAGATCATTGCTTGGAAGGATAATTACACTGCCTGAATTTCCTCTCTATTTCACCTTCTCCCTTCATCCGATTGGTCCTTTTAGGGTTGATAGATATCTCGGGCACTACATAGTAAGGAATTTGCACTCTTTAAACTTTCATCCCCTAACACTGGAGTCTTCAGCTTCAGACTCCACAGAGAGTATGTCCGACTTCAACTGTTAAGTGAGGTCTACCCAGGAATCAAAGCGAGGTCTACCCAGGAGTCAAAGCTCCTCCGTTCTTTACCGCAAAGCACCAAAGCAATCTCCATGGTTTTTCCCTTGAGCAATACATGAAGTCTAAAAAGCCCTCCTTTTTGGATCAAAGTGGATACGCCCTTACGTGCATCAACTCATTTGGGAAGACTACTGAAATCTCAGTGGGACCACTGGTAATCTAGCTACTGCTACTAGCTCTGCAGGCAGGTATTCGGGATTCTTTAGGCATCCCTTAACCCCATTTGGACAGCCAAGCCCAGAAATACCCAATACTTGTGGGTGTCAGGAAGCACTTTGTCAAGACCAACCCAATCCGAATAGCAGTAACACCAGAAGCTAGAGTCCACAGCACTTGAAGGAGTCAGAACCCCTCCACTATGCGTCCAACTCTGTCATTTGAACTAGATGCCACCAGAGAATTTCAATCTGTAAATGGTAGGGATCCTATCCTCTGCTATTTTGGGAATCCTGGGTCAGCCACCCTGTCTCCTTTCACCTCACCCCTTTCTCATGGAGTGTCTACTTTTAAGGGAGCAAGATGAAGAGTCCCTTTCTATTCCAATGTGTAAGGACTATGATACAATGAAGCACAAAATTAATATAATTTTGAGTTGAACTAGTACTCAATGCTCCACTTATTGTTAGTATTTACCTAGAACCTGTTTCGTTAGGATCTTCCTAACATCATCAGCTGTTGTTGGTTTGGTGAACTCCGTGGAGGTGATAGGTATGTTTCTATTCAACACTACCTTTGAAGAAAACACAAACTTCAAGTTCATCAAGATACCGACAGAGACGCACCTATCACCTCCAAGTAGTTCACCAAACCAACAACAGCTGATGATGTTAGGAAGATCCTAACGAAACGCGTTCTAGGTAAATACTAGCAATAAGTGGAGCATTGAGTACTAGTTCAACTCAAAATTATATTATTGCCTGTCTAATTTATCCCTTGTGTTGGTCGTGAAGTTTTCTTTTTTTAACTAGCGGGGCCTAGGGTTATACCATATTTGAATATTTTACTGGAAGGTGATCAGTTTTTTTAACTTTTTAGCTTTTTTACGTTGATTACCATGGTAATTTCCTTTATTTACACATTGGAGTAAGTTTTAAGTTTTGATATAGAAAGCTAAGGCAGAGTAGTTAAAATTTTTATTTTTGTATGTTAATTTATTATTTTGTTTCTCATTAGATGATCATTAAGAATGCCACTCCATGGCCAGGATTTGAACCACAGATCTTCCGCTTTCTGTGTAACAAACCAAGCTATGCTGACACAACACTAAATTCTCTGCTGATTGCATTTTTTCTGTTAAGCTACAAAGAGCTCTCAAATTTATTTTGATATGACATATCCTAATGGCAGCTTATAATGTTGAGACCTGGAATTTGAGAGCTTAGTGTAATTTACTGGGACAACTGCAAGTCATTTGAGGAATTTAGTATGCTGGCAAGTTGACTTAGTTGTTTAAAGCAGCAGCATAGAAAGGGAATATCTGTTGTTCAAATCCAATTGAATTTTTCAATCTGATTCTGTCTTTCCAATCATATCCTACACACGGCTTGTGTGAAAGAATATTTATCTTTGATTTATTGATATCATATGGCATCCCTAGTCATATGCCTTCATTCATAGGCACCTTATATCAAATTATAATGATTATTCTTAAAGGGAAACTTGGTCTTTGAGTTATGTTTTTATGTGCCTATGCCTGGAACTAGCCGGTGGGACACCAGAAGCAAGTGTGTTGACTCAAATTGCCAGCCTTCCGGGTTCCAATCCCCGGAAAGCCCGCCTGATCAAGCAGTATTCAAAACCCAACGTTGATTATGATGATGCACCCACAGTAGCTGAAGTTTCGTTACCTTGGCGTCGGGGTGCAAGTGGGGGTACGTTAAGCTCTTCGCAAAGTAGTGCAGTTATATTATAGGTACATTTTATTTGCAATTTGCTAAATTGTCCCTGTTGTTCATTGTCACTCAAATTGATAGCAACTTATATAAACAAACAAGACATGATAAAAGTTAGATTACTCTTAAAGAACTAAGAAGGTTTCCAAAATTGCATTAAACAATCTACTTTCAGAACTTGTAAAATTTTGAATACGATACGTTATAATTTACTATATTCAAACACATTTGACTGGAAGAATCATTTTGCTTGTACTGTAGAATCTAAAGTTAAACATATTTTTTATTAACAAGCATACATTACACTTGTTAAAGGTTTATTCATTGCAATCTAGCCAATTGATGTATAGTAAAATATATTAAATATACCTAAGTTTCTGATTTTGGTTCTGAATTCATAGAGTTAAACAAAATAAGTCTTTATCCCTTTTACTTTATAAAATATTCAGTTAACGGCTTCTAGTCACAATATGGTAATGTCCAATCTCAGCCATTGGTTAAAATAGGGATGGGGGATATCTGGTATGAGAGTGAAAGAAATGTAAAAGGTTTTTGGACAATTATTAAGAATAGGATAGAGGACAGGCAAGTGACGAGGGGAAATCTGATAAGTAAGAAATCACTAAATGTATACCTGAAAATAAAGACAGAATGGGGAAGGGAAACATATAGACATGTGATAGATATGAGAGGGAGGGTTTAGCTTGGTTAAGGACAGGAGCCATATTGAGAGGGGTTCACCAAAGGAGTGCATTCTATGTGGAAAGAAAATAAGTTTAGAACATTATGTAGTAGAGGGTAAAGAAATTGAAAACTGGAGGAAATTAATATGGGATAAGAACTGGGATAATAAAGGGGCTTACATAGTAACAATAAAAATGCTTACTTGAAAAGAGAGAAAAGATTAAGGGAGGTATGGAAATTTGCTGACAAAATCAAATAGAAATGGTTGAGAAGGACAAGGAAGTAAGAGATAGATAAATGGAAGACACTGTCAGAACATTAGGTCAATGTCGTATAAGGGCTAGGATAAAGGTAAATGGCCAGGGAGCCAACACCACTATCAGCCCATATAGATGTGTTCTGGACTCGTGACCTCCGCGGGATGAGGTGTGGGGGAGAGGGGAACCGTTGTCCGGTCACGCAGCGAGTGAGCAATACAGTAAACATTCAGCAATCACCTGCAGAAAGTCACGTAGCCTACTTGCATAGCAAGACGTAGGACTAGTTGAGTGCAGTAAGATTTACTAGTCTTCTCACCATGTCTGAAGATCTTAAGAAATTTAAGGTTGTGCATTCGGAAGGGCGTGAAATTATAAGTAGAGTTATAGATAAATGAGACGAAGAAGCTTTGAAGAAGCAATATTCATATCCAATGTCACAAGCTACACAACGGCCTACCGCTTGTGTAATAAGTAAGCTGCATGTTATCTTCCCAGTGTTTCTATCTGTGCGCGACTTGTATATTATGTCACCTTGTCTATACGTGTGTATGTCTGTAGTGAACGCATTCCTTTCACAGTTCATAAGGCCAGAACATAACTATAATATAAGCAGCTGACAAATTTGTACCTAGATTAGAATTGTAAAACTTTTAATTGAGATTGTAAGATATGGAAGTACAAATAAATATTATTATTAATATTATTATAAATAAATATTTCATAGTTTCCTATTATGATAATATTCTTGGAAAAATTCACAGAAAGTTACCTGATAATATTACAAGATTTGTCAATAGGGAAACCAAAATAACTTTTATCTCATCTTCAGCCAATTTATTATCTGTAGCATAGGGCACTTATCTGTAGATTCCACTCTGTTTTATGCATATATTTACTACTTTATCTATCATTTGATTAGTTCATGTGCATTTTTATTTAAGTGCAAAAATATAAACCGAAAAAGCCAGTCAACAAATCATTTGACAGTTTTGCCGGTTCACATGGTGAGTGGGGAATAAATTGTAGGCACTCCACCAAGTATCCTGTAGTTGTAACCCAGCCAGGAGTCACTAACATTTGAAGATGCCTTATGGAGCTACAGGCAAAATGTCAGTTGATATATCATTCATGTTACAAGGCATAAGAGAACCCTATATGAAAAAAGTATACACTATAACTGTATTAAATTGTACAAAAAACTTCCTCAATATTTCAAAGAATTACCAAATTTAACAATATTTAAAAGAAAATTAATGAAGTATCTAATACAAAGATGTTTTTATTCAGTAAATGAATACCTTGATGATGAACAGTGAATCAGTTTTGTTAGAAATATGTATTACATTCTAATAACCTATTCTTTTTTGTTATATTGCAATTGTAAATACTATCACCTTATTTTTTTATCCGTTCATGTGTTTACTGTTAATCTGTAATATAAAATTTTATTGACGAAGCCGATATTTCTGTAATTGGAAATCTTATGGTGAATAAATTTGATTTGATTTGATTTGACCACAGTCTACCTATACAAGCCCAAAAACTACATTCTACAATTAATGCCAGCCATGAAAACTTAAGCACAGTATAGCACAGTTTGTTTTTGATACTGTTAAATTGGGGTTATGATGAACCTAATGTAACATGATTTAAACAGTGTTACATGATATCTAATATACTGTATTAAATTGAGCTATTTAGGGTTGTTGTAACATGATAAATGTAAAATATCTGAAACTTTCCTGGCGACGAACATAATCTACATGCTCTCGAGTTTCAAGCCAGGTGTACAGATAATTAGACAGTGACACTGTAGGAGCGTACATCTCTTCCATCGTCAGGATGATGAATGAATAAAGCTGTTTCTTTTTTTTTTTCCTGAGTGGAGGAAAATTCCATTTACAGACTCCCACTGGGCACTACTCGTTAAAAAATCTGTACTGGATAATGTAAGGGGAAGGAATATGAAAGGAGGAATGGCATGGCTGTTTGCGGTCCCGCATAGCACCTGTAGAAAGCTGTGAAAAACTCTGTATATTGTCACCGTATAGCAATGTTGTGCTGCTGCCGCAAGCCGGAGTCAGCTACCTGGTCAGGAGAGAAAGAGACCCACGCAGTCACAATATAGACCAACCGCCTACACAGCTGGCATGACCTTATAGAAAACATGTCTACATAATTGGATGTTCTGTCTGTCTAAATTTGTGCTTCTTGAGCCAATTGATTTCCATTCTTAGGCCGGTTTCCAAGAACTGAACTGAAAACTAGCATCATGATTAAGTGTGCTCCTCTCAGAGGAAATTTCCAAAGCCTCCTTAACTCTTTGCTCCCAATAACTGCTGCATTTTGCCATGATGGTCATCTCCAGAAAGTTGGCTTTATAGTACTTATCAAAGTGATGTTCCGCAAATCCAGACTTTTCAAATTGCATTAAACGAATGGTCGGTAGACTCGTAGCGGGCCAGGCAATCCAGGTGTACCACCAACATCTTTCCTCGGGGCACCTTCTGGATGCGGTAGACCACGTCGTTAATCCTCTTCACCACACGATATGGCTCGCCAGAACATCCAGAAGGCGAGTGACCGCATGAAAACCCGATACGACAGGTAAGCCAACAGCCAAGGGTTCCAGCAAGGTGACCTGGTCTGGTTATACCGCCCGACCCGGACCAAGGGACGCTGCCCGAAGCTTCAGCAGTCATGGCAAGGACCTTACCGTGTGGTGAAGAGGATTAACGACGTGGTCTACCGCATCCAGAAGGTGCCCCGAGGAAAGATGTTGGTGGTACACCTGGATTGCCTGGCCCGCTACGAGTCTACCGCCAGGGCGACACTATATTGGGTTTTTCACAGCTTTAGTCATTCATCATCCTGATGATGGAAGAGATGTACACATCCAAATCATCGAGTCTAATCATCTGTACAACTGGCTTGAAGCCCGCAATTATTTAGAATAATTAAATGTACTATAGCAATGTTAAGTCTTTTCCCTCCTATTATGTTAAATTTAATATCATATGAAAATTACAACCAACAGGGTGAGTCAATACTACAAATTAATAAAGTTAACTATACTCTGTCTCATGCTAGTTTAATCCTTCTGTGAACAAGGCGGAGCTGACTCTATTCGCCACGTGTTAGATGCTACGTGCACGCACATAAGTTTTGCAACACTAGCAGTATATATAGCAGTGCTAGCTTCCAGACAAATAATAAATAGAGTTAAGTTATACACATACTTATTAAATTTTTGAGTTGGTTCATTTCTGAAAAAATAATCATGAACTTTACTGCATATAACACGTTTCGTAAAATTGTCGTATTTCTCCATGCACTGTTTGTATTTACGCAATTTTCCCGGTGTTCTTAAAGTTCTGGATTCTTGTTGTTCCATTCTAACACAATGTACACTACTTCCAAAAACACCAAGAAGATCACCAGTTTCTTTCTCAATGTCTTTTTATAGATGATTCCGAATTTCTTTCTTTAAACACCGCAAAACAATGTGCGATCATTCGCCTCTTGCCACTTTTTAAAGGTTTACCTCAATTGTGTTTCATTTCGGCTGAAGCACTGGCCTGGTCCATGATGAAAAACTTATTGATTTTAAATTGCATATACATAAGTGTTCTTGGGCTTGTAAGGTACGCGAGATGTAATTAAATATCAGAAGCAACTCCACACTATAAACAATAACATCTTAATCAACGTTCAACTTGATACTGACCTCGTTGTGAGAGAGCTGCCTGGTGTAGGAATGCAAAAATATTACCTATATAATAGAATTGTCCTTTAGTAAATGTTAAATAAAATGCAGCTTAATTTACCATGAGTTAAAGGGGTGTATAATTTCACCTCTTTTCTGTCTAACCTGTATACAGTATACAGAACACATCTATGTGATATGTGAAGGGAAAGATGAAATGTGGGACTACTACGTTTATAAGAATCGAAACATTTGCATACTTTTCTCTCTTCGAAATCAGCTTGCACAGAGCAGTGATCAGAAAACTACTTACAGTACTGTACTTAAAGGAGGGGTATATCATACGCATGCAAATAAAAGAAAACGCCCATTAACTTCGCTAAACCAATGAACAGCTTAACCGTTTTCTGTCCCGATATCTCTGTCTCTGTCTCTCTTCCCACCCCGATGTTTACATTAGGATCAAACTAGGTTGAGACAGATCATACCAATCAGTCAGTCTGTTTACATTAAGTTAAATGCAGTTTAATTTGACCTTTAGTTTAGAGGCATATCTCTAACTTCACGTTACATCCTGTCACATTAAATAAAGTTCATTGCAATTCCTCATTTAAAGTTACTGTCAGTACAGAACCAAAATCAGTGCAATAGGTACTAAGAGTGTTATGTTGTATAATTCTATTGTGTACTATTAAAGAACTTCTAAAATTTGATGAGACCTTTGCTTCTGTCAGTGTAAAAGTCATTGTTAAACATGCAGATTTAAAATCTATTATATTATTATTGTTAATAATGTGATTCAGCTGGAATTTCACACAAATAAAATGATTTACCCAGTCAAAAAGATCTGGCAAAAAATAAATATATCTACCTTAAATTGAAAAGCATATATTACGTTTCTATATGATATACAGTCATTTTCCATATTCATTCTTTGTGTAATGTTAGTACAGATTTGCATGAACCTTGAAAATACAAATGCAAGTCTTCTTATTTCTCTTCTACTTTCTCCCTCACTCTCTCCCAGCCTCATGCTTTTTTTCTGTAATAGCAGTTTCTATGTGAAATTGTTATTGCACTATTTGTTTCACATAGAATGATAGCATCTTTAATCCACAATGTGCAATAAAAGAAATTCATTATTGTTAGAAATGTTAGAACCATTAAGTGAACCATCTTGTATGAATCAGAAATATGAGTGGATTTGCTAATTAAAGGTATTCATGTTGTATGTGTGTGTGTGTGTGTGTGTGTGTGTGTGTGTGTGTGTGTGTGTGTGTGTGTGTGTGTGTGTGTGTGTGTGTGTGTGTGTGTGTGTGTGTGTGTGTGTGTGTGCATGCACATACAAGCATGTTTGTATTTGTGCATGTGTGATGCATGGAATTGCATGAATAAAAAAACCATTAATTGCCACTAGATTTTGTTTACAACAATAAGCCATTCATTTCACAGACAGAATTGTTGTTATTTCTTTTAAAGCAATAAATCTGATCATTTATTTAATGTCATATGTTTAAAATAATCACTAAGGATTGTAATCTTTTATATCGTGCTTGTTTTCTTTCTCTTACTTTAGCTATATATAAATTCACTTTTCTTCTTCATGATAAAATTCCTTAATGTGTTTCTTGGAATGCCAACAGATTTATTTGCAGAGAAATATAATTTTTAATACATGTACTGAGCCTTTAATTGGATGTGTGGTTATATTGCGGGAATTGCTTGCCCTGCACTGTGCTGTTTCTAACTGGTTCTGTTCTACCAGTTTTGCTCCGTTCCATGTACCGGCTAATCAGCTGACACAGAGTGCTGTGCTGTGTTGAGGTTAATATGTTGTGAGACCACAGATTTCTGTGTTATAGTCCGTTACGACTGTTATAATGCCAAAAAATCTGTGTACTTTGGTACACAGAAATTTCATGTACAATTTTTTTGTTACAATGAACTTTTGTAGAGAAATGTGATAACGATTTATGAATAGATTTAGGGAAACAAGATCTGTTGTTGATAAAAAATCAAAATTCAATTGCCATAAACACGTAAAATATGAAGCTATTAACAGTGAAGTAAACAAATATATACAAATATAATAATTTGTAACTTAAAACTTCACTTATCTTATAAGAAAGATGATAATTCTTATAAATTCTCCAGGATCGCGATTTCATTTATACTTATACACATCTTCAGCTGGAAAAACGAAGCTGTTGCCATAGTTACTAAACACTAGACGTTGATATGTTCTTGTCAGTACTACCAAAATCTGAAAATAAAACAAATTTAAAAACAGAATCGACTGCCGGTATTTCAAAATTCATTACACGATGTTTGTTTTTTAAAATAAATATCTTTTCCAAAACCATTAAATCTATCGGACCATTTAATTGTTTTAATAATTTAACTTCTGGATTTATTTCATGGTTAAATTACCAAAAATGATCTGCTACGGCCAATTTATCAGTTTGTTTATGCTTAATGTTACGAAAATGTTCTTTCGTTCTGGTTTCTAAATTACGTTTTGTCTTTCCAATATAAACTTTATCACAATCGAAACGATTAAACTGATAAATACCAGATTTTGTATTATTAAGAATTTTATGTTTTATAGAGAAATGCAATAAATTTTAATACTATATTTATTTTGAGGAACTAAAGTTATACCAAACTCTTTAAAAAAAAAAAAAAAAATTGAAAATGTTTACTAACCCAAGGATGGTAGGTACATTTTTTAAAATTATAATTGTCTTTTATTTTTTTAAGGGTAAAAAAACTGTTAATGATATTTCTACCCTTAAAAAAAGACGATTATATTTTTAAACAATTTACTATGCAGCTACCTTGTGCAGCCAGACACCAGTGAAAAATAAGGCACTGTAATGGAAAGCTGGACCATAGCAGCTGAAGAGTAACCATAAATAAAAGCTCAATTTTAGTCATCAACTTTGATAAGTAAAATTATTCATGCAATAGAGTAAAGAATAATGAGAAGAAAAGTTAATTAAAAAGACTGTTATAATTGGAAAAAATTGTATTAATTTGAAAAATAATAGAACAGTAAATTTGAAAAGGAAATAATCATAAATAATTTGCCAAATTAACTAGCATTCATTTATAATCTCAGCAATATGATAATGTGAGTAAAATTACATTTTATAATTAGATGCTGGTTACATGTCTAGTAAGAAAATTAATTAGTGTTAATACAAATTTTGTTAAAAGTTGTGAGAGATATGTGGTGACACAACGACATAATTTCCAACATGTTTTCTGACAAAAGTCCATGGTTATTGTTATAGCTTGCATGAGAAATATATGCACAAGACTGAATATCTGATTCTGCTTACAAACAGAGTAAATTTCTGTTAGGCTGGCCATGCATCCAAACAAAGGCTCTGTATATATTAATAGAAGATATTGATATCTTACTGGCATATGTTATATTGTATGCTAATGGGACACTATCCCTTTGTTAACTTTTATTCTAATGCCAGAGAATAGCATTATAATCTCAAGTGAAAATAAACAGCTGTACAATATCTTTTTCACAACTTGTCCTTCTGAGGAGTATATTACTATATTCATTAGAAAATGTTTTGTTTTTATTGCAGGTTTTCTATGTTATATATTTCCCTCTGCTGTGAATATTATCAGGTTTTATTTTTAAACCACATACACTTGAAACACATTCATGCATAGCATGGAATCCAAGTAATGCTAGGTAGGGAATAAAGAAGATAAATTACTTTTACTAAACTGAAAACATCGTAGTATTCATGCATAGCATGGAATCCAAGTAATGCTAGGTAGGGAATAAAGAAGATAAATTACTTTTACTAAACTGAAAACATCGTAGTTAATTACGTATATTGCTTAAGAAAGCCATATATTCTGCTTATAACTTTTGGATCCATGTTTGTTAGAACTTTGTTAGAAATAAAGAACTTTCCCTTTGTTAGAAATAAAATTTGTTATATGTATTTGCCTGAGAAAAACTGGTAGTAAATTTTTCTAAGCAGTTTGGTACCATGGTCAAATTCTTAAACTATGTGCATTGTCTTTCCCCAAGACAATTAAAGCTTGTCTCAATAGCGGCTGATGGCACGAGAGAACCAAAGTAATTATAAATTAGATTTACTTCAGGAATACCAGCTCTCTCAGCCAACAATCTATAAAGGGAATTATATTTGCCCCACGTTGGGCACCTTTTTGTAAAATATTATATTATATTTGAAGCTTTGGGAAGCCATTTGTAGAAAGATGTTTAATATTTGTGTTTTGGTTCACTTTTTATAGGCATTGTAAAGAGATTATGATGTTGCATGATGATTAGATTTGAAAATTCCGAAGATGTAATGAATTTAGAAAGTTTATACATACTTTGATATTACTGTCAAAGGGTGTGATTGCTTCCAAAAACCTATGAAGCATGGTATTCAAGGTTACAAATGCGTAAATACAGAAATACTCAGTACTGAATAAGCTCATAGAACTGGTCACTCGAATCTAAGCAGCTGTGAATTTTTTTAAAAAAGCTTAAGCTACTTACGGTAAAGCAATCCATATATAAATAAACTACAGCACTTGGTAACCAACTTCATTTATTGGTATAAAGACTAAAATTGAGTCATACCTTTTAAAACTTGTAACTTCACTCACGTCCTTTTACAAAATCAGGAACGTTTTCAAAGCTGTTGCAGTTTCATCCTCAGCCGATTAGCGACTCATCACAGTTCATTGTTGTCTGGATCTCTTGTAATTGTCTCCCTCTCTCGGAAGATTCTTTACATAAGTTCAGTTGACCACTCACTGATGGCACATCAAAATTTAGAATATGTGGAATGCTTTTAATAATAAAAATGTTTTCCCATGTTGTAAGTTCAAGTTTTGTTGACAATGGTTTTAATAGTTTGATCTCCTCTCCGATGTGGTGATTATCATTCCAGAAATAAAAAGCAACTGCCAATTTTTTTTATATATATATATATATATATATATATATATATATATATATATATATATTATGTTCCTACGGTGTTCTTTTAATCTAGTTTTTAAATTTCTCTTTGTCAAACCAATATAAAATTTGTCACAGTCTTCACAATCTATCCTATATATGCCTGATTTTTGTTCTGGTGGGATCATGTGTTTTAAGGGATTATTTAACAATTTCTTGAGTGAGAATCTGTTTTGTGTTGCTAGTTTGATGCCATAATCTTTAAATATTTGTTCAAACTTCGGAAATGCCCAAGGGTGGTAAGTGAATTTTTTGTATTTTCAGTTTTTATTTATGTTTTGAAGAGTAGTGATCTGTTTTAATTTATTTTGCTTTAGCCCCGATTGATCATTTTTTTGGTTGAGTTTGGATTGAAACCATTTTTTTTGTGCTGTATTTAAAATATATGTAAATTCCTCATTATATTGTCTTTGATCTAAAGGTATGCTGTTCAGTCTATGAATCAAACTTCTAACAGCAGCTAATTTATGTGACAGAGGATTGAAACTGTTGCGTTTTATGTAATTATCTGTGCAAGTAGGTTTTCTCTAGATTCAAAATTTTACAATATCATTTTGTCTTATGATTATTAAATCTAAGAAAGCAATTGATTATTTTCTTCAACTTCCATTGTGAATTTTATAATCAGCTGAGGATGAAACTGCAACAGTTTTTGAAACGTTCCTGATTTTGTAAAAGGACGTGAGTGAAGTTATAAGTTTTAAAAAGTATGACTCAATTTTAGTCTTTATGTATGATGTGGAAATGTTCAAGATCTTCTTGGAAACAAGCCAGGTGAAAAGACGATTAGAAATCAAAGTTTATAACATTTCTTAAAAATATCCTGATGGTGGGAGCAATGTACGCTTTTAAAACTTCGATTTCTAATCATCTTTCCACCTGAATCTTGAACATATTCATCGCCAGGAAAGCTTCAGGTTTTATTTTGATATGGAAATGATAATGGAGGTGAAATGGAGTGACAGGAAATTTGGGGGATATAATTAATCTACCCAGCATATATCTGGCAACCCGGAAAAAAGAAAAAACCTGAAAAAAACCCATGGGTCAGTTAGGCCAGCCACAGTAATCGAACCCAGGCCCGCTCGAATGCAGGCCACAGACAAAATCATCTGAGCCATCCCATTTGGTGACAGTTGTAAATTCGAGTAATTTCATCTGCCATTTTATGAATTACAGTGAAACAATTGAATATTTGCATGACTAGTAGACACAGATATATTTTTCTCTAATGCTTAGCTGTGCATTGCATTGTAGGAAGCAATGATCTTACGAATTGATACCTCCCATTTCCTTCCGTTACTCCAGAGAACACAGAGAGGTTTCTTTGCCTCTTCTTGGGATGACTGACTGACCTTTCCATTTCAGCTTACCTGTCACTGTAATGTCAGCAGCTTCAAGTTTCACCAACAGGAAAAAAAATGTTGTCATTAATCTGTTATACATATTTTCACACACATCTACTTCATTGCATCCATGTTTCATACTTGCCATGTTTTACTTTATTATGGTAGCAACAGCATTAGTTTTTCTCTCATTAGTAAACTAAAGAGATGCAGAAATTCTTTAAATGTCATTTGATAGTTAAGACGGCAAATATGTATACATTACTGAACAATGTACCAGTTGCAGCTCTGGGTCAATTGATTAGGTGACTAGGAAAATTGGCTGACCTAAATTTGCAAAATCAACATCGCAAAAACGGATTTTATACTAGAATAGTAGTTTTGAATTTTGATGGGGCTTCCCTCTGTATATGAATCCCAAAGTTCCTTAAAATTACCTTTTTTTTTTAGAGTCCTCACTTTCATTATGTCCACGAAATGTCATTTCTTGTTTACTTCCCCAATGGAATATTGCATGAAAAGTCTGTTAAGCTTAACGTTCTCACTGTATTTTATAATATATAGATGTAAGCTTTCCCGAAGAGCACCTAATTTTGTTAAGTAATTAATAGTAAGTAATCTTTAATTCCATTTCAATTACAATATTATTATACATTTACATACTTATTACTACACTGAGTTGCTGGTTACCCTTGGGCCCAATAGACTCAAACTCTGGGGTTGTCAAGCTAATGGGTCCCTATTGGCATCTTATCTAAAATACTTCATCATCATTTTCATCATATTTACTTATTTGAGTTTGATTTATGAGTCACTATGTTTACACTCAAACTTCACTTACTTGTTGTTGTATAACTGAAACGTTTTCAAGATCATTCGATCTCATCCTCAGCTGTTTGATGACTAAATGAACCTTCCTCTTCTTCCACTACTACGGAGCTCCGATCACTCTGCCATCTGGTGTTAGGGGCACTAAGTTTTAATACTTCATTTAATGCCGGGATTTCAAAATTTATAACTTTATCACGGTTTTTGTTTATGAATATTTTTTCCCAAATATCCAATTCTATGGGTGTACTTAAAGATTTTAACAGTTTAATATTGTGGCCAATGTTGTGGTTTTCTGTCCAAAAATGGTGTGAAACTGCAGATTTTTCTGTTTGTTTCAACTTAATGTTCCTCTGGTGTTCTTTTTGCCTGGTTAACAAGTTTCTCTTAGTTTTTCCTATGTAGCTTTTTTCACAGGTTTCACAATTAATCTCATAAATTCCTGATTTTAAATTGTTGGGGATTGTATTTTTCAGTGGTTTATTTAGCAGGTTCCTCAGACTGAATTTGTTTTGGGGTGCTAGTTTTAAGTTTAGTCTTTTGAAGATTCGTTCAAATTTTCTAAAAGCCCATGGATGGTAGGTGAATTTTCTATATTGCCAATTTGTGTTTTTAAGCGGTGTGAGAGTGGTATTTTTTGATATTATCTTCAGTTTTTCTTTTCTCTTCATCATGTTCATTATGATGGCTGGGTTGAATCCATTTAATACCGCTATGTCTTTTATGTGTTGTTGTTCTTTCAAAAATTCCTCCTTACTCAGTGGGATGTTGTATAGCCGGTGTTGTATAGCTGAGGATGAGATCGAATGATCTTGAAAACGTTTCAATTATACAACAACAAGTAAGTGAAGTTTGAGTGTAAACATAGTGACTCATAAATCAAACTCAAATATGAAGAATACTTCACTGTTAATAATGCTTCTGCTTTTAATATTTATATTTACTTATCTTTCTCAACCATTTGGCTCTTACTTTGCCCAAAAAATTCCCAATTTCAATTAAATTTTTCCTAGTTTACTCATTAACTTCATTGCTTAAATTTCTTTTGGTAGCCTTGCCCATTCTTTACCTATCTTATCCCTAAGCAACCTAGTTTCTTCACATTCTAAAAGCAAATGCCATTCTTTATCCCTTTGGTGACACAATAGGCATTTCTCCAGATCCCTCTCTCTTCCCAAACCCTTCAGTTTCACCACCCCTGTTCTGGCCCATGCAAAGCCTTCTCTTGCTGCTTTATCACAAATGTCAATGTATTTTTCCCTGTTCCACATCACTTTCATCTCTCTATAAATTTCCAGTCAGCTTTTCAAGTTGAAGCTTCCTAACGTTTCTTGCCTTTCAATATTTTCCTTTCTTAACCTAAGTTCTTTCCAAAATCCACTTTGCAATAATTCCCTGTTTTCCCACGATGCCCAATCCTATTTTAAACATCATTTCCTTTATCTTATATATCCATGAATATTTCTGATTTAGTCATTCCTGTACTATCAAGCATTGACGCAGAAAATTCTGCTCATCTAAACTCCTAATTCTCGCCCAATATTTTAACACCCTTTCCACCATTATCCCTCTAGTTCCCAGACTTCGCAATTCTGCTTGCGCCACTCCATTTGGTGAAGCTCGTGATAAACCCAAAACTTATTTGCAAAAGTTTCTGTGTATCACATTCATATTTATACCCCCCTCCTCCAAACCCCATATCTCTACCCCATAGAGCATCTTTGCTTCTACTACGGTTGTGTAAATTCTCTACAGCTGTTCTATTTGCATTCCTGGTAATTTACCTAGGCATGCTTCAATAGCTTTTAATTGCAATTTTGTTAGTGTTTTTCCTCAGCTCCTTCAATCCGACACAATTATGTTTCTCATACCAATGAGTCTTAAATTTCCTGGTGTATTTTGAAGGTGCCCCGCTGTAAAATTTTTCTAGCATAGCACTGGTTTTGGCCTGCCGACATTTACCACATTGCATTTGTCATCATTTTTCCATAAAGAAAAGGGTGTTTGGAGAATGGAACACACCAAGTTGTGTGTTGATTCATTGTAAATCCCTTAAATATTAAAAATTAAACACTTCACATATCGGACAATAATCACTGATCACATAAAAGATATGTTTTTACACAGGATGCAAACTTATAATAAATAGTAGCATATGATACGCGGGACTTGCTTCAAGCGGGTTACCACTTCTACCAACAAATTTATTTTCAAATAAACGAAAAAAGTAGGAAGAAAGTCCTGTATTGTGTTGGCAACATAAGCTGGTGCGGAATATACAGCTTCTATCAATTGAATCCATAACCATAGTAACCAGCAATGTATTCTGCCCCTCCAACCTCTCCTCACTCACCACAAATGTTACGGTCACCTTGGCCTTTTAATAGCGAACCACTAGTTGGGAAGTAAGCTAACTGCATTATCGATTTGCGGGCGCCAAGAGAGCGGCTCCATTACAAAATATAATTTGGAGAACATTTATAAATGAAAATTAAATGCTAGAACATAAAACATAACCATGTAAGTTATTCAAAAAAAGTAGGTGACTCGGCGATTCAAACACATCAAGGGAAAACCGCCTCTGCAATGTACTTGCCAGCTACGCTCGTCATGCATAGAATTGTGTTCAGTAACTTATGTGAGTAGAGCTTGTTATATGAAGCAAATAGGTTAAAAATTGGGTGATTTGGTAACCCTACCAAACAGCTGGTATCAGATAGTCTGTAAATGAAACCCCACATTTGTTGTCATTCACCCACTGTTAGTAACAAATTACGTTTTATGTATCCATTTGAAATAAATATGTATTTTAAACTTGCTTGTTTCTGATGTTCATTAAATTACTTTCCTTAGCTATGAACCGAAATGCTGTTCTTGCAACTGTAGGCTCATTAAGCTTTTTGTTAAAGTGTAAAAGCCCTCATTTATTCTGTGTGATAACTAATTTTGTAGTGCATAAATGCTGCATGACTTTAGAGATAAGATTTTTAAAATCTTGATATTTCATATGCCTAATTAATATCTATATTTGTAATTCATTTTTGTTGGCAGATGAACCACAATCTTCTGTAAATAATGAAACTTCAAAGAAAAATTCTCGTGATTCCGATAGCTGTAAGTAATTCTTAAATAAATATATAGGGTAATTTAAAGTTAATTGATGGAAATTAATCATTTCTTCACACTAGCCATATATAGGCTAAGATTTTGGATAGATAGAGTCAACTTGAAAAATTCAATGCCATGGCCGGGATTTGAACCATGCATCTCCTGGTTTGCATCCAGTCGCTCTTACCCTTTGAGCTACCATGGCCAACTTGCCGTAATGACATTAAATTCTCCAATTGACACATATATGTGCCTGGTAAACCACTAGGGGCTCTTGCATCTGAGATACACCATTTGTGGTGACTTACTATTGTAAGTACTTGAATCCCAGGCTTCATCATTTAACTCTTATTATTTTTAGTTAATTGATGGAAATTAATCATTTCTTCACACTAGCCGTATATAGGCTAAGATTTGGGTTAGATAGAGTAAACTTGAAAAATTCAGTGCCATGGCCGGGATTTGAACGACGGTGTATCTCGGATGCGAGAGCCCCTGGTTTACCAGGCATATATATGAGTCAGTTGGAGAATTTAATGTCATGATGGCAAGTTGGCCATGGTAGCTCAAAGGATAAGAGCAACTGGACGGAAACCAGGAGATCCGTGGTTCAAATCCCGGCCGTGGGTAATTCTTAACTACTTAAATAGCATAAAATAATTGTGTTTCAATACCTATTTAACCCTTTAATGCATGGTGTAGCCATATGGCAACATTAGGCTGTATTCAGCTTGAGAAATGTTATATTAAATAGTGCATTTTTTTGTTATTATAATATTGTACTGACCTTATCAGTTACACACAAAATGTTGGGCCTGAATTGAATTGTTAATAGTATATTATTTTTATAATTACATTATAGTACTTTTTTTAGTATAAAAAGGCAAAATCCAAGCAACTACAGTCAAATGATACCCCCTCAGCATCCACATGTGACATCACATCAATTATTTTACGTGGTCCCTCCCCATCCTTTACCACAGGCACATTTGAATGCAGTTGCCAAGATTTGAAATCACAACGTTTGACTTTAAATGGATGGCCAGTTCATTATGCATTACTTTAATGACTGTGGCTATTTGAATCGATTGCGTTGAGACACCGTAGAAAGCAATATGAAAACCAGTTTATTGAATTATGGCAAGAGTGGCATAAGTAGAAATAATTCATGCATTAAAGGGTTAATGATATATTTACTTTCCAACTCAAGCTTTCAGTAATCTAGTTTTGCTTTAACAATTTTATACTTCAACTGTGTGGTATAATCTTTGAATACAAGAGTGATTCTAGAAGTTTTACACATTAAAAAATGGAATTGAAAAAAGAAAAATTACTTTACGAAATATAGCAAGTAAACTGCTTATAAATCCTTTTTTTGCATAAGAAGTTTCTGTCCGCAGAAATCATACTTCAGAATGGTGGTAGTTTTATTTAATTTTGTATTAATTGTTTCAAAGGAGGTTCAGGTCTAAAAAATGAGAACAGAAGCATTCTATCTGTAGGCAGGTATGCTACACCAACATCATGAAAGTGGGAATCATGTTTTTTTTGTTCCATTTATACCCCACCTTTAACGCCAATGGTCATATCGGCAGCCATTCTCCTTTGGAACATATCGAAGGTGTTAAGTTGTATTCATTGGGTTTTAATCATTAGATCACACAAACATTCACACTCTCATTCATACTTCCAGACTCTGGGTAAGATGAGGAATCCCCACCCCCATCACCAAGAATCGAACCCGGGACCCCTAGCACAGCAGGCAGGTGCTCTACCGACTGAGCTACGGGGTCATGCAGGGTCATATTGTTCAAGGACAAAAGACTTTACAATGTACATATCATTGGAGTACTGACATGGTGATAACTAATTTGGTGACA
The DNA here is from genome assembly GCA_030765055.1 of Mantis religiosa. Taxonomy (NCBI): domain Eukaryota; kingdom Metazoa; phylum Arthropoda; class Insecta; order Mantodea; family Mantidae; genus Mantis; species Mantis religiosa. The sequence continues at coordinate 51,744,814 of CM060960.1, read as the reverse complement.
TCGCACTGTCTCCTCAAGTAATTTTCCATGGGATGTGTTTAGCAGTCTACCTGTGAAGAACAACCAGCATCCGGATAAGTGAAAAACCTTGTGGAGGATTTTCATAACTGGTAGTGTGCACCTGCCTCGGCAGTATTGTACCAGCCACCAACATGAACAGGAGCTTGTCTCCAGAGCAACACATTATCATGTATGGAAGTTATAAATGTGAATCACCAAGCTATATTTGCACAGAGTATATTCCAATGCTCCCTGGTCAAGTGCCTCCATCCAGATTTACAATTCACAAGATTGTGAAGAAATTCGAAACCACTGGATCTGTGGCAAACAAAAAACGAAAGCATAAACACACATTAAATATGTAAAATATGAAGCTATTAACAGTGAAGCAAACAAATATATACAAATATAACAATTTGTAATGTAGAACTTCACTTATGTTATAAGAAATGATGATAATTCTTATAAATTCTCCGGGATCGCGATTTCATGTAAACTTATACACATCTTCAGCCGGAAACAAAGCTGTCGTCATAGTTACTAAACAGTAGACGTTGATATGTTCTTGTTAGTACTACCAAAATCTGAAAATAAAACAAATTTAAAAACAGAATCGACTGCCAGTATTTCAAAATTCATTACGCGATGTTTGTTTTTCAAAATAAATACTTTTTCCCAAACTAAATCTATCAGACCATTTAATGGAATTGTTTCATGGTTAAATGACCAAAAATGATCTGCTATGGCCGATTTATCAGTTTGTTTATGCTTAATGCTACGAAAATGATCTTTCGTTCTGGTTTCTAAATTACGTTTTGGCTTTCCAATATAAACTTTATCACAGTTGAAGCAATTAAACTGATAAATACCAGATTTTTTATCATTAAGAACTTTTTCTTTTATAGAGAAATGCAATACATTTTTAATACTATAATTATTTTGAGGAACTAAAGTTATACCAAACTCTTTAAAAAAATTTGTAAATTTTATTAACCCAAGGATGGTAAGTACACTTTTTAAAATTATAATCGTCTTTTATTTTTCTAAGGGTAGAAATATCATTAACAGTTTTTTGATATTTGAATTTTTCATTTTTTTATTTATAAAGTCTTTATTAAAACCATTAATTAAAGCAGTATTAATAATATGTTTATATTCTTTATTAAATTCATCTTTATTCAGCGGTATATTTATTAATCTATAAATCAAACTATTGAAAACAGCAAATTTATGTGAAAAAGGGTTAAAACTTTTATTTTTATGTAATTATCAATATGAGTAGACTTCCTATAAATACCAAAGTTTAATTTATTATTATTTATTATTATCTTTAGATGTAGAAAAGGAAGCAATCCATTAATTTCAGTCTCTAATGTAAATTTTTTAGCTTTATCTTGAAAATTTAGTAATTTTAAAGCATCGTTTATGAGTTTATCAGGAACAATTGCAAAAATATCATCAACATATCTATGCCAAACTTTACAAATTAAAGGGAATACTTTAGTGACTTGCATTTCGAAAAAAAAAAAAAAAAATTGGAGAATTTATAAGAATTATCATCATTTCTTATAAGAAAAGTGAAGTTTTAAGTTACAAATTATTATATTTGTATATAAACATACAGTGTTAACAGAGGAAAAGTTAGATGTCCTAGGCACATATTTTGAACGTTCACCAACCAAATATATCCTGGAATTTCTGCACATAGAGCAACTAAATTACTAAAACCGTATAAGTGTGCAAGTGTCCAATGCTGTAAAACAAGGTGATCCAGTATGTGAATTAGTATGAATGGTTTCTCTCATCAGTTAATGATAGTTTAATTGATCCACACTTCTGTTTTTTTCCATTGTCATGGTTATGGTAACACTCATAACTGTCGGTACTGGGTCTCTGAAAATCAACATCACATTCAAAAATCCCTCATCATGATCAGAACATTAGAGTTTGATGTGCTGTTAGCGCAGACGCAGAATCAGTCCAATATTCTAAAAGCAGACTGCAAATGCAGAGAGATGCCGAAATGACATTTTAACCCCATTTTATCATGAAATAACAGAGGAAAGTAGATCATATGGGTGAGTTTTGCTACTATCCATACAGCAGAGGAGCCCATGAATAAAATTAGGGAAGTGTTTGAAGAGAGAGTGATTAATGCTAGTGTATGGCTCTCTCGCTCCCCTGATCTGACAGTATGTTGATTTTTACTTGGGGGTAATGTGAAAGTTTATGGGACAAATCCTCATACATTTTAAGAACTAAAATATTCATATTCATTTATTGCATCCGTAAATCATACAACTCATATGTGGAATTGTCAAATTACTAACTACACAAAAAATAGTAACAAAAAACAAGAATTACAATAAGTTGTTAAGCATAATAACCAAATTAATAATCAAAGTTTACATTCCTTTTATTCCTACCCTTTGTCATTTAAATACTCTTCTACTGAGTAGTAACACGTTAGTAACAAATACTTTTTTGATGTTTTTTTTAAACTTTGTGAAGGACTCAATGTTTTTTATTTCAGTTGGCAGTTTATTGTAAATATGAATTCCGTTGAATTTAAAACTGTGCTCATACATTTTCTTTTTATGATAGGTGACATGTAAGTTTTAACTATTTCTCGTGTTATGGTCATAAATATCATTGCTTTTTTGAAATTTATCTAAGTTCGTTTTAACCTGTACTATTATTTCTAAAAGGTAAATGCTTGGTAATGACAATATGCCTAATTTTTTGAACCACTGCGTACAACTATCTGTTCTCTTTAAATTCATCATAATTCTAATTACCCTTTTTTGGATTCTAAATACTTTGATAATGCTACTACTATTTCCCCATACTGTTATACCATAAGAAATTAATGATTGAAAATTTGCAAAATAGGCTATTCTTAATGTATTCAAATTTACACTGTGCTTCAAAATTGACATTTGGAAACAAATGCTACTTAATTTCTTCATTAGACTTTCAATATGTATATTCCAATTTAGACTGTCGTCCATCCAAACTCCTAAAAATTTTCTTTCCTGTATATTTAATTTCATTTTCATCCATTATAATTTCAGGTAAATTAACTGCCTTATTGATTTTATTATGAAAACCCAATGCCTGACTCTTATCCTTATTTATAACTAATTTGTTATTTTGAAACCAAATTGATACTTCTTTCAAATTATTTATTACGTTTTCTTTGTTTTCGTCATCATTTTGACCTGATATCAAGAGGCACATATCATCTCCAAATAAGGAGCATTTTAAAGAATTTTGTGAATAAAGTGCCAAATCATTAATATACAAAATAAATAGCAGTGGCCCTAGTTTAGTTTATTTTCAATCATACAATATACACAGTTGGTGTTATTGAGGATTGTGTCAGAAGCAATTATAATGGATAAGATACAAATAATTACAATGATACAATTAGTGGAACTAGACACATCAATATTAATAAATGGTAATTAATAATTATGATCAAATAATAAGAATAAGAGTTTAAAATGATGCACACAAATCCAGGTGTAAGTTATACAGAACATAGTACAAAAGTGAATCGAGAAGATATTGACACATTGCTTCACTCACACTTCTTCCAAGTTTATACTTTGATTATACAGAACATATTATTGAATACAAATAATTGTTGTGCATCATTGATAACAAAACAGTCAGCTAACAAAGAAGAAAAGTACTTAAGCAGGATACTTCTAAATTTATGCAAGTTATAACCATTTCAGAACAAAGCATAACTACATCCTCGTTAATATATTTAAGACTAATTAGTAGTGTTGTTTAAAAATTCCTGTGAATTGTAAAAGCAGTAGATATTTCTTGAGTCCTTTCTTAAACAGTTTTATATCAGATAATCCCTTTAGAACTGTTGGTAGTACATTAAAATATTTAGAACCTGCATTAATTATATTTTTATTACCAAAGGTACTCCTGCATGAACTCAGAAAAAAAGTCAGTTTGTCTGCGAGTAAAATAAGTATGTACATCTTTAATCCAATTTTGAGTCGAACTAATACTCAATGCTCCATTTATTGCTAGTATTTACCTAGAACGCGTTTCGTTAGGATCTTAGTCGACAACAGCTGATGATGTTAGGAAGATCCTAACGAAACGCGTTCTAGGTAAATACTAGCAATAAATGGAGCATTGAGTATTAGTTTGACTCAAAATTGTATTAATTTTGTGCTTCATTGTATCATAGTCCTTAAACAACGGAATATGTACATCTTTGTTTAGTTGAGGGGATTCACTAGGTGTTTTAACATACAAAATAGCGAAGAATACATATGTACAAAATAATGGAAGTATTTTAAGTTGCTTAAAGTATGGCTTACAAGACTCCAATCTGCTAACTTTAGCCAAAGCTCTTACAGCTCTTTTCTGAGGAAAGAAGATCTGCATGAAGGAAGTTTTAGGCAAAGATCCCCATATCATCGCTTCGTATTCTAAATGGGAATGAAACAAAGCAAAGTATACTGAATGAACCATTTGAAATGGTAACGTTGGTAAGTTGGAGCAGCAGGAATATAGTTTTGTTGAGTTTGGAGTAAGTCATTAGGACATAATTCTCTCTGTTATTGAGTTTATTACACCCGCCTCGGTAGCGTAGATGGTAGCATGTCTGCCTCATGTTCAAGAGGTCCCAAGTTCGAATCTCAGTCAGGGTGAGTTACCTGGATAAGGTTTCTTCCCTTTTCCTGGAAGATGAATGTTGGGTAATTCTAAGCTCCATGGATCCTGGGCTCATTTGAGCACCATTTCACCCATTCCAATGATGAAGGATTAACACTGAAGGACGTAAATTACAACAACAATAACAAATGTGTTAGTACAAGTGGAAGGTTCTCATATTCAGAATGAATGCCTTGCTTGCTAGGCAACTTCACCAAAACACAAGTCATATGCCTCTGCAGAGGTACTAGGGGAGCTAAATTTAATGCCTAGGCAAGTGACATCATACAATAATGTCATGGCATGCTTTGAAATTAATGGTACAATATTGTAACAGTTTCTAATCTTAAGAACAAACACACATTATGTGTAAATCAATTCTATCTGACTTCTGATGTCAGTAATCAAATATCTGGCTTGTAGTTACAAATATTTTTTTCCATTTTTTAGCAACAGGAACAAACACAGCACCTTCTGAAAGTGGAAGGGTTACCACACCTACTGCCACAGAGACAATGCTGCCTTGGAAACGGGATGACGAGGGTGAAAGTACATGTCCACTAAAGCAAAGTGAATTTCCTGCATGGTGCTCAAATAAGGAATATCTTGCATACAGTTCACCTTCTGCTACATTCTTAGGTATGTATCCTAGTTTCTTAGAGCAGCTATATACAGCAAAGACTTCCAGCAGGGTTTTGATTGAAGTCACACTTTACAGCATGGCCACATATTGCTAATCATCAACAACAGGGCTATAAACTTCCATATAGTGTTGAATAGAGGCTATATGTTAGGCAAAATGCCTTCTTTACTGTTTATTAATAAATAAAAGGCTATTTAGGTATAATCATATTTTGAGGTACAGTTACTCCCAATTTCATAATGTTTTCGTAATTTTGTGTATCATGAAGGTAGAACTAATGTTGTTGGTTTAAGTATCTTCACTAAATTAAAGAAAGAGCTATTTGGCTTTTCAAATAATAATATTTTCTATTTAGAATACCTAATCATTTAAATAATGGTAATACATGGCTCTCCACTTTACAGCTTGTATAAAATGTTAGACTTGAATCTTTTGCGGCAATCATGATTGATTTAGGCTTCATGGGCGATCAGCCATGACAAATTTAAGAATATCGAGGTTTCGGCCATTTTACACTCCATGGCCTTCATAAGTTCCTTCACCAGTTCCATGGATCTTCTTAAATTTGACACAGCTGATTACCCGTGAAGCCTTAATCAGTATATAAAATGTTTTGAAATTTAACTGTATTGGAACAGCACAGTGAAGCGAAATAATTATTAAATTATAGATGAGTTGTATTTATTACACATCGGCTTCACTTACCTTTACGAACCATGTACTCAATATATGAATGTAAGTGAAGCCGATGTGTAATAAATACGACTCATCTATAATTTAATAAATATAACATGTTGTTTCACTCCATATGTATTGGGACCCCTGTTATTCTTGCTCTATGTAAATGACATACAAACCCCAAATGAATGTAGCTTAACATCATATGCAGACGACACAACTCTAACTTGTGCACACAAAACTGTCAAACAACTAGAAGAAAAGGCCTCCACCTCATTAATCCATGTAGCTAACTATCTGAAATACTCAAAATTGCACATGAATTGTGTCAAAACAAAATACATATTATTTGAACTGAGGGACAGCAACGATCAGGATTTCGTCATTAACACGAATAACACAGTTGTTGAAGGAATATCATCCTCAAAATTCTTGGGTATTATTATTGATAAAAAGCTATCATATAACAGCCATATAGAGATACTAAGTAAAAAATTATGTACTAACTTATATTTACTAAGGAAGTTATCACCATATCTAGAAAGTTACACACTAAAAATGGTATATTATGGCTTAATTCATTCACATATCGCATACCGTATTGAAATATGGGGAGCTACCAGTCAGTTAAACTTAAATAAGATCCTAATTTTGCAGAAAAAAAGTCTAAGGTGCATCTTCAGACTGTCAAGTCACTATTCAGTAAAGAATATTTTTAGACAACAATATATTCTAACTGTGGTATCATTGTTTGTGTATAAGGTTATCATACTTGTTAGGACTAACAGTAGGTTCGCATCATTAAATGGGGAACATTATTGTTATAACACTGGAGGAGTAAACAAGTACCATAGAGAATATAGAGCAACAAAGACCCATATATTGCAGGTATCATTTTGTTAACAATAAACTTCCTCCATATATTAAATCAGCACAAGGCAATATATTTAAAAATCTCTTGAAAAAAATACCTTATAGAGAAATGTTATTGTTGTTTTCAAGGCTTTGGCAATGAAGCCATTAGCTCTCTTGCTCTCCAATATTTCTGTGTAGTGGATGCGGCATATAGAGAAATGTTTATACAGCCTAAGTGAATTATAATTGTCTTATATTTTTGTTGTAATTATTATACTTATTTCTTATAGATAAATCTTTGTAAAGTCCAAGGGAATTAGAATTGTATTATATTATTATTATTACTTTTATACTGCTGTTGTTATTGTATACTTACTAGTACTAGAAATATGTTAGCTAAAATAACTCTGTATGCAATAGTTGTACTAATTATGTAACACAGTAATTGTAAAGTTTAATGTAAATTGAAACTCAAACAGCGCTGAATTCTGATATACATACTTTAGAATGTGACAATGTCTAACGCTTGTAACCCACAAGTTTACGGACAATAAAGATTATATGAACAAGAGAGGAGAAATGAAGACACGTGGTAAGAGTAGTAGGGAAGCAAGGGACTAGAATATTATCAGAACTCGGAGACAGTCACACTGTACTTACTACATTCACAACAGGTGGAACACCGACCTGTACTTCTCTTATTTATGAGGGGTAGTCATAAAGTTTAAATTATCACCTAAAAAAATAAAGCTGTGACCATGAAACTTAGTGATAGTATTAGTTCTTCTTTTCTTATTGTGAGTTTGATGGTTCGTAGGAACAAAAGTCTGGTTTGCAGAAATTTGAACACTCTTTATTGCAGTAAAACAGAAACTTTGTACAAACCTTGCAGCAGCAAAAAGACATGATATTGACAATCATCTCAGTGCTCTGCTGCACCTAAATAAATGAAAGAAATCACTGTGGTAGAGTTCAAACGTCGCAATAACCATCACACAACTCAACAGAACTAACTCCTTCTCACACTTTGCCGCTATTTATACCTCCCAGTCATTGTTCTAGAATGCTGTAGACTTTCCGAGAACAATCACAGCAGCAAGAGAAAGACGGAACATTCCAGAGCCTCTCTCTGTCTCTTTTTTCCTCTCGGCAAGCATCCAGCTCTCCTACTCACATGCCACTCTCTGTCTTTCTTTACTGCCCACGCATCCAACTCTGGCTTTGCGGCAGCTCCACAACAATGTGATCGGTGACAATATTCACCCTTCAACACAACACTTTTTTCCGAACAATGAATGACTTGACGGAGACCTTGGTTGTAGAAGTCAGCAGTTTGGCTGTTTATGAAAATTCCACCTCATAAATCACCTCGTTATAATTCTGGAAATACCTGCTTGCAACAGTTTCTTCATCTAAGGAAAGAGGAAGAAATCATGGGTGCCATATCAGTGAAATACAGGGGCTGAGGCAAATTTTCATAGCTTAAAGAAGCAGCATGTGTGAATCAGTCCTGTGCAGAGTGAGAGGGAGCATTGTCATGAAACGAAAGGAACCTCTTGGACAGCTTCCTGCAATGATTCGTCCTTACAGCCTCTCATAAACTCGTCATTCTGTAATGGCTTGCCCCTTCTTAGCATAATTTGTCACCACCACACCTTGAAATTCCCAGTTAATTTACAGAGAGATGGTCCGCCACTTCGTTCTTCACCATCCCAACTTGTTTGGCCACACTAAAAGTATCTGTACTACCTGACCACTGTGTCATATGATGGTGCATTGTTGCCATTAACTTCCACTATCTCAGCATAGATTGTTGCTGCATTATTTCCCTTCAAAGACATATAAATTAGTGCGTGATACTTCACTTTATCAATGGGCTGCACCATTCTTTGTTTTGGATACTCCAGTGGCTTGGTACAGTAATGTGGCACAGAGATTTTAAATGTTTAGCAGGACTTCAGACATGCACCTAAAACAAACAAAAAATGAATTTCTTAACTTTACTTTTTCAACACAACAGATGAACAAGGCATTGGAAGAACTACATAACTGGTGTTCAGATAACGAAATGACTGTAAACTTATCCAAAACAAAATACCAAGTGTTCACACTTTGCCACACAAAACCGCTTATCGAAATAACACCAAATGGTGAGCAACTAAAAGAAATAGAAAATTATAAATATCTAGGCATAACACTCAATTCTAAATTATCTTGGAAAACCCACATTAATGAAACCATAGAAAAGACCACTCAGAGATTAACACTCAAAAGACTAGCTGGCAGCAAATGGGGGTCCTCTGCCAATACACTCAACACCACCTATAAAAGTTACATCAAACCAGCACTCCTCTATGGAAGTGAGGTGTTACTTACAGCAAGTCAAAGTAAACTAGCACAACTTGAAACATTACAGAACCAAGCACTCAGACTAATAATGGGAGCAGTCAAATCAACACCAATTACTGCAATGCAAATTGCTACAAATAATTTGCCAATTAAATATGTAATGGAAAAACAGAATCTTCTCCTAAATGAAAAACTACAAAGGCTCCCCTTTAATACTCACTGGAAGAACTACAAAAGCAGAGAAAGGACCATAAAAACACAAGAAGGATTTATGCAGAAAGCCTATAACCTACAGAGAAAATACAACCTTGAAGACACAAACAAAATTGAACATCTCCCACTTCCAATCTGCCCTCTATCACAACCTAAAATAAATAGTAGAGTAAACCTTCTGCAAAATATAGAGTCAAAAAGGGATGTAAGTGCAGAAACACTTAAAATGCTAGCTCTAGAAACAATTGGAACTTATTATCCACAAGACTCATGGCTACACATATACACAGACGGCTCCCTATTTGACAAAGAAAGTAATGCTGGAGCAGGAATACATAGTAAAATATTCAATTTTTACATATGTTTGGGCACACTAGCAACCCACTGTGATGGAGAATTAGAAGCAATCAACACCTCGCTGAAACAACTCTTCAACCATGTGAACTCTTTCTCCAAAGCAGTGATTCTAAGCGATTCTAAATCAGCACTTCAAGCCCTATCCTCACTGTACCCTAACAACAATAGAATACTTGAAATTTACAGTTCATTACGAATACTACAAGGTCTAAAAAAAGAAATACAGTTCCAGTGGATTTCATCCCACTGTGGAATTACAGGCAATGAAATAGCAGATTCCTTGGCAAAAAAAGGAACACAAATAAAACAAAGCTGCCAACAAAAAACCTCATTCCATACATCAAAACTACATATAAACAATAGAATCAACTTATTCTGGAAAGAAGAATGCAAAGAAAAAAGTACCAACAAGCAATGGAAAATTCTACAAGGAAGTAAAAATCCCATTCCAGACTACTCAAGAAGCAGTACTGTTGCCACCTTCCGACTGATTACTGGCCACGACTGTTTGGCCGCTCATCTACACAGGATTAATATTTTTGAATCCCTGACCTACACACTGTGTAGGGACCCGAACTCATTGATGGACGGAGATCATCTGCTCCAGTGTAGTGCCCTGACAAAAACAGATGGAGAACTGACAGCACAACTAGTCACACGTTATTGGGAGGCCTGAAGGAAAATGGAAATTCTCCAACTCCATGAGCATTAGCAACCAACCAACCAATCAACTTTATTTTTTCAAGGTGATAATTAAAACTTTACAAATACCCCTGAAAATACTATATGCACACGATAAGTTGAGCACTGGATTCACAGATGTGGTGAGGGAAGAGGGAAAGAAGCGAGACCTAATGCTCTTTTGTTTCTGCAATGTGGTCAACCTGAAAAACACGGTTCAGCAAAATAGTGTGTAAGATAAGCGAAGATATGTGCCGCAAGTGTGAGATATGTGGACAAATAGTAAATTGAACTTGATCCATTAAGCTGTATATTTATATACTTACTATTTATATAACATAAAATTAGAAAATAAATATTATGACACTTATAAATATGCATTCACTTTGTGATTCTTCGAGTCTGGTGCATCAGTTTCATCGCTAGTATCCTCTGATGTGTTGATAATTTAATCAGTTGCATTTTCTATTACACCATCATTTCTGCAATATTTCACTTCCAGCTCTTAGACCTTCGTGCAATGCATTGCGGTAATGGAAGATAATGCTTCTATAGCAAGTTTCTGCAGATTTGGAGCCGACATCACCAGTAATGTTGCATCCTCTGAAAACATTCCTTAGTTTTGCCCACGCCAACTCAACTGTATTCAGATCACAGTTATACGGAGGCAGATGAATAACATGCGCAAGGCATAACATGCACAACATACCTTTGTTGTAAACTGGTTAGCTAATTAACCTCGAAGTCGATCAAAACGAAATATGGCGGACATTATAAAGCTTAGCATATTAGCCAATAGATGTCAGTGTATAGCGCATTTCAAGTTTCAAAGTTGTCATCTGTGTTTACGGAGTTAGACGAAACTTACCAAATGAGGACTTGGAACCCGAGCACTCAACTTATCACGCGCATACTGTAGGTTGGTCAGTGCTGTTGTGCGCTTTTGCTTCAGGAGTGGGATAATATCACAATGTTTTACACAAGCTGTATTCTCTGTCATTATTCTGATGATTCTTTTTTGAACTATAAACATTGTTTTTGCTTATAGTGAGTTTCCACAGAAAATAATACAATATCTCAATGGTCAAGTAAGTGGTTCTTAAGATTTTTTATATTTGTGTAACATAACAGAGGTTGACCTGTTCTGACCAAATTATAACTGAAGGTTTTAGAAGACATTGGTTTACAGATTATCCTTGGCTCTTTGTACAATCAATGCAATCATTTTTATACTTCACTAAATCAAATAAATATATAAATTCTAAAATAATTAGCTGTTCTATTTCCAAATATTATAATAATTTTGTGCATTATTACACTTTTTTGCCAAATATTCTTACATTATACATTTTTTAACCTTTCTTATTTATAATTTGAAAAGTTAAATTGCATTAACACTGTGAAGTAATGTAATAATTAAAATTACACTATGAGCCAACTGAGACACTCTGTACTTTAAATACCACAAATTTTCTTTCGGTTTCTACACCAAGATTATTTAATCCTTCATTACTATCGCTACCCATATATTACTTTTATATGATTGGCCAATTTACTACTATGTCACCACATTACATAATACAATTATTACTACAGCCAATCACAAAATTACATATATTTGTACACAACTTTGTTTGTTTTTCTTTTATAAATGTATAAATTTTTCAAACCCTTTCTAAATATAAATTGAAATTACTGTTACAATTAGCACACAGCATCTATGTGAGAATGCTAAAATAGGACAGCTATCCAACTACTGGACTTCCTCTCTGTTTAAGGCTGTACACAGATTATTATTTATATAAGTTTTCCATTTTAGTTTATGTTATATCTACAATTCCAAAAGGTGTGTTTGATATTTAGATTGTAATCCAGTGTTGTTCAATTTTAATCTGGGGCAAAATCATTGTTCATTTTTTAATATAAAAATGTTCAACAAACTGCTTCTTTAATGCCCAATTATTAATTAATGAGAATATATTAACTGTATCCTGCAGGTGGCATAGAGCAGCCCAAAGTAGCATCTGTGATTGGCTTGTTCCGTCGAGAAAGTTCGGGCTCAGTGCAGGACTCTCACGCAAGTTCCGAAACCTCTTTGCAACATGGAGGCAGTGGACCAGAGTCTCCTCCAGCGCCTGGGGCAGTGCTGCTAATTGAAGAACCTCTTCCTAGCATGCTGGGCGTCACTCGTCGTCTGCCGGTTGGACGACGGGGATCCATGTTGGAGCTGGGCTCTTCAACCATACCAGAGGAGGTGACTACACCACTTACCTCGCCCAACAATTCCCCCACGTCCCCAATGAGATGGACTCCTCTCAGCAAAGGCTCTGGTTCCCTATCCCGTCTTGCTGGTCGACTTTCTGCCCTTGCATCCTCATCTTCATCTTCATCCTCATCCAGTGATGATTCCTCCAATGATGATGATGACGATGATGAAAAGACAGCTATTCACAGGACACAGAAATAGTTGCTGTGATAATTACCACAATGTACAGTGCAATTAACATTTGTTATTGGTTTTTAAAGGTATGTCAAAAGACTAGGAAGTTGTAAGATTTTTGCTGTTTTTGTACAGTGAAACTCTATAAAAGAACAAAGTAAATTATATCTCTAAATATTGGAACATTCATTTTATCACCAATTCTCATATTCAAAATATTTTATTCTTTATTTTATCCTTTATTAAAACGAAAGTATGATGATGCATAATAAACCTTTATTTTTAATCATAGCTTGCTGATCTTGCTTGATGCTATATATCACTGACTGAAATAGCAAAAGTGATAATATAGAAAACGACTGTTCAATAAAGAGCGATCATAATTTTTTTGACAACATATCTTTATCCATTGTCATAGTCTTGATACTCCTTAAAATAGTCTCCCTTAGATGTGATGCACTTGTCCCAGCATTTCTGCCAGTCTGCAAAGATATGCTAGAAACCATTTTTTGAGAGGCCTTTCAAAATTGACTCCTCAACCTTCACTACCGCTTCTGAAAATGTTTGATGCCTCCCACAAAGGTATTTCTTCATGTTAGGAAACAGGAAAAAGTCACAGGGGGCTAAATCCGAACTATAAGAAGGATGAGGTACACACTTTACTTTGAGTTTTACAAGATATTCAGCAACAACATTGGCAGTATCGTGGCATACCATCCAGCCTGTTTCACAGAAATATGGCCTCTGCACCTGAGATGGTCTTGCAAATTTTTTTAGGTTGTTTGCCGAACTTCTCTTACATTGACAGCAGCTGTGTTAATTTTACTTTGTTCCGTAAGAGCAGTAACTGGAGTGCCCGGTTTACTTAGCTGTGAAATTGATTGTCTACCCTCTTTAAAAAACTTAAACGACGTAAGACTTGAAGCTTTTGCAGCAAGCGTTATTGATTAAGGCTTTACGGATGATCAGCTGCATCAAATTTAAGAAGAGCGAGCTTTCAGCCATTTTACACTCCATTTTATACTTCAGTTCCTGATGAGGGCTATGGAGTGTAAAATGGCCGAAAGCTCGATCTTCTTAAATTTGATGCGGCTGATCACCCGTGAAGCCTTAATCAACTTAAACCACCTTCGAGCTGTGCTGTAGGGAACAATAGACCTTCCATAAGCCTCCGGTAACATTGTATGGGCCTCAGTTGAAACTTTGTTGAAACAAAAGCAGAATTTCAAAGCTGCATATTGTTCCTCATGTGTCAGCTCCATTGTTTCAGTAGGCGATAATGAACATTCTCTGTTTGTCCGTCTCTTACAGGCGGGAACCAAGAGTACTCACACTGAAACTACTATGATGTGTTCGTTATACATTAAGCTAACACAATATCATGAGAGCAAGAAATTACGACCATAAAGAAATTATGATCATCCTTTATTGAACAGCCCTAGTACTTTTAAGTAATCATTTATTGCTAATTAATTATTCTTTCTCACAAGACAAGGTTAGAATCAAAAGACTGAAAAATTCAATGTCATAGGATTTGAATCACAGATCTTTTGCTTTCAAAGTGGCTATCCTAACCAATTGAGCTACGATGACAATGGTACTGATTTTTTTCATTCTGATTCTACCTTTCTAAGCATTTATTGTTGAACAGCTCAAAATTATTACACAGATATAAATATTTGCCACTAAGGCTCCACTTATCTTAAGAAATTGGTGTTAATACTTCTTTCTAATGGAGATTGATTTGTTTGTGAAATCGATCTCCATTAGAAAGAAGTATTAACACGAATTTCTTAAGATAAATGGAGCCTTAGTGGCAAATATTTATATTTGTGTAATGTTTATTGCTTCACTGTAGCTAGCTTAATTTTCTACGTAATCAGCTCAAAATTATTTTTAAATAGTTTGTGAATTATTACAAAGATTTGTCTTTAAGTAACAGACATTTTTAGTTTAGGTTAATTGATGGAAATTATTCATTTCTTCACACTAGCCTTAGGCTAAGGTATTGGAGTGATAGAGTCGACAGGAAAAATTCAATGCCACAGCCAGGATTTGAACCACGGATCAACTGGTTTCCATCCAGTCGCTGTTATCCATTGGCCACGGTAGCTCAATGGGTAAGAGCGACTGGACGGAAACCAGTAGATCCGTGGTTCAAATCCTGGCTGTGGCATTGCATTTTTCATGTCGACTCTATCAATCCAAGACATTTTTAGTGTTCAAAGAAACACCTTATCTAAATGATTTCTATATAGTTTTATTACAGTTCATTATAGTTTAGTTACTTCTACTTTGGTAAAAGTTTCACTGTATACAATGTGATTGATCTGAATAACCAATCAAAACCTTACAATTTCTTAGTTTTGAGAACAGTTGATACATTTTTAAAAGGAATGTAGATATGTACTTCTAGTGGAATTACTTTGAATCAGGAGCACATTTTAAGGCAGTTCATATATTGTTTACCTAATTTATTTTTTCATGTCTATTGCTAATTTGCAATGCAATCTTTGCTGACAATAATATAAGCTGGACATTAACGTTTTTGCCTTACCCTATGAACTGCTCAGCATGTTAAAATTTATAATTCAAAACCAGTGTACATATTACTACTATTTCATAAACCAAGTGAAATGTATAAAAATACAATTAATTTTTGTGCTGCTAAGTTCAATTACGACCAAATATTCCATTGCAATAATATAGCTAGATTTGTAATACTAACCTGATATATATTAATACTGAATCTTCTTTGTTTTTCTTTATTTGTTTAAATTTTGGTAATTCTTTACTTAAGCACTCAGTGACTGATTTGTTTCAAACCTGTTTTAATATGTGATAAATAAACTCCTGAAGACGTTTTCAGGTGTCTTTTATGGGAGCAAAGGCTTAGCTTCAAAAATAATAAAAAAAAAATTGAATTTAAAAATTTACTAAAGAAGTTCTCCTTGCACCTCACTAATCACATTACTCTTCAATTGCTGCTATTCACTTCTACCTGCACTTTACTTTCCTTCATCTCTAACTACCCCCTTAATCATTATTTTTTCCCTTCTATGATAACTTACCTTTTCTTTAAGCCATTCCGATATTTCGTAGAAGGTTGGGATTGTCAATGCACATCAGTACCTTAACCATCTCGACTAACTCTGCACTGAGGATTTCTTGAGTCCATTTGGGCTTTTATGTTTAATTTTTCCATTTAAATCTATCCATTTGGACAACTTTTTTGTTGTTGTGTAAGGTAAAGTACTTATAAAGAAATATCAAAATGTATTCCAATGTGTAAGCACAATGATACAATGAAGCACAAAATTAATATAATTTTGAGTTGTACTAATACTCAATACTCCACTTATTGATAGCATTTACCTAGAAAGCATTTTGTTAGGAAGATCCTAACGAAACGCATTCTAGGTAAATACTAGCAATAAGTGGAGCATTGAGTATTAGTTCGACTCAAAACTATATCAAAATGTATGTTTATGTTACTTTACATAATTATTCTATAACAAACTGTTTAATTTAATAGTTATAATCCATTAAAAAGCAAAGCTAATATATGAACTGAATCTTGTTCTAGACGTTCTCGGGCTTCAAGCCAGGTAAGAAGATGTTGTGACATCAACGTTTTGGGAGCGTGCATCTCTTCCATTTTCAGGATGCATTCTTCAACATCCTGAAAATGGGAGAGATGCTAGCTCCCGAATTTTTTATGAACCACAAATTCTAAAACTAGTAGAAACTTATGAAAATTGTAGAGACAAGAGGAATAATGTAAGAAATAAGGTGCAAGGAAAAAGTTATTGGGTAAACTTTTAAATTTAAATTTTCATTTATTTTCAAAACTAAGACTTTGCCCTAAAAGGCACCCAAAGCTTCATCAGCACATATTAATAAATGGTTTGAAACAAATCAGTCACCAGGTGCTAAAGCAAAGAAATATCTGAATTTGTTGTGTCAACTGTTCTTGGTAATCATACCATGGTAGGTTGAATGAAATACTAAAAGTGTAAAAAAGACTTTGTACAGCAAACTGTTTATGGTAGATGAATAACCCAGGGCTTAACGTCAAGGTCCAGCCTGTAATATATGACAGTTCCTTTGCAGGGAAGTTTAGAAATTTAAGGAAACATGCTAGTACCTGGAAAGCTACATGTAATATAAATATTCATCCTTTTAAAGCTTTGACATCATAGTTTTGTTACACAGGCTAAGAGTCAAATGCAAAGTGAAAAAATAAATGTTGTATCGTCTTACATATGTGACTAGCATAATATACCTTAAGAAGCTGTAAAGCAGGCAAGAGACTTCAAAATGCTCTGTAAGGTTTAAAACTTTAGTGTCATCATGTAATGGAATGACAAACCCTAAAGTGTATAATGCAGTTGTATGCATTGCATACTATACCCTCAAATGTGCCTTTAGAGTCATGTTTTTGTACTATTGACATGTTGATTGTCTTTAGCATGCATGAAGTGTCACTATGATTTAAAACTCAGTCTCAAAAGTAAAATGATATACACATTAATTTTATCTTCTAAATGTTAGGTACTTTATTTACAATTTATTAACTTCTAAATATTTTTTTGTATGGTAAGTACAAAATAGGCATGAGCAGAAAATAATATACCAGTTAATTTGTAATGGTTATCTTAATGTAACAGTTACAGAAGTAACGGAAACAGACAACAACTCTAGATCAACAAGTTAGAAAAGAATGTTCTGCATAGGTGTGTACTTGGTAGGGAGAACACTTCCTCCACTGTGTTTCTTCTTCCTCGAATCCTGGACCGTGGCCATTATGCGCATGTGCATGAGCAGTGGAGATGTTTCCTCTTGTTCCCGCTGCCCAAGAAGAGGCAGGCAGACAGTAAGCAAGGAAGGAGACAGACAAGAGTGGGGGGAGCAGTCTGTCAAGCAGCAATGATAAGATCCCCTCCAAACATTCTTTTCTAAGTTGTTAACATATAGTTACAGTAGTGACGATAGTTCTGTGCCGGTGACCTACTTTCTTCACGCACTGGAGAGAGTCTATGCCCAAGTGTCTGCTAGTGCTAGAAGCTGGAAGACAATGCAGCAAAGCCATATTTCACAGACTCGTCTTTACTAAATCGCATACCTTAAGATATATGAGTACTTCCTCATCTTAGCCACTGAGAAACAACAGATCTTCTTTACTGTTTTACTTCTTTGCTTTCACAAATGTTTTAATTTACAGGAAAATAAAAATCTGGGGTGATGCCTTTGTGGCTTGTAGCGCATGGAAGTGAGTTAGCTGATTCTCGTATGAAGATATGTTTCATCTTCATAGATAACCGACCTTCCTTCGTCTCTAAGCCTTTTTATGGCACGTAAATATGACACGTGCCAATTTCTCATATACTTTTCCTATAACAAGACCCTGTTGTTCCTTGTTTTCTTCCACTTAAAACCTATGCCATTAGTGCTTTCCCCATGAAAGTTAATGGAATCTTGATGTTTCATGAGTCCCAAATTTTGACAGTAGTACAGTTTTCTCCTGAATTTACAAATTATAAATTGTTTGGCAAATTATACACCTGTCAAAGTCATCAGTGACAGTGATTGTTTCTGGTACACGATGTACTTTCCAGATTTTCAAAGGAGGTCCCTAGTGCCTCGTATTTCTCCCCTTCTTTAATTATTTTACGAAATTTTCTCTCAGATACTCACCCTCCCTTGCATTTTATTAGCATATCACCAGAAACTGCTTCCCGTTTCAGAATAGATTGACATTATTAATAACTTCATGGTTTGGCTGTGAAGTGTTTTTCCACCCAGTTTGCTTTGAATTGGGGGCATTTTAATCTAAATAAGAAAATATATAAATGCACACACACACATACACACAGACACCAGTGCGATTAAGAATCACAATTTCTAAAACTTTTAAATCTTAACATGACAGCACCAAAGCGTTACAAGTTACCCGGTCAAACCTCTCCACGATACTGGCCATTTCAGTGTACTGCGCATGACCGAGAATGTAGGCTCAGCAACTGGATTCTAAACAACTGCGCACATGGTCTCCACCGGCACAGAACCATTGTCCGTACTGTACTCATAGCAATTACCAAAGTAACAAATATAGTAACTATTTATCTCATTAACGGTTACTAAAGTAACAGAGATGTTACAGAGTTCAGGTGACACCATTCACCGCATGTGCAATGGTATCACTTATTGGAAAGTACTTAACTCATTACCTATTGAATAATAATTTGCAGTTTATTAACAAAATAAGACTATGTAGCAGAAAAACACATATAAACAATACTTTAAGTTGTAACATTGGTAATTTCAGACCCAGAGTTGCAAATTTTCAGCTAGTCTACTCTTTAAGATTGCTTAAACAAACCAGAACTTTCTCCAAATTTTGAATTTGAAAAATACTTATGAAGGAAGCTGTATTGTTAAGTTTCTACTTGATTTGTTATCTTAGATACAGTTGAACCTGCTTTACATGTAACCCAGTTATACATAATTCTTATTTATATGTAAATATTTTCAGGTCTTGGAAAAAATATAATTTAGAAACATATTAATAGAAACTTATGCATAATTCGCAGTTATACCTATTAAATTTCAATGAAATACAACTGAGTTTTATGTAATTGAATGAGCATTCAGCATATTCTAATTTAAAAGAAACTTGAAATGCATTTTCCTTATTGATGCTAACAAAGACGCAAGTTGAGCGGGCCAATGTCGGCCACGGAAACAAAAGACAAAGACATTAGCTTGTATACTTCTTTCAGCGCAACAGTGGTGTAGCAATGAGAATTAAAGATAATTTTGGTATCTGGTGTTTGTTTACTGTTGAACAGTAGATTTGTTTTTTCAGTTCTGTTTCTTTTAATCAGCTATGGGGAAAAGAAAAAGGAAATATGGTGCACTAGATCGAAAAGTAAAATTCATACTGGAGATTGGCCTTACTAGACACAAAACCAAAACCTTATTTGCTTCCAACTTAGGAATTCATTATACACCAGGTAACTTACTATGTCCCAAATTCAAACTCAGGACCTCTTGAATACAGCCTGTGTAGGCATTAATTATACCAGTGCAAAAAGTTGTAGTAAAAAAGCTCTAAGCTCATTAATATGTTTTGCAAAATGAGTTGTATTCATGAAATGCAAGAAATGTGAAAAAGCCAAATTAACTGAATAGTTTAAAGTGGGATCAACTTCTAAATACTGTTTGCTTTGTACATATGTTGACCTTTTGTAAAGTTTTATATATGCAGGCCCACTGTATTAAATTTTTTAAAAATGATGCATTATCAAAATCTTATTTGTTTTAATTCTTCCCCTTGATATAGGTGTAAATCAGGTTTGATTGCATTTACATCTTTAATCTTGCATGACAATGAACGATGAAAGATTGATAGATAGGTATATGTCAGTGTTAAATCAGTATTTCAAACACAGAGAAATATATGTTGGTGTGAATGAACAGGAATGTAGAAATTAATGAAACGATATTCAAAAATATTGACCCCAGTTCTTTTTAGATTTCATCAAATAATAAAGTAAGTCTGTATTGACGTAAGACTTAAAACTTCCGCAGCAAGCATTATTAATCAAAGCTTCATGGGTGATCAACTGTGTAAAATTTAATAATGTCAAGCTTTCGGCCAATTCTAACTCCATGGCCTTCCGCAGGAACTGAATGAAAAAGCTGGCCTTCCTCATTTGGGTAGAGCTAGTATCACCCCACTGCATAGTAGCCTGCTATTGTCTGGCTGGTTCACAGGAAGGATGATCTCATGTTTTATCAATTTCTGTGCGGTCCGATATTTGGATTGGGGTTCTCCCATCTAGTCCATCATCTGGTCAGGGTTTCTTTCGCGAGTATGTTTTATGGCTGGAGGTCAAGATGTACTCAGTTGAAGTCCCGAATCTCTATTGAAATTCTATGGATGGAGTTTAATCTGGATGGTTTCTTTAATAAGTCTATCAAAATGCTTGTCTGAATGTTCCAGAACTGAAGCATCATTAAAATTGATTTTCTGATTGCACTCTATACAATGTTGAGCTACAGCTGACTTCTCTAGTTGAAGGAGTCTGATGTGACGATGTTCTCTACATCTCTTCAACTGTGCATCCTGTTTGTGCAACATACACCCTTTCGCATTCACAAGGGATCTTATAAATGCCTGGGACATTAAGGTTCAATGGATCTTTTATCGGTCTAAGGTATTGCTGGATCTTCTTAAATGCAGTAAAGTAGCTTTGATTAATAAGTCAGCATTGACATCGTTCATATTGCAACTCATTTATAGGTAATTGTTACTGGTAACCGTTAATGTAATATAACTGCAAAATGTGATAACCATACTACTCAATCATTATTGGAACTGTTAACATGTAACTGTTAATACACTGTAAGTGTGAGCATTATTATCATTACCCAAATATAACTGTTTGGCCCTTACCTAATATGAAACCAAGGCAGTTCATTTTATGAAATATAATGGAGATTCATAAAAGGAACTGCATTGAAATTCAAGAAGAAGAATAGGGATTTTCTTTAAGTCTTTGTGTTATCTGTCATTATAACCAACTTTTATCTGTATCTGCTCACTGGCTGTTAAATGTAAACCTGGTGCTGATTAATTAGAACTGTCAAATCAGATTATGCTGAAAATAAATTGCAGGCTGATCTTGGACGATGTTTTAACAAAAAGATCGATACACAGATGCAAAAGAAAGCAAATTGGACGGAAAGATTTTCTTACAATTTATAGAATCATAGATAATGTTGAATTTAGCATATTATTTTTGTTTGAAAGATCTTAGAATGGTAGTAGAAGTGTTTAGTATTTATAACATACCATGTGGCCTCATTTTCTTTAAATTTTATTGTGTAGGTTATAAAGATAATAGCAGAAACTTCCACAAACATGATGTATATATTTCCAATAACTAAGACATCTCCAGAAGAAAGTGGTAACAGTAACCCTCACCTTGCCAATATGTATACAAATAACTGTAAATATGTTTTACGCATAGATTGTGCAGTACCATAATATTCAAGTGATGCACTTCGTAAGTTACATTTATTTTTAGGTTATTCTGGTTATTAGGCACAAGTTTTTGTATACCTTCTTCATGGAAGTTTGCCGCCTGTGTCTTCAACCAGTTAGAAACATTTTCTTTCAGCTCTTTTTCATTGTTGAAATGATGACCGCCATTCCATAGCGAGAGCACTAATTGTAAACTTGCGGTATTCCTGGATCTTGTCTTCAATCGCGTGAACCAGTTCTTCTGTAATCAAAGATGGATGCCCACTTCGTTCTTCATTGTGCACTTAACTACGCCCTTCATTGAACTGTCGGACCCATCTTCTCATCATTGTATCACTCATCGCATTTTGTCCGTAAACATTGCAAATTTGCCGATAAATTTCAATTGGTTTCACTTTCCTAGCATTCAGAAAATGAATCACAGATCTGATTTCACAAGCGGTGGGATTTACAATCAACACCGACATTGTAAACAAGCACAACAAAGTGTACGTGGCTGACAGCGATCTCACAATGTGCACGTTTCTTCTCCTTGATACAGAGCATCTACCGCACATGTGCAGAACTGCGATCGCAGTGCTGCAGCAGAGATAAATTGAAATAGAACTTACTTTCTGGACGCCCCTTGTATTTCTGCTTTTGTACTTACTTTTTGTCTCTTATCTGTGAGCAGGAACTTGAATGACCAAAATTTGTTCCATGCTAGTCCTATTCTGCATCTGATTTCACTCTCTGCATCCTAATTTAGGGAGATGCTTTGTCCTTGGTACACATGTAGATGTCTAAATCACCAAAACAGTAAATTTGTCTTCAAAATGTGTTACACTGAGTCAATCTACAATTAACTACCTAAAACTGGAAACAAATGAAACGAAACTTCAAGCATGAAGTTGAACTATCTTTTTGGTAAAAAACTGAACCTACTGACAATGAAGCAATCCAAATATTATAAATAAACTAAAACATTTGGTAAGCAACTTCACTTAACTGTTTACAATTGTCGAATCCTGCAGGACTGGTTTCGTGATGTGCATTCATGGTGAAAACATCACGAAACATTTGCCAGAGGATTTCACAATTGTAAACAGATAAGTGAAGTTGGTTACCAAGTACGTAAAATATGAAGCTATTAACAGTGAAGCAAACAAATGTATACAAATAAACAATTTGTAACTTAAAACTTCACTTATAAGAAATGATGATACTTTTCTTATAAATTGTTCGGGATCGCAATTTCATGTAAAGCTTTTACAAATCTTCAGCCGGAAACAACAAAGCTGTTACCATCATTACGAACGCGATATGTTAATATGTTCTTGTTAGTACTACCAAAATTTGAAAATAAAACAAATTTAAAAACAGAATTGACTGCCAGTATTTCAAAATTCACTACGCGATGTTTATTTTTAAAATAAATATCTTTTCCCAAATTATTAAATCTATCGGACCATTTAATTGTTTTAATAATTTAACTTCTGGATTTATTTCATGGTTAAAGGACCAAAAATGATCTGCTACGACCGATTTATCAGTCAATTCTGTTTTTAAATTTGTTTTATTCTCAAATTTTGGTACTACTAACAAGAACATATCAACATCTAGCGTTCGTAACGATGGCGACAGCTTTGTGGTTTCCGGCTGAAGATGTGTATAAGTTTTACATGAAATCGTGATCCCGGACAATTTATAATTATCATCATTTCTTATAAGAGAAGTGAAATTTTAAGTTACAAATTTTTATATGTTTGTATACATGGTTACCAAGTGTTGTAGTTTGTAATAATATGAAGCTGAACACCATCTTTTAAGCTGCACAAAATAAATGAGTTAATAGCCACCTAATTTACCTGACCTAAAGCCTTCATAAACATAATTATTTGGCACTGTTGTTAATTGTTTCATTAGTCTGTAAGTTGTTATAACATTGAGGCTGTAATTTGTACCTGATGAAGCCTTTGTAATTCTTTTGGTGATTCAAATATGTAGCTATCTGTGCAGAAAGTGCAGAAAGCTATCAGTGACTCAAAGCTGTGAAACCATGTCTCGAGACTGATGGTTAATTGTTATAAATAACAACACGCCAACTGGTGACTTAATACTATTATCGTGTTTACTTACTGTGAGCCATTGCTCACAACTCGAGCCCTGTTTTTTATTAATGTCACCAATCATTTTTTGTAAAAAGCTACATGTATTTATTGTTGTTATAATTGTCATTTAACTGGGCTATTACTTAAACTAATGCAATGTTCAAACCAACTAGTACCAGCAGTGTTAGACTGCTATAATTGTACCACTCTTCAGGAGATTTAAGTTTCTACTATTATCTTTATGTGCCTTTTGGTTTTCACTAAGTACAACAATTAGGTGTTGTGATATATATTTTTGTGTATACACATAGTAGCTGTATGTATATATTCAATTATAGTTTTAATGACATTTAGGAATATTGTTTTCCTGATGTGTAAGAAGGATTTGGTCCTTTGAACATAAAGTTCCCATAATAAAAACAAAATTAGAGACAGATATACAAAGAACAAAAAAAGGTCATAAAGAAAAAGCGTATATAAAAGGAAGAAGCTACAAAGAGTAAACACAATGAAGCTTCTAATTCGCACATAATATTAGATTTAAAGGTTTTGTCATCTAGAGTTTTAGATTTCATTTGCTCTCTTGGCACTAGCATCATGTAATATCGTACAAAAAAAACAAGGTTCTTTGAGATAGTAAAAAGACTGAATTGATGGTTCAGACAAGTCTGGAGTTGATGGTTTATTAAGCTTATGATGTGTAGGAAATAACTTTAGAATTAGATTTAGCAAAAATAAGAAAGCAATATGCACAAGAATCTCGTTTATCAAGACTCTGTGGGATCATAGGTAATCCAGATTAATCTGAAAACTATTAAAGAAACAAGCTGTTATGTACACTAGTAAAATTTGTATCATTGCAAAAGCAGCGTAGAAAAGAACTGAAAGCCATCCAGATAAGATCACCCTCATATAAAAACAAATGAAAGATTTCGCACACTTAAGTTTTGTTGCTCTGTGTGGCTTGAAGCTTATACCTATGCTACTTGCATTGTCAACATTACATTCTCTGTATCTACTCAAAGGCTGTCAAATTTTCATGGTGAAAAAGTAAGCAAACATACCAAACACACATCAAGCAAAAATGAACTTGGATTTACTGGAAGTTCAGATTAATGAGAGCCAGAAAAACGAGATTTTTGTGTGTGTGACTAATAAGCTGGAAATTTAAAACACTTAACATCCCTTAGTATTAATATCTTAAACATAGTTTGAGGACTGATAGATAGTACCTATCCTCAGCAATTGTCCAGCTCATTTGTCACTTATTATTAATATATAAGGAAATATATCTTAAGTAAAAAAGGCTAATTTGATGCTAGACGCAGAGATACTTACCATTACTGATTCTTAATATTTTACTTCAAAATTTTTCTCTAAAATATTCATGGGAACTATAGTTCAGGCCAACATTTAATTGCTGATTTTTAAATTATAAACATTCCAGAACCAGTGATTTGTACAGCATGCCAACATAATTCATGGTTCAACTAAGCCATAGTGATCATTTCAAAGATAAGCAATATTTATCTCTTATTTCGTCTGTGTATTGTTCAGTATAGTAAGCCTTCTACATCATACAAAACTGCTTTTTAAACAAAAGCAGAAAGTGATTTTTCATCAGCAGTGTTTGCTCTAATGGCTCAAATTTCCTGGGACTCAAACAGTTGAAATCTGCCGCAACAGTTTGGCTTATATTGAATGTGCCTATATAATTAAAATTAGGTATGCGAGTTTGTACTTAATTTGCATTGCCAACGATTATATATTTTGTGATGAGAGACAATATTATCTAACACGTGTACATTAAAGGGAAAAATTCCTGTTTCTGTGATGACAAAGGCTGAGTTTTAAATAACCGGAAAATGTCAAAACGGCAAGTTACCACTGGTGTATGCATAACAAGTGCAAGAAGGATAATAGAAAACAGATGTAGGATATTTTCTGAATGTACATAATAACTGTATATTGATATTAGATTGTTGAATTTTAAATAGTATAATATTGTTTATTTATTTACTTCCAGTAAGGGAGCTGGAGTAATAGATCAGTCAGTGCTGTGTTATGATGAACATGGTGCTATGTTGTTTCCTAAGGACAGTGGTTCAATGCACTCCTTCACAAGCTTTATTTGTTGTGGAAAAAAGAAATAGTTTACAGAGTTGCATTCTTAAACATTTTCCTTTTTGCCTCCCTTCTTTTAGGTTCCTTCTATTCAGTTAATGATTAAGATAGTAAAAATAAAAAATGTGCAGCATATTGAGGATTAAGTTCCTTTAAAAGTTTTACTTAATATATTTAGTACAATCATGCAGAATATACATATATATCCTACATATATATTTTAGTATATTAGTGATGTTGAAATACAGTAATGTATTTGGCATTTTGTTTAGAATTAAGATGCCTTCGCTACGTTTATTTTTAACTATATATTTTTCCTTTCTTTGTGACTTGTCCTAAGGTTAGTTTTGTTTCATGTAGTTAACATTCAAGTATTTTTACTTTATATTTCAACATGTACCTATATGAAATATATTAGAGAGGTTTTCTTCACTCAGCAGAAATTTGGTGTTAAGAAAAACTAGTTTTAATCAGGTCTTTGCATTCTAGACCTGCAGACAACAGAATGAAGTTGTGAAATAAAGTTAACTTTTCAATTATGACTGTCCTTTTTTTAATACTCCATTATTATGTATTATTACAGTGAAACCCTGCTTTAACTGAAATGCAGCTAAAAGGAATTGGCAGAAGAGGGGAAAAGAGAAAGTATGAATGAGTGTAAAAATATAAGATACCCCAAATTATGTCAAATGACATTTTTGTTTCTTTTCCTTTTCTTTCTTCCCAGCCCCAAATTTCCAATACAGGACTTACGAGGGACATTTGTTTGTTTGATTATTTCATCCTTTGGAACATAATACATATGTTATAGGACACGTAAGTTCAAGATACAAAGATAAATATAAAAAGTTACATAAGACTAAAAACTGTAACAGATACAGGATCCAACAAAAGTCTAAAGTAGAAAAGGAAATATAAACAAAATATATAAAGACCATAGAGAAATACTATATAAAAGTAATTGTTCACAAATGTGGAGTTTACTCTATTTCATGATTTAGGAAATCCTCTACACTATAAAAGTTTCTCTCCATTAAGAAATTAAATAGGGCCTTTTTGAATTTTGGTTTGGACTCAATATTCTTTATACTTTGTGGTAGTTTATTGAATAAATGTAGACTAGCATGTGTGGAGCTACTTTCATACAATTTGGTTCTATGCGAATTGATAAATAGATTGTTCTTTGCTCTAGTATCATGTGTATGAACTTCTGCATTTTTTGAATAATTTAGGGTTTCTTTCATGTAGTTAAGTGTTTCATATATATACATACATGGCAAAGACAAAATTTTAAATTTTCTAAAGTATGGTTTGCAACTAGTTTTGTTTCTGATATCAGCTATCATCCGTATTACTTTCTTTTGCATTCTAAAAACCTTAATGCTATTTTGTTAATTTCCCCAGAAGATTATCCCATATGTCAGTAGACTATGAATGTATGCAAAATATACCACTGTAAGAATATGTTCACTTGACATAAATTTTATTGACCTTACTAAGAAGCACATTTTACTAGGTCTGTTAGTGAGGCTATCAATATGCATTTCCCAACTTAAGTTCTCATCTAGTAACAAACCCAGAAATTTGTTTATTTTAACATGTTTTATCTCATCTTGCCCCAGCTTAATTTTTGGATGTGTAACGTTCTTATTAAGTTTACTATGGAAGCTTATTGCTGCTGTTTTCTCTTTACTTAATAGTAACAAGTTTTCATTGAACCATTCCTGAATATATTTCAATGCGATGTCTGTATGTAAATTCACATTATTTTCATTTGCCCCATTTAGGAAGATAACTCGAGTGGAGGCACTGTTATCTGTTTACACCGCACGGTTGTTAATCAGAGGGTAGGAGAGATGGAACGCCGCTCCCACAAGGTTCAGTTTTGGGTCCCTTACTTTTTTTTACTATATATCAATGACTTCACAAATTATGAGCTGAATCAGAATATAACATTCTCCTTATTTGCCGATGACACAAGTATTTTAATCTCTAATAAAAATCCTGATGTCTTAAATACAAATGTTAATAGCTTATCCACATATGTAACATCTTGGTTCGAAGTAAACAAACTATGCATTAACAAAGAAAAATGTTTAGAACTTAGTTGTCAACATAAATTTAATAAAAAATAAAACCATGCAAAATTGGTGCTAGATGGAGAAGAGATTAAATACTCCAATAAAACACAATTTCTAGAACTATGGGTCGATCAAAATTTAATGTTATGTCTGTAGAACTGCCGTTGTTATCTTCAGAATCCATAAAGCTGAATACAGTATTTTACTCGTCATCACTGATACCCAAAACCACATTGATTATTGTTCTTTCTATTTCTTCTTCCATCAAGGCATTTTGATGCCAGTATTCCTATTCTATGGACATAATTTTGATGCACACATTTTTCCAATCTTCTTCAGTTTTATTAAATTATAGATGAGTCGCATTTATTACACATCAGCTTCACTTACAGCTTCACAGTCAGTTACAATATGGGATAGTGTTCTGGGGGGAAAAGGCAGATAGAGTCTTTAAACTTCAAAAAAGAGCGATAAGGATACTAAGTGGGGTGGATAACGGAACATCTTGCAGGCCATTATTCAAAAAACATCAAATATTACCTCTAGCATGTATGTATATTTTGGAATTAGTGATCCATGTAAAACAAAATAAACTACAAATACAAAATTACAAAAATGCCGATATTCACAAATACAATACACGTCAGAAAGATTACTTTCACATTCAAAGTTGTAGAACGGAAATCTTCAGGTCTAGTGCTATCAGTAAAGTTATAAGATTATACAACAGGCTACCAGAAAATATTAAACAAATGAAGAGCCTTATATATTTTAAAAAGGGAGTAAAACTCTTTTTACTGCAACATTTATTTTATTCTGTAAATGAGTTTTTAAATGTTAATTAGTTTTAAGTGATTGTAAATAATGACAGTGGACATTAATGTAATTTTTATACTATGACATGTCTGATATCAATCAAAAGGACAAATTAAATTGAATTAAATCATGAATTAGAGTAAACTCCACATTTGTGAACAATTACTTTTATATAGCATTTTTCTGTGGTCTTTATATAGTTTATATTTATTTGCTTTAGACTTTTGTTGGATCCTGTATCTGTTACAGTTTTTAGTCTTATGTAACTTTTTATATTTATCTTTGTATCTTGAACTGAGGTGTCCTATAACATATGTATTATGTTCCAAAGGATGAAATAAATACGAATAAAAATATATTGAGGACATGTTTTGCAAACTATTGTTCGCATTAGAGCCGATGATGTGAACAACAGTTCGCAAAACATGTCCTCAATATAGGTATGTAAGTGAAGCCGATGTGTAATAATTACAACTCATTTATAATTTAATAATTGTTTCGCTTCACTGTGGTGTTCCAATACAGTTAAACTTCTTCAGTTTGTTTAAATACTGTGTAGTTAGTCCTTTAAGTAGATTTAAAGTCAAAGAACACTGTCATGACTACTTGTGATCAACCGTCCCCTTCCATGCCCCACTTGGGGCATAGGTACAAAAAATCAGCCTGGTCGACATGCCGATTCCGCTCCGTAATTTCCTATCCTATCCTATTGTGAAGCAGTGAACGGAAAAGTTTGTTGAAAGTCGTCAGAGACAGCAAGCAGGACAGTGGGTTTCCTGGGCACCAAGAAGTCACAAGCAGTGCAAGTTGGTGCTGCAACAGAGAAGTAAAAGAGAATGTCAGTGCTAGAGAAAGAGACATATTTGCTCTGTATATGTGTAAAAAGTGAAAATGATTGTAAGTTAGCATTGTGCTAACGATTCTAGTGATAAAAAAGGTTTCACACAAATTGTGTTACATTTGTCACAGTGTTATCCATTTCGACATTTATTATACAGTTTCATCATCTGAAGATAAAATGTATATCAATATGCACACAGGTGTATTGATGTGCATTGTAATAGAACATATAAAAGGTTTGGCGTCCTCTGTAGTGAAGGAGTTACTTGCTATAACCTTTGGTTCCTGAGGTTGCAGGGTGAAAGCAGTGGAGGTTGATGCATTTTTTCGGACATAAAAATCCTTGGCATGACTTTCTTTGGAAGGGAAGTAAAGCCCGTGGTCTAGTATTGTGAATGTACAGCATAGTATGATAAAGAGGCCTCTGAGCAAAATTAAGTGGTCTTTCATACTCAATATAGAATGGGATGCTGGGGACCACAGAAGTTAGAGCGTCCACAAATAAAAACTTAATTTCATAAAACAGTCGTATGAAGGATGAGTCAGTGATTTCGTTGACAAAGTACTCCACTTCAAGTCTCCAGGTATCAATGTGTATGACCCGTGTAAGGAGGTTGAACTTTTGTAGACTCTATGCTCACTTTCATCTACATCCAAATAACTTTGACTTAATGGTAGATATAACAAATTGCAGTTCTTCCTATAACATGCCCAGCATAATGAATTCATTGAACAATTGGAGCATGGTCCCAACCAGCTGGCTACTATAGCTACAACAGGTACAGAATAGAAGCCCTCAGACCATCTAATCTTTAAAACACAGTGACGAGGCATGCCTTTCAAAGTGAGGAAACCTTGAAACAATTTTCATTAGAATAAGAGAGAATAATGACTCAAGTAACTAAAGATACTCTTCGGTACTCTTTCTATTTGGCCATGCAGATGTATTCCTGCTTCCCCTCTCCACTCAGAGGTTCCAATTTTTCCTACAGCTAGCCCACACCTCATGAACTGTTAGCCTAAAATGAAGAAAGTGTGTAATTCACGCACTTTTGCTAATGACTTGAAGATGATTTTTCATATAATTCGAGAAATTCGTTAAAATTTCCATATATGGAGATGTAATGCAAACCTGGCCCTCTGAAATTAATGAAAAGTTTAAATCAAGATGGCTTTGTTTGTGACGCAACAGATTGCCTAGAAATTCAAACTTTGACGTCAAGCCAATCAAATTCAAGTATTGGTCCTTTAGCAACAAGACATGGTAGAATGAACCAATCCGAGTTCAGTAAAAATTTTAATTTTATTTGATTTTCACTTGAGAAGGCTCTCAGTCCTTAAGGTTCTTTTGATCTGGTCAGACGTGTTTTAGCTATCGTCTCGGACACAGACGCGTCGAAAAAGAGCATACTTAAATGATGAATGGCACGCTGTTGCGTTTAATATGTCTTTGAAAGCAGGAAAGATGTTTATAAATATTGTTTTAAAACATCGGCTGTTGCCACCATCCATTCCGTTGCTGGCGCGGTACCACTGCCTGAGTTTACAGAATTCATCGCTCATCGACAGAGCTGCCGGCGAATTATCCAGAACACATCATCGCAGTAACAAGGAAGCTGAAAAGTTCTTCGACTCTCCATCCTGAGGAAGGTAAGTCGCCTCACCGAGGGATTGTAATAAGAAAACGTATTACAAACTTAAAACTTCACAAGAATTTCCTATTTATCACCAGTAAATATCACTTTACGTAAAATACTATTACTAACGCTTGTATTTAAAATCGTCATATAAAACAAGACATAAATGTTTCTTCTCGCGCTACAGAGAATTCAGGTGACAAAATCTGTCAGTGCTTTCCAACTATCAAAGAGTCGCGATTGTTTCCGAAAACCTATGATAAGATAAGATGCTTTATTGTCACATACGCTTACAGATAGTGAGTAAAAACTCAGTAAACAGGTGACTCGTCAACAGTAGAAAATTTAAAATAACAATAACACTAATAATATAAATACTAATAATACAAATAATATAATTACTAATAATATCAATACAACTATATACAAATATTGTTATAATTATGACATGCCCTTGGAATAATATTGTCAGAATATTAGAATTACAAAATGACAAAAAATTTCATTATAATTCAATTTTATCATCCATATATTCAATAATCGAGTAGTAGGCTTTGTCCATTAGTAGGTTATTTATTGCTTTATTAAAGCATTTGAGGTTTTTCATTTCACGGATTCTTACAGGTAATTTATTATATATTTTTATTCCTGCATATTGTGGGCTTTTTTCATACAGTGCTAATCTGTGCATGGGTGGTTTTAGATTATTTTTATTTCTCGTTCCATGATTATGTTGCATTTGTGAATTATAAATTGTATCAAAATTTGAATGGATGTATTTATTTATTTCATACAGGTATTGGGATGGTAAGGTTAATATCTTCAGGTTTTTGAACAGGTTTCTGCATGAAACTTTTGGTCTTGATTGAGTCATTATCCGAATTATCTTTTTTTGACTTTTAAAGATCGTTTCCCATCCCGTAGAGTTCCCCCATAGTATTATTCCGTATGTCATCAAAGAGTGGAAGTAACTGAAGTACACTATTTTTCTTGTTTCGAGGTTTGTTAATTTAGTTATGCAGCTCATATTGAAGGATGCACTGTTTAATCTTTTGGACAAATAACGGACAAATAACGGATGTGATCATCCCAGCATGGTATTCAAGATTATGAATGCGTGAATACAGAAATATTCAGTATCGAATGAGCTCGCTGAACTGGTCACTCGAATCTAAGCAGCTGTCAAATTGTCCGCAGCACTGCGGATGATGGCTAATAAATTTTGAAAACGTATCCTTAGCAAATAAAATATTCGTTGGCGTGAATTTTCTTGTTTTTCTCCTGAAATTCTTGTGGAGGTGGTGCTTCCAGCGCTTCTTTGCATGTTTTGCCGCAGGTAAAACTTCTTCATACAGTCTCATCCCTTCCATACGTGGTGGATGAAATTAGGTAAAATTCTACGCCAAATTTCCTTTTCTCCAAAGTGCTGTGATAAGGTCTCTTGGGGATTACGACCTCAGAAATCACCCATTCAAGCGACATGGGGTTCTCCGCATTGCTTTCGGGAATATCAGATAACACCAGAGCATTTTCACTTTCAGTTGAAACAGAACTCTATTCTGATCCACTGGCTACTAAATTCTTCCCAACGACCAATCAAAATTAAAATATGTAAACCGTTCCCACCGGGATGTAGAGGACCGCTGCATTCTGAATAACAGCTTCATTCTATCTTCTTATACGTTTTAAAATACCTCACAACACGTCCTAAGCTATCCCATTCCTGAAATAATCTATCTGTGGTAAAAGCCGTTTGAGAGTGAGCAAGCAGTAAAAGCAGTGACAAGACGAAGCCAGACTTGAGCACTGAAAATGCGTACCCGTTACAAAGTGTATTGTTCCCTTTGAACAGTTCTCGCTATTTAAAAGATTTCTACTTGCATATGTTTGTATAAGGCAAACTCGGATAAATTCGCAGCACACCTAAGTTAGCAGTAATTTTCTTATTCAGTATTGCGAAATTATCCGAGTATATCAAGTGATTTAAAAATGTTCCACTAAAAAGCAGCACTTCCTTGAATCCTTCTACAGCGAAATTAGCGTCTCTGCCGAGCTTCAAGGCAACTTACAAATAATTTTGTTACTTCGAGGTGAAATTCTGTGAGAAGAGCGTGCTTGTTTAACGTTCGTGAACTATTTGTACAATAATCTTCAAATGAAAAAGAATGTAAGTATGTCTCCATATGGATTATGTTCTTCATAGAATGAAAATTTTTTGAGTGGTTATTTACAAAAATCCAATGAACAGTTTCTTTGTAATTTATTTTTGCCGGTGAGCTTTTCTTACTGAATTTTACTGTCAAGATGGAGACAAGTGTTTGGTGCGCGACATTTTAACAGAAATGCTGTCTCTGGCAGTGATCTTCAGGTTTCTTCTGTCCATAAAACATCAGATATTGCGACTGGAGATGTCCCAGAGAACACATCAGGAAATACTGAAACCAGATCGCCACTAGGACTGGACGAAGCAGCACAACCTCAGAGTTTGCCTTTTATTAGAATTTTCCGAACTGTAGCGTCACTAATTTGAAATTACCTGTATGCCGGTACAACATTACCAATTCCAAAATTATTATTTCTACTTCATAAAAGCAGGCTCTTCTTCCTCTTCCGACTCCAATTAAAACATGGAGGAAACTGAAGAATGCTACAAGTTCTGCGAGGGTTTTCGATCATTCTTCAGAGGATCACCCATACAAAGCATGAATTACCCATACAAAGAAAAACAACAAATGGAGGTCCACATGTTGCAGAAGAAAATCCATCAACGTCTGAAACCTCCAAATGACCTCGAGCTTCCAAGAGATCGAACTTAGGACCAGGACTTGATGTTAATATTTGTGGTGCTTGTTGCAAACATTTTGAAGATGATGTAAATGTTTCATGTGCATGCCTTGGTGCCATGAAAAATGTCAGGGTCTTCTGTCTTACCCTTACCACAAGGACTTCTTATGGCACTTTTGCACTGACGACGACAGTGATTAGAAAGTAACTGATATAGTGTTGGTATATTGCACTGTTATCATAATTTGTAATAAAAGTGTTTTTTGGTGAATTAGTATATTTTTAACACTATAGATATATTACTGCGAGATTACCAGAGCATTACTGAGAAATTTGCCGAGTTCACTAAATAGTAGAAAAATAATGTGTGTATTTTAATTACCCCGGCGATTAAAACATGTAACAAAAAATTTCAAACGTGTGTTCATCGTATGAAAATAGTCATAATTAGCTATTTCCACAAAAATTGAAGATTTTCTTTACTCTGTCCAAAAATTTTAGGCAATTTAACGTTAATACTGCGAAATTAGCCAAGTTTCCTTATTCTTTTGAAGTAAAAAAGAGCTCTGCGAGCCTTAAATACTTTAAAAGGTTACCACTGGAATCCTCTTTTCATTTCCAATTTCAGACAACACTGCAAAACGCATATCATCGAGCATAGCAGTCACCCCATTTATAACGGATTGCAACTCCTAAATAAATGCGATGAAGCTAGGTTAGCGTTGTACTTCATTCCTGATACATTTTCCTCGCTGACAGTTTCAAATATCTGGAAGAGACATTCTAGAGCAATAAGCCATTTGACAGATTTTAATGCAACCTATGATAGTTTTATTAAAATGCGATACAATATACTATTTATAGCGTTAAGTGCAGATTTATAATTATTTTAAGAGGGTTTATGATACACATATGCGTATTTCGTTTAGTTCTCAGCTCCTTCGATTCATTATTCAAAATCCTCATCTCAAATGTGTACATGTCATACAGAGACAGCTTGGTCTCAGTAATAAACAATACATTTTGGAGAAATATCTGCTTAGTAAAACTTCAGTTATGTGACGTCAAGTAAGTATATGGTGATTTCGGAGTGAAGACACGTCCATTACAGAAGTTCTGACTCCTTAGCCTTAATCCTTACAGTTACAAATATACCATATTTGCAGTAAACGCTTGGGCGAAAATGAAATGCGAGTCTGGGTAAAATTATGAATCAAAATATATTAAACATATAAATTATGTCTGTGTACTACAAACCAATACTGAAAACAGATTAAAATATCTTATTACCAAAAGTTATTGGTAACCATTAAGCCCTTTACAGGAATAGTTTCTTCAAAATACCATGATACAACCCAAGTGCACATTGCAGCATTAGCTTATAAACCTCGCAAAAGTAAAAGGACATTCTTCCATTCTTCTTGGAAACAGGCAAAAATTCCGGTACGGTAATATATTTAAAAGAAAATCACTGTATTTTTCGGGTAAGTATCAAAAATGCAAAATTCTGTGAAATTTTGCTTTGTACCACTCTATTAAATCAAGCGCTTTCGGAGATATCGAAGCCTCGTCCAATACAAACAGCTTTGATAAGTACATTTTCAAAATTTAAATGTATATAAAGAATTTTGAATAAATATTTTATTTTATATTGAACAGTGCAAAGATCTGCATGACGTGTAATCCCCGAGGAAATCGATTTAAATTTTCCATGTTCAATATCCATGCCGAATTTAATTGTTGTAATGGAGTACCATTTACTTGTGTATGTGCTTAGTATTTTGGTATTTACTTATGTTATCACAAATTTACTCTACATTGCCGCAAATGCATTCTGTAAAAATGTTTAATGTTAGTTTCCACCAACTACCAACATTTATGTAGAGCTTCAGTTTGTGGCGAGAAAATTTGAAAATGCATAAATAGATTAATAATAGCCAATTTTATCTTTAAACTCCGTGCGTTCTCTAACTCTAAAGCTGCAAATTAAATCTTATAGAGACATGCTATAGGTCATGGACCCCAGCCCAAATTATGTTCAAGTCATTAATCGGTTCATTTTACCTAAAGAACATTTATCCGCGGTTTCATGTGCAATTGATTATTTACCATCACAATTTTGAGGTAATGAAAACAATGAAAGTACGAAATTAAATTTCGTTCATATAAAATAAAGGGAATGTTATATTTTATTGGAAGTAGCAGTTGTAAACATATTCAGCAGGCGTTTATTTATGTGATTATCGAGTTATATGTTAAAGCTTCATTCTTCAAATTTCACAACTAATATTATTTGGAAATACAAAACTCAAGTTTATCTCCTTAAAAGAACTTTTATCCCTTTTTATTTGTTTACCACGCTAATCAATGTGAATTGTACATTAATGACATTATCAGAGCTACAGGGGCGAAAAGGACAAATTTATATTTATTGCTGGTTACAGTAATGGAAAAGCGGGAAAATTTTAAATTATATCTACGTTGGCTGACCTGATAGCACTGCCTGATAGTTACAATGTTGCCAACCATAAGGGCAATGAAAATTGTTTAGTTTGGGTATGTGAGGAGTTGTTATTGTGTTATAACCAAAGTTTAAAATAATTTTGTAATATTGTGTGAATAATAAATAAAGAGTCATGGGCCGTCGATCCATAAATACCACGAAAAGTGGGAAATATATGAATCCTACTGATCAAGCAAGTAAGTCTGTAATATGTAAGGTTAACTTTATATACTATAACTAGAACTCAATAATTAATTGCAAATAAATATTTTAATTTAGGAAAAGAGGCTCGCAAAAAGGAACTGAAGAAAAATAAGAAGCAGCGACAAATGGTACGAGCAGCGGTTTTAAAAGGAAAAGATCCGGTTCAGCTAATTGCTGAAATGGAGAAAATTGATCAAATGGGTATGTGTAAAAGAATTGCATTTATATACCTTGTTAACAAATTACGTATAATCACAGTTTAAAGCTAAAGGAGTTCGGTAAAAGGGACTTTAACATTTATATACAGTTGCTGTGTCACAAAGCATAACATGAATAATCAATCAAGTACTAGGCTAGTATTTATAAGCAGTTATTCACTTTTCTCAACATTGACATAACAGGTGGGGGCATATGTTTAAGACATAAAGTCATTATAAAATGAGCAGTCTGCAATCTGTTACTACTAACAAATACTCAACAATAATGTTTTTTTTTTTTTTTTTTTTTTTTTTTTTTTTTTTTAAATCAAATGCATATGTGGTAAAGAGGCATACACAGTGTAGATTGCAACTGCAGTGACTGCTTGAATGTTCATACTAATGGTGTGTTATTGCTTTCACTGTCATATTTCTGTATCTTTTAACTTCCTAATTCTGCATGATTATTACATGTTATAATTTTGAAATGGCTGCAACTCTTTGAAACAGAATTAATAATTTGAAAAATTAAATCAAATTTAAAAAGAAAGCAGCTGAGAATTGTTAAAGCTCATCTGTGTTGTAGAAAATTGACAGTGATAACTGATTTTAATAAATATGAAATCTATCATTGCACACAAGCTAATTAACATCAAACTCTTTGTATCAAGTTAATAAAGCTATTTAGTAAGTAGAGATGTTCCATATTTATGTATATTTATATTTCAAACTGAAATTCTATACTGTTCACTGAGAGAAACTTCTATCCATGCTCCCTTCAAAATAAATGTAATTAACCTAGTGTTTATCATGTTGATTAGATCTATAAACATTCAAGTAACCGCATTATTCAAGTACTCTTTTCATGGACAAGTAGTAAACAAGGTTAAAGTTTAGTAAGAGGAGTAAATGCACAACTGTTGATAACAGGGCATAGCTATGGGATCTAACCCATAACTCATGGCGTAACTGCCTGCAAGTGGGCCTGAGCCTGCCAAACGGACTGCTGGTCTCATGCCCAAATATGCAAGACAGAGGTAGGCAATCATCCAACCAATACAGGCGAGAGGGGGGAGGAGCTGGAGAAATGTGGTCAGCATCATGGCACCCCCAGCCAGAAAGTTGGCTTTCTAGACCAGGGTTCACTACCTAGCATAGCTCCTCACTTTCCTCTTGATGCTGAGTGGGCACTGTCCTATACCCAGGTCTTGAAATCCACACAACCGACTCAGGGGTGGGATCAATCCTGAGAGAATTCCGTGCCAGGGAATCAAAGCACAATGTTCTAGCCCACTGTGTCATGATGCAAACAGCTATGGGATCTATGAAGCTAATTCCTAATGATTCGCAATATGCAGGGGAAAAGCTTGGCTAATATATAAAACCAGGTGATATAAAAATTTGTAGAAGTATATTAGGAAGAAATATAAGAAGTAAAAAACTGATGTTTTATGATTTAGCCACTACTCCATGGGTTGGTACAGTAGTGGCGATAGTTCTGTGCCAGTGACCTACTTTCTTCGCACACTGGAGAGAGTCTATGCGTCACTTGCATCTTTTGCTAGCACTAGAAAATGGAAGACAATGCAGCAAGGCCATATTTCACAGACTCGTCTTTACTAAAATGCATACCTTAAGATATATGAGCACTTCCTCATCTTAGCCACTGAGAAACAACAGATCTTTACTGTTTTAAGTCTTTGCTTTCACAAATGTTTTAATTTACAGAAAAATACTGGGGTGAAGGCTTTTTTCGCTTGTAGCGCATGGAATTGAGTTAGCCGATTCTCATATGAAGATATGTTTCATCTTCATAGATAACCGACCTTCCCTCGTCTCTAAGCCTTTTTATGGCACATAAATATGACACGTGCCAATTTCTCATATGCCTTTCCTATAACAAGACCCTGTTGTTCCTTGTTTTCTTCCACTTGAAACCTGTGCCACATAAGATAGTGCTTCCCCCGTTAAAGTTAATGGAATCTTGATGTTTCAGGAGTCCCAACAGTGGGTACAGTTTTCTGCTGAATAAACAAATTATAAATTATAATTCCTTTCTTGGAAGTGTTGAAAACAGTTTTGTTATAATAAATTAAATTTAAAGGGAGTCAATTAATGACACTAAACAACACTTACTTTTAAATTTTTCCGGAACATGTTTCAGAGACTTTGCCTCCATCCTCAACCGGCCATTGACTGGTTCTTATTGGTGTAAATAAAAGTGTGTAGTGTTTAACGCCCGCTTTTACTACATACGGCACCGTAGGCGACTCGTTGGTGTAGTTGACCAATGAGAACCAGTCGATGGCGGTTGAGGATGGAGGCAAAGTCTCTGAAACATGTTCCGGAAAAATGTAAAAGTAAGTGTTGTTTAGTGTCATTAATTGACTCCCTTTAAATTTAATTTAAATTATAAATTGTTTGGCAAATTACACACCTATCAAAGTCATCAAGTACATTAATTGTTTCTGGTACACGATGTACTTTCCAGATGTTTCAAAGGAGGGCACTTGTACCTAACATTTCTCCCCTTCTTTAATTATTTTACGAAATTTTCTCTCAGATACTTTTGTTGCTGCACTCACCCTCTCTTGCATTTTACTAGCTTATCGCCAGAAACTGCTTCCCATTTCAGGATAGACTGACATTATTAATAACTTCGCGGTTTCCCTGTGAATTGTTTTTCCACAAAGTTTGATTTGAATTGGAGGCATTTTAATCTAAATAAGAAAATATATAAAAGCACACACACATACACACAGACAAAATGCTAATCACCAGTGCGATTAATAATCACAATTTCTAAAACTTTAAAATCTTAACGTGACGGCACCGAAGCATTAGAAGATACCCATTCACACCTCTCCACAATACTGGCCATTTCAGTGTGCTGCACATGACTGAGAGTGTAGGCTCAGTAACTGAATTCTAAACAACTGCGCACACGGTCTCCACCGGCACAGAACCATCATCCACACTGTACTTTCTGTGCATGCATAGTTGCAGCAAAATTTAGCAATTTATTTCTATACAAGTGTCTTAAAATGGGACACTCTCTAATTGATTAACTCTCCTTTTAAACTTGTAATATATGCATATTCCTTCTTTAAATCATTGTTCTCCCACGTTTAATGTATGAAACCTTTACTCTCATACACATAAATCTAAAAGTCACTTTCATCAATATCTGTAATGAAATGAACACTTAACTTCCAAAGTCTACCATAGTTTTTTTTTTATTTTTTTATTTTTTGTAGATAATTGATGGAAATTAATCATTTCTTCACACTAACCCTATATAGGCTAAGGTTTTTGATGGATAGAGTCAACATGAAAAATTCAATGCCATGGCCGAGATTTGAACCATAGATCTTCTGGTTTACGTCCAGTTGCTCTAACCCATTGAGCTACCATGACCAACGTTCCGTCCTGACATTAAATTCTGCATTTGACTTGTATATTTCCCCGGTAGACCACTATACGAGTCAAATGGAGAATTTAATGTCAGGACGGCACATTGGCCATGGTAGCTCAATGGGTTAGAGTGACTGGGCGGAAACCAGAAGATCCATGGTCCAAATCTAGGCCATGGCATTGAATTTTTCATGTTGACTCTATCAATCAAAAGCCTTAGCCTATATACGGCTAGTGCGAAGAATTGATTAATTTACATCAATATAAAAATTATTTGTGGTTGGTTTATTGACACTCGTCACTTACTTTTTCATATATTTATGAGAGACTAGTTTCAAAGGCCCTGGCCTCCATTTTCAATCTCTTTCCAACTGGCATCTGTTGTTGTCTGCTCTCTCTGGTGGTGGAACTATGAACTTTTTTGTCAAATTATCTACTGGCGGGATTTCAAAGTTCATTACGCGATCCTTATTTTTCCAGATGAATATGTTCTCCCATGTTGTCAATCTATTTTGGTTTATCACTCCTTTTAATAATTTTGGATTTGGATCAATGTCATGGTTTTCATTCCAAAAATGAAATGCTACTGCTGACTTGTCTTCTTGTTTCAATCTGATGTTTCTAAAGTGTTCTTTGACTGTGGTTTTTAAATTTCTTTTTGTTTGACCTATGTAGCATTTTTCACAATTCTTACAATTTATTTGGTATATTCCAGATTTGTTACCTGAAGGAATTTCATCTTTTGTTTTTGAATTTAGTAAT
Organism: Mantis religiosa; assembly: GCA_030765055.1. Lineage (NCBI taxonomy): Eukaryota > Metazoa > Arthropoda > Insecta > Mantodea > Mantidae > Mantis > Mantis religiosa. The sequence continues at coordinate 51,703,405 of CM060960.1, read as the reverse complement.
TTTAAAATTGAGTATTTATTAGTAGGTGCCAAGATGATATTTTGTTCCTTGAATATCTTTTTAAATTTATTAAATGTTTTTGGATGATATGTGAATGAACTGAATATGCTGTTGCTTTCTTTTTCTTTAATAAATGTGGTTGCTTCCTTAATGGTTTTCTTTAGTTTAGATTTTCTAATTTTCTTCAACACCAAACTTTTGTTGTATCCGTTTTCTTCTGCTATGTGTATTATTGCTTTTTGTTCCTTGAAATATTCTTAATTTACATCAATTAACTAAAATAATAAGAGTTAAATGATGAAGCCTGAGACTTAAGTACTTACGATAGTAAGCTGCCACAAACGGTGTATCTCGGATGCGAGAGCCCCTAGTGGTCTACCAGGGAAATATACGAGTCAAATGGAGAATTTGATGTCAGGACGGCACATTGGCCATGGTAGCTCGATGGGTGAGAGCGACTGGATGGAAACGAGAAGATCCGTGGTTCAAATCCCGGCCATGGCATCGAATTTTTCATGTTGACTATCCATCTGCCATAGTTGTCCGTTACTAATCATTTTACTTTTTTGATGAAAGTAATTTACTAAAAGGTAGACCTAGCATTTTGTTGTTGTAATTTACGTCCTTTAACACTAGGTCTTATCAGACGATGAATGGAATGGGTGAAATGATGTTCAAATGGGCCCAGGTTCCATGGAGCTTAGAGTTACTTGACATTCATCTTTTAGGATAAGGGAAAACCCCAGAGAAACCTTATCGAGGTAACTCACCTACACCGAGATTCGAACTCAGGACCTCTTGAATGTGAGGCAGGCATGCTACCATCTACGCTACCGAGGCAGGCAGCAATTGTTTATTATCAGAATTTGCTTTTGAGTTCTTGTATTCACTCATGATATGTGAGCTTCTTCTGGTCTCTTTATCTGATCTTTGCACTGTTGGTGGCTCAATCACACGGATACCAACATCTTTTGGTGCACAGGCAGCCAATCAGGAACAAAGGAAACCACCAGGAAACTGCTGATACACAAATAGGAACAACAGCACAAAGATCATCAAGAGTCCAGAACAAGCTCACAACAAGATGAATTAAATATTGTCAAGTTTAGCCCAGATGACGCATCCTTCTTCAGAATCTAAGATACTTACGATTCTAGAATTTTATTCTTCTGAATTATAAAATTGACTTGTGTGTTACAGAGTATAATGTACTGCAACCACCACCGCTAAATGAAAAAGTGCTTAAGGACAAGCGTAAGAAACTGAAGGAAACTCTTGAACGAGTCATGACAATGTATGTAAGTATTTTTTTTTTTTTTTCAAGAAGAGATCTCACTTCAGTGTACACTCTGTAAGGTATTGAAGTTGATTATAAATAACCCAACACTACATACTACTGTGTCAAGAAAGTTACGGGAATTGGTCACTGAAACATAAAGTATGGGCTCTTCTTTCTAATATGTGAGACAGCGATTTTTTTTCTAATTCCTTCACACTTTTTGTTGTTTTTATATACAACCATTATTTTTAATATAATTTCTTTACTTTTAGTGCAATTTCATGTTGGAGGGCATTCTTTTAAGGTATTAATTGTTTGTCTATTTACTTACTGCATAATGTAGCCATACTGAAGAATTCAGTGCACCCAAACTATGCTTGTTTCTCCACTGAAAGCAAAGTCTTACTTGTCCCGAAATTACACTATCTAGCAGACTAAATGTATGAGTTTGCGGACTGTATCGGACTGGTTTGGCTACTGCCGTGAAGTGTGCATTATTTCAAATGACACCAAGTGTACTGCAAGGGGGAAAATTGGCGGTCCCGGTCACATCGTTCAAATTGATGGATGCAAAATAGGACGATGCAAGTTTCATCGTGGACACTGCAATTAGACTGTAGAGCGTGTTTGCATTCCACCTTTTGTTGGGGCATATCGTCATTCGCACCACATTCGTTTCCATGTCGATCATTCCCAAAATCCAGTTGCCCTCTATGATGCGCCCACGATGAAACTTGCATCATCCCATTTTGCATTCGTCGATTCGAACGACGTGGCTGGAACTGCCAATTTTCCCCCTTGCAGTATACTTGGTGTCATTTGAAATTATGCATACTTCGCGGCAGTAGCCGAACCAGTCCGATACAGTCCGTGAGCTCATACATGTATTTCCTACGGAACACTCCATTACCGTCGTGTCGTAGGATTGTTTATGTGCAAAGCAGTGCATGAGTAACAAAATTTGATTGGGTGATAACTTAGCCTGCTCAAACCATGTTCCTTTGCTCATGGACTGCGTCATCTATGTCCGGGGCATTTTTGCAGAGGTTATCTACAAGTTTTACATATCTTTCTCATGTTGGCTGTAACGCCAGAAGTGGCTGTTTGTCTGCTTGCGCATGCGTATACGTGCACCTTTGGACTTAGGAAATATTCTCGCGTCGCACAGAAGAAAGTTTCTCCAAAATATGTATTATTCATTCAAATTTATTTTATCCCCTTCAAAGTAGGCCCCTTTCAAAATTATACATTTATGCCAACAACTAATCCAATTATCAAAACTTTTTTTGTATGTATTTTTTTAGAATTGATGTCAGTAGCCGCTGTGAATTCTTCTGTATGTCTTATATCAATTGAAAATTGTTGTTTTGAAGTGGCAACTTGAGTGTTGGAAAGAGAAAGAAGTCAGCCGTAGTCAGATCAGCTGAATATGCTCATTGTTCAATGAATTTTGTTGTGCTTTTGGCCAGAAATTCATTCCAGTGATAGCCTTGTGAGCTGTTGCATTACCGTGGTGCAGAATCCATGAGTTGTCTTTCCACAAATCTAGACCTTTTGTTCTTTCAAACACCACATAATGCTTAGATGATAGTTTTTATTTACCTCCTGACTTTCTGACAAGAATTGTGAGTGTGTGACACCGTGATAGTAAAAAAAATGTCAACATGATCTTCAGTTTTCCTTGTTTGACATGCCCTTTTGGGTCGGTTCAGTTTTAAGGTGCCATTCGGAAACTTGTTCTCTGGCTTCCCAGCAAACTCATAAACCCGCATCTCATCACCAGTTACAATGAATGTGGGACAGAATTGGTTCATTCTAGCATGTCTTCAGCAATCCTTCTCCACATCCGAAAGGAGATCAAACTACTAAAACCATTGTCAACAAAACTTGAACTTACAACATGGTTTAAAAAAAATATTATTAAAAACTTTCCACAATTTCTAAATTTTGATGTGCCACCAGTGAGCAGTCTACTGAACTTAGGTAAAAAATCTTCCGAGAGAGGGAGCCAATTACAAGAGATCCAGACAACAACCAACTGTGATGAGTCGCTAATCACCTGGTGATGAGACTGCAACAGTCTCGAAGACATTCCTGATTTTGTAAAAGGATGTGAGTGAAGTTAGAAGTTTTAAAAGGTATGACTCAATTTTAGTCTTTATACAATCCTTAGGCAATTTGCTTTTGCAGAAAATTCAAGTTTTTCAGAAATAACCGAGTGTCAATGCATGTCATGCCTAAAAAATTGTTCAAAATAGTACGAATCAATTCATGAGACACAGAAAAGTCAGTGGCAATCTCTCTCAGACCTAAATGATGATTTTCAGGCACCATTTCTTTTACTTTAGCGATGTTCAGTTCAGCTGAAACCATTGAACACCTACCAGAGCAATGAAAATCTTCCACTACATCTCAACTGTTTTTTAATGCACTGTACTACTCACTCATACACATATGTTTTTGATAAAGTTGATTCATCGTAAGCACTCTGTAATATTTTCAGTGATTCGGGACAAGAAATTGTTCAATATTTTTATTCATTGTAAAATTGTAAAACCCCTTTGGGACGAACTAACAAAATGGTGCACTGTAAACAATGTGACAGACCAAAGTTTGCATGGGTGTAGAGAAAAGTTGTACCAACTTAACAAGAATAATAATTTTGAATCCCCCTTTAAACAGAATTTTTAAATGATTAATTTCTGGTACTTTCTTGACAGAATGTATTTTTTTTAATAGGAAAACTGTTAAGCCATTTGATGCCGTATTGACACTAATCTCTGTTTCATATAACCTTGCCCCGCTGACATGCTCACTCTGCGTGTAACAACCTTCCCCCTCACCTTAATTGGCTAATGCTTTTGCGCCATAGGCCATAAGCGGTGCCATCCCGTCACATTTATAACATGCAGTAAACATTATAATAATTGCCAGGAAGATAGATAAAATCATACAAATAAGTATATAAAGGCATGCAAAATTACAAGTTTATAATGAAAGGCCTTTGGGCTTTTCCAATGGGATTTTTTAAAACCAGCACACATACCTCGCAAAAATGCTTGTCTTTCAGTCTTAAAAGTTGTGTCACGCCATACTTTACTATTCGTGTGTCCTTCTTTCACCCAAGTCTCGTCAAGGTAGTATATTTTGCGACTTGTATGTCAGTACAGTTTGATTGCCCTTAAATATCGTCTTCGCCACACAGCAATATTGCCCCTGGAGTGATAAGTTTTCCTGTTGTCTCAATTTCATGTCACAATGTCCCTACGGATCTAACACTCACACCTGTAAGTTCAGGGCACAACTGTTCGACTTCTCTCACTGACAAATATGGATTCTTCTCTGTGAGTGCATTAAACACATGCATCACAATTCTTTTCTCACCGCTTTGTAAAGGTTTTACCTTGTGATGCTTCAGCGCAAAACTGGCGGTAGACATTGCCATTATACATATAATAAGTACATGTGCAATAAACAATCAATAAAATAATTTAGCACTCGCATTTGGCACAGCACAGCTTCGAATGGCTAACTAATCCAGTTCAAAACAAGGTCGTGATAAGTCATATAAACAAATATGTCATCACTACCGCTGAAGCACGTGCTACCGTGCCATGTGAAAGACGGGCTTAAGAGCAAAGGAACCTCCTCTTTACTTCGTAAGAATTAACATGCATTTCAGATAAATCAACTCTGTTGCGTAATATATTTAATTCAAACAGTCACGAAAATATAAATTTGACAATTCTCTTCCAACATACAAAGATATATCACCATGTTAAATAATGAACTAATTTTTACCGCACAACAGTCTATACACAACAGCAGCCAATGAGAGGTGATAAGGTCACGTGACCGTTAAGAGATACAGGGCAAGCTTATGTGAAACAAGGATTAGAAATTTGAGTAACATTGATTGTTTCTTAATAAATTTTATTTTGATTTTTGAACTGTGGATGTAGAATTTATCAGAAAGTGCTTGTATGCTTCTCATTAATTGGCTAATAGCTATTAAAACAATGTAACTAGTTGAGTATATACAGTATGCGCAAGATAAGAAGAGCGCTGGATTTAAGTTGTGGTGCGGGCAGAGGAGAAGAAGCAAGAGCTAACGCTCTTTTTTTTCTGCAGTGTGGTCAAACTTGAAAAACTTTAAATATTTAACTGACTTTTTATTTTTAAGTTATGCTGTTCACAGATTCTTATAAGCACATGGATATTTTTCTAAAAATATGTTTTTAAGTTCTTGGAGTCTCCAAACATATGTTTGCAGTAACATCTTGACATATTTTTGTGTGGAATACAATACTTCCATTACTTACTGTAAGTGTGTAGTAGAGAAAGTAAAAGATTTTTGAATTTTTTGTCCAGGATAAAGATGATCCTGAGAAATGGGCAGAATTAAAACGCATGGAAGTTGAATATGAGAAACGTCGTATTGCAATGGTGACATATGCAGAAGCAGTGCGTCATGCACAACAGGTGCAAGTTGATGATATTCCTCTGCCCACTCTGCAATTTCCAAATGATCCCAATACCTTCATGGGATTACCATCTCAGATACCTTTACCAGCAGATCTGCCTGTACAGATGGCGAGTATGGTCCCTCATGCATTGATTCCTGTGCCAGGTGTTCCTCTTCCTCCTAATTTGGCCTTGCAGCCTTCTCATGGTATTCTGAAAAAGACATCAGCATACAACAGCATACCAGCAAAACCCAAAAAACCACCTGGAGTGCCTCCAGGACCTCCTCCAGATCTTAGTGGAGATGAGGAAGAAGCAATGGAAGTTGATGGTAAGAGCCAGCAAAATATTTCAATTCATTTTATTGATCAGTCATTAGTAGGGAGCGGATTTATAGACACTAAAATGTGTGAAATAGGAAGGCAAACAGGCACTAAAAGTGGGCAAAATAGGCACTAAATATTTGCTAAGTAAACACTTAGAAATACACAATTTTAGTAAAATGGCTCCTAAATGCACTATAACAAAATGACAATCGCCGCAACATATGCTGCAACAAATTCGCTAAACACATACTATTTTGCAGTTCTCTAGACGAAATAGTTCTACATTTATTCCAAATTTCATAAATGGCTCCACAGCAAGTTAAAATAACAGATATTGTCGTATAATTAAAATACATATAAATCCACTTCACTAAGTAAGAACCATAATGTGCAGAAAGTTTGGAGTAATTAACTATGTCAAAAAACAAAAACATGGGCTGGGGAGGGGGCTTAAGGGTGAACATTGAAATATCTGAAGCTTTTGTTAGATTTGTTTCAATCTTATACCATATTCAGTATGAGGGTTCCATGATAAATTGTGATCGATAGTCATGCCAAGGAGCTTTACAGTTTTACTTGTTTGGCCATTTAAACAATTTGTTAAAGTAAAAAGGATATTTTGGGATTTAGTTTCATTCATAGAGAAGCCATTGCTTTTGAACCAAAGTTGGGCTTGTTTTAAGGTTTTATTTACTGACTGATAACAATTTGAACTCACTGTCTACATTCATGAATGATATATCATCTGCACAGACGACAGTGTGGCATGGAACACACTTCTCTATATCATTTATCACTTATAAAGCCTAAAATTGAGTCATACCTTTTAAAACTTGTAACTTTACTCACGTCCTTTTACAAAATCAGGAACGTTTTCAAAACTGTTGCAGTCTCATCATCAGCTGATTTCAGTTGCTAATCAGCTGAGGATGAAACTGCAACAGTTTTGAAAACGTTCCTAATTTTGTAAAAGGACATGAGTGAAGTTAAAAGTTTTAAAAGGTATGACTCAATTTTAGTCTTTATACATGAAATTAGCTTCATTGTTAACAACGCTTTTATTTATAACTATTCAAATCATTTATCATTATTAAGAACAGTAGAGGTCCTACCACCTATTTCTGTTTAAGACAGAAGTTTTCTTAACCCGGGATCCATTGAAGGCAGGTTTTAGTGTATTTTTGTGCAGCTACTTTTAAATAATTTGTGAAATTTTGTCTTTATAATAAATAAAGAAAACAAATTGGGATAAGGAACTCTTTGATATTTTACATTCTATCTCATTTATTTGATTTTGTTCTATTCTTTTGAATTCTTAAAATTCATTTAATTATAAAAATAAGTAATAAAACAAAAGTTATAGTTTTAAGATATTAATCCCTCCAGTGGCTAAATTAAAACATCTGTTTTTATAGCTTCAGAAAAACAGACTTCTAAAGCTGAAATTCATGAAAAGGCACCTTCACGTCAGAGAGTAATAAGGTTTGTGGATGATGAAGTTAGTGAACCCGAAAAGCCTGCTAATACAAGACCATCATCCCCACCTGTTGCACCTCCAACAAAGATATCAGATCCTCCACGGAAGGAAAAAGAAGAAGTGGAAACCAGTTCTGCTCCAAAACCAACAACTTTACAGCAGAAGATGCTTGCTATGGCAGGACAAGATATTGATCAGTTCATGAGAGAGGTACGTTCACACATAAAAATGCTAATAGGTATTTAAATGAAAATAAGTCTTAACAGTAATGTAAGAGACTGCAAAGAGCAGTCACTAAATTATTTCTCACAAACTTCATGTAACTTTGATGGAAGTTTCCACAAAAATCAGGAGACTAGTTTCGCAAAAGCTTTTCTACATCATCAGTCATTTTGTTTATTCCTGTTGTCATCGTAATTGCCACTAACGAATGTATTATTTTTATTACCAAACTCTGTAACTAAAACAAACTTAAAGACAGAATATATCGGTGGTATTTCAAAATTCATTATGATGTTGTTTTCAAATGCTAGGCTTTGGCAATGAAGCCATTAGCTCTCTTGCTCTCCAATATTTCTGAGTAGTGGGTCCGACAGGTAGGGCTTCACAGGTTAGAAGATGTTCTTCAGTCATTTCCTCTTCTTTGTTGCACAGAGGACAATTTGGACTTGTATAAATTTCTATTCTGTGTAAGTGTTTGGCCAAATAATCATGTTCCGTAAGTAATCTAAAATTTGCTACTGCAGCTTTACGTGGGATTTCTGGAATAATATCTGGATTTTTAATTAAAATGTTCCATTTTTTATCTTTTGCTTTGTTAGATATTGATTGGTTTTGTTTGTTTTTATATTTGCTTTTGATTAATCTTTTTATGGATGTAAAGGGTAAGTTTTTCTTATGTTCTGAATTAAATTTTGTGCCTTTTTTGGCAAGGAAATCAGCTGATTCATTTCCAGCAATTCCACAATGTGCAGGTATCCACTGTAATATAATTCTTTTGTGTAGTTTTTGAAGTTGTTGGATCATTTTGTGACATTCTTTAATTTGGATTGACCTCATTTTATATGAACTTATTGCACATAATGCTGCTTTAGAATCAGAAAGTATGACAGCATTTTTGAATTTATCTATTCTGTATAGAAGGTGTTGGAGTGAAATATGAATAACCGTTACTTCTGCATCAAAATTTGTTGTGTGGTATCCTGCTGGTTATTAGAATGAGAACAGTGCACACTTAGTTCCTGCTCCTGAGTTGTCCAAATTAGATCCATCTGTGTAGATATGTGACCATTCTTCAGGTGGGTATCTATTGTTCACAGTTTCTAATGCTAGTGCTTTTACTACAGGTTTGGAAGTTTCAGATTTTGTAACTATTTATTCTAAATCTAATTGAATATTAATTGGTTCAAAAGTTAGTGGGTTTTCTTTGATTAAAATGTTTTCTTTAGAATTAGGAAGATTCAGATCTGTTTTTAATTCCGTAGCTTTGTGTAGGAAACTTGTTTGTGTTTTCATCTTGATTGGTTGTAGTAGTCTTTTCTCCCATTTTGTTGTTTTTAACCGCAACATTTTTTTCATGTTGTATTAGTGCCTGCTCCTCTAAAGTTAGATGTATTAAAATGTATTAAATTCATTATATGATTTCTATTTTTTAAGATAAATATTTTCTCTCAAACCATTAAATCTACCGGATCATTTAATTGCTTATTTATCTTCAGAATTTATTTCATGGTTAAATGACCAAAAATCATCTGCCGTGGCCAATTTATCAGTCTGTTTATACCTAATATTTCTAAAATGCTCCTTCATCCTGGTTTCTAAATTACATTTGGTCCTTCCAGTGTAAACCTGCTTGCAATCTAAACAATTAAATTGATGAATGCCATATTTTTTATTATTGAAAATTGTATCTTTTTTAGAAAAATGTAGCAAATTTTCTATATTATATTTATTGAGGAACCAAATTATACTAAATTCACCCGCCTCGATAGCATCGTGGTACCATGTCTGCCTCGTGTTCAAGAGGTCCCGAGCTTGAATCTCAGTCAGGGTGAGTTACCTCAATAAGGGTTTTTTCTGGGGTTTTCCTTATCCTTAAAGACAAATGTCGGGTAACTCTAAGCTCTATGGACCCTGGGCTCATTTGAGCATTATTTCACCTATCCCATTCATCGTCCGATATGACTTAAACGTTGGAGGACATAAAAAAAACGTAAATTATTTTTGAAACTGTAAGTAAAAGTTAGACTCTTCTTTTGTTTTTTTTTTTTTTAGGGTAGAAACAACATTTAAATTTCTTTTGGTATTTAAAATTTTCAATTTTTTTATGTATAAAATCGTTATTTTATTGTAATATTTCTCTAAAATGTAGTATCACTGTTGGATATTTGAGCATCTAAGTGCAGTTTGAGATATATCATAGTTTAGAAATGTAGAATCAGACTGAAAAACTGAGATATATCATAGTTTAGAAATGTAGAATCAGACTGAAAAACTCAATACCAAAGCTGGGATTTGAACTGGGTTTCAGTGTTGCTGCTCTACCTTTCATACCACTCTGAAACAAAATTAAATTCTTTAACTGACTCACATTTTTCCCAGTAAACCACAAGATATTCTCAATTTATTTTTAGAGCTAACATACCCCACTGGCAACTTACAATCTTGTAAGTACAGTAGAACCTCATTTACCCAGATCAACTGGGACCAGGGCTGATCTGGGTTATCCAGAGAATGACAGAAAAAGGATAATAAAAACATGTGCAGTGTACGAAAATATTTGTAATGGTGTTTAGAAATCGCTATTGGCACACTTTCACCTAAAGGCACATACACTGTATGTACTACAATAGCATATATACGAGTATTTGCACTGTACACAATACAGTGACAAACTAGTCAGTAATAAAAAAGGCAATGAGCTTCTGCTGTCTCAGTTTAGTGTATTGCTTACGAATGGCATGATCTCACATTCAGTTTAACACTAAAAGTTAATTTGGCAGTGTTTTGGTTTGTCTGTCAAAATAAAGCATCAATTTCACTATGTTTGTTATTACTTATGCGTGAGTCACAACCTCAGCTTGTTCATCAACACTGTCTGAATCCGAATACTCTTCATTTTCATTTTCATTTTCAGTAACACGGCCTTGCTCTGTAACCGGTTTATAACCTCCGTCATTATCAATGTCTACTTCATCAACATAGTAATGGCCATCAATATTTTTAAAAGTGCCTATAAAATCTTCTAGCAGCACACTTATGTTTTATACTTCTTCAATCTTGTTTTCTGGCAAGTCACACACACCGGCCACAACTTTTTCTAAGACTTTATCAAAGTTTCTCTTCCAACCTGGTCCCAAGCAGGTTGGGTGAGTGCAATGAATTCACCTCCTGGCAAGAGAATTCAGTATGCGACTAAAGCTTGATCCAGCGGTGTGGGTAATTCTGGGGTTCTCTACTGTTGTTAACAACATAAGAGCCGTAGATGCAAACGATGATTTGCGAAACATGTCCTCAAAATAGGTACGAAAGTGAAGCAGATGTGTAATAAATATGACTCATCTAAAAATTAATAATTTTTTGCTTCACTGTGGTGTTCCAATACAGTTATATCTCGATATATTGAAGTGACGTCAAGTCAAGCGGAACACACGAAAGTTAGATCCAGCCAATTTTGAAAACCAGACAACATGGAGGTAAGAACGTTCACATTTGAAAATTTCAACGAACATTTCGGCAACAAGAAAGAAATAAAACAATATTTGAAACTAAAGACAAAAAGAAGGTTAATATCAGCGGACATAAAATTTATCAACAATTGCCTAAAACAAAACATTTCTCCGAAATTTGTAAGAAAAATAGTAAAATTTAACAACAACAGTAGAGAACCCCAGAATTACCCACACCACTGGATCAAGCTTTAGTCGCATAAGAGCCGTAGATGCAAACGATGATTTGCGAAACATGTCCTCAAAATAGGTACGAAAATGAAGCAGATGTGTAATAAATACGACTCATCTAAAAATTAATAATTTTTCGCTTCACTGTGGTGTTCCAATACAGTTAAATCTCGATAACCTAGATGAATTTTTAGCAGTCTTTTAATTTTATCTTGACGTTTTCTAAGTTTGAAGTTACCCGGATGTTTTGGAGTATAAATAAGAATTCAAAGTCAAAAATTTAAAATTTTAGGATTAATATTGATGCTATAACTATTGAGTAGCAGTGTTTTTTAAATACTTTGTTTTTATAAAATATAATGAATATTTTTTGACAGATGGAGGAAGTCCACAGAAAACGTGAACAGGACAGAGCTGCTGATCTTAGTGCAAGGTTATCAATGCTAGATAGTGAAAGCAGTAATGACACCATGGATGTACCAAAATTGAGCTCCAATGCTGCATCTGCGGAAGGAGAGCCAGAGGAATCACAAAACCTTCAGCCCCCTGGTACAGGACCTGCAGATTTGAGTTTACCCCCTCCCAATGCAGCTGGTATGCAAAACCAACAAGCCTCTAGTGTGGGGGCTACTCCTGCGTCAACGGCTGTCCTTCCACCTACAATTCCCACTGTGCCACCCTTGGGTATGAATCCAATGATGTTCAGGCCACCTCCCTTACGGCCGGGTGTGCCACCACCACTTGGCATCAGATTACCTCCTGGGCCCCCACCTGGCAGGCCAGGTCTTCCACCAGGCCCTCCTCCAGGATTACCCCCAAGATTAGGGATGCGTCTACCACCAGGACCACCACCAGGTAACTTTCCTTAGCCTTTCAAGCAGAATATTTATTCTTAATGAGTAAGGAGTACGAAGCACAAAATTAATATAATTTTGAATCTAACAAGTACTCCTACTCCATATATTGCTTTTATTTTTTGATTTTACATAAGTAATTGAGGTAGTGTAAACATGAACTAATGTTTAACTAAAAATAATAGTTTTATTTAGAATGGTTTCCTATAAAAGGGACAAAATTCAGTATTGGAGGTACTAGCTCATTTAACCTAACTTTTGTGTGCATGTTTCTTTGTGTTACATTCTATTGTGTTTCAAATGGGAAGGTGTTTGTCCTTGATGAGCGCTACTAGTTGAGCAACCAGAGTACTGCGGTGTTGTCGTATTGCATTCCCCCTAAGTGGTGTGTGACGAGCTGCAAACTAATCAATCTCTAATAAATACTATTCGCGCTAAGACAAAAATTCAGATTTTGCAAAAACTGATCCATGAGGAAGGATCATAACCGTAAAAAACCCATATTTTTAGCTCAAATAGTTTTCCTAATACAAATAAATAAAGTAGATACCATTATATTATAACAATTAATTGCGACGCAAGCACTGTAATGAATTGGTTTGCATGTATGCATGATGAATGTATATTTAAAATTACTCAGATCTGAAATGTAAACATTTGACATGACGTGGTAAAAGAAATATGTACTTTGAATAAGCCAAGGTGTTTGTTAAATTCGATGAGAGGAAATGATACACTTCCTGCTAGTCTGGCAGAACGTGTCTGGTCACATATCTTTGTTTATGAATGGTTCATAATCTCTGTTTACTCTAGAGAGTTCAAAGCAGCATTATTCAGTTACTCTTTCATGTAAACGTGTATCAGCTGGATCAATGAGACGCGATCCACCTTTCCCCTTACTACTGCTAGAACAATCCAATAGAGTTAATGTGGGCTCAAATTATGTTGCAAACAGAAATAATATTTTTAAACTGACTGACGTTGAATGACTTATTCATGAAGAAATTGACAAGGAACACAACAAGACTGGGAAAACTGTGTGAGACATCAGATGAACTGCAAGAAGACAACTTTTGGAAAGAAATAGCACGTAACAGTATTTTGGAACCTATCATTATAAATTTGCAGTACTTAGACATTGAAGACAATGACAATGATGAATTATCTCTTAACGTAACAGTCTGTAACAGGAATTTGGGTCGGATAATGTTAATTCTGATTTATTACTTGGATCCTCCTGTACAAGGCATCCATGCCAACATCAGCTCCAAAATTATGTTCATACTTTCACTTCCATGATTTTTTTGAAGTATCAATCGAATTCTAAATAAGTCATGAGACATACGTGTTTCAGGGCGTGGTCCAGAATAAAGAAGTCAAATTATTTCGATGAATTCTTATTTTATTATATTTATACAACCAGACTGAAGAACATATCACTCTCCTCAAGATTATTTACTTCTCCTAACTAACATAACGGAAGAACATATCACTTTTAAAGATTATTAACTTATCGTAACTAAACAAGGCTGAAGAACATATCACTTTTCTCAAGATTATTGACTTCTTGTCACTATCGTTACCTACTTCTTAATTTTGTGATTGGCCGATCCAATGGCACGTCACCACATCACGTCATACCACGTCACACCACTACTACTTCGGTCAATCACACAACTACATATATTTTTATACATTCGTAATGCCTTCGAACATAACCCAAAAATACTGTTACAAGTCACAGGTATACGGATACACCGCTGGTATTTTCGTTGCATTAGAAAAATAAGTAATTCATAAACTATAATTAACTTTAAACTAAATATTTAAAACATTTGCTTAATACACAAATATTCATGTTGCGATTGTGATTTCAACAACTGCATTATTATAAAACTTTGGAAATTTCAGTTTGTGTTCCCTTACGTCTAGCGCCATGAACACTTGCAAGTGTGCGAGAGAGGGAGAAATATTAAAAGAGTGGGGATAACGTGATGGCAATGCTGACGGCTCTAACGCATCTGATTCGCTATAGGCGAGAACTCTTCCCATTTGAAGCACATAACAGTTATAGTTTTCTATTTGCATCTAAAATAATCACTTGTGAATATTCATTTTATTGTGTGCATTTTGTGTATAGGAATGCCACCAAGGTTATTGCGGCCACCAGGACCTCCACCTCGCTTGCCAACAGGGATGCCCATTCCAGGAATGCCAATGCCAGTCTCTACGACAGCTATAACCACAGGTCCAACAACATTAAGTGCTGTTCCTGTACCAACAGGGCCATCTGCTCCACTTACGAGCAATCCTAATGTACTTTCTGCTGCTCCACAATTGATAAACAGAACAGCAGGGGAAGGCACCACCGCGGAAGGAAAGAAACAGCAGGGTGCTACCATTGAAGCCAAACCACAAATAAGGTACCTTTCTGTTTTGTATCTTGTGACTATCTATCACGTCATTATGTGATTTAGTTGAGTATTTATCCTCATATATAGTGATGCAATGAAATACAGTGAAGCTTCACCTCTTATAGTAACCTCACATTGTATTACCAACACTTTATCACACAACAGTGCCCTCATTAGCTCGAACATTAATGACTCGTTTGCAAGACATTTACTTATATATAGCGCTGGAGCTTTTCAAGAAAATTCTAGAGTGGGCCAAAAGTCCTGCACCATAGGGAAGTAATTTGTTTTACATTTGTTTCAGATAAGCACTGTTGATGACTGAAGATATATGTGACTACCTTCTTTCACCCCTCAGCCAGCTTGGCATAACAGCCTTATGGTTCACTGAGGGGTTACCTGTGCCCCTTACTTTTCCCTGCAAAATCCTTCCTTCTCCCCTTTTTCCTTCTCCCCTTCATAACTTTTGCTTCTAACTATCCTCAATCATTTATCTTTCATTTTACCAAGAAATCTTCCTACATTTTTATTCCTATTCCGTTGCTTCCCTGTCAGCATTCTTATTATTACAATTTTACCCTTAACTTCCTCGCATATTTTCTCCCATGCCTCCTTCCTCCACTTCTCAACTCCTTCACATCTTACTACGTAATGCTCTACACTTTCTTCCCCCCTCCCCCCACATAATTCACATATTCTTACCCCACTCCACCTTGGCGCTGATAATCTCTTCAGTTGAGCGCCCTTATATTCATCATCTCACTCCACCTTAATCCTTTCATAAATATTGCACCTGTTCTCATCCATGCTAATCCCTCCCTTTCAATCCTACTACAGTTGTCTATATAACCTTCTCTTCCCTAGTCCCTTTTCAAAATCCTGTAAAACTTCAATGAACTTGTTTTCCATGCTTCCCCATATCTCTTGCCTTTCTATGTCTTCCATTCTTGTCCTTACCTTTTTCCAAAATCCTCTCTCACTTCCTGTACCTGCCCTCCATATATCCCCCATTACTATTTGGTCCATATTTCTCTCTACTACTTTCCACCAACTATTCTTATTTACTAATGTTCTCTGCTGTTCCATGCATACCTTTAAAATATTTCCATCCTCCTTACTCAAACAGCTAAACCAAAATTTCACTATTCTCTCCAAGATTATTCCTTTTCTCCTGGTCCTCCCCATTTCAAGAAGTGCTACTTCACCTGGAGCCGTCCTTGTCAATCCGAGAGCCTCTTTACAGAATAACTTGTACATATTGTCAACCTTGTTACTTATATCTGAGCCTCCCCAAATCTCTACCTGAAGATATATAAAAACTGTACTATCACATTGTAGTGCTCCTTGAGACAAACCAATGACACCTTGCTCGAGTCTTTATGGTCATTGGTTCATGAGTTATAATGCTTTTCACCAAAAATTACTGGCCATGTGGTCTTTAGACAGGAAATTCTCTACTTATAGAAGCTTATATCTTGACAGCTAACAGTCGTAGAAGTACCAAAATCAGTATCCGGGGGTTTATTAACTTGCTCTACAAGAATCGACCCGATTTTATAAAACGTTACTGGTTTAATCCCTATGATTTGGTACTTTTGGCCCACCCTGTAGAATGAAAAGATAGAATTCAGTGGCAAGGCATCTAATCATTGATAATTGTGCCAGTGGTTAAGAAAAGTAGAAAAAAATAGAATTTGCGGTTAATAATTTTATAGATAGAGTGAGTGAATTAAGTTAAAAGTCAGTCATATGTGTCCATACGTTGAAAGGCTGTGCACTGTATGTAAAGTTGTTGAGAAACTTGCTAATCCCAGCATATTCAAAAGTATGCGTACAGCCACTGATTTTTTTCCTCTATTGTCATTGCACTTACGGAACCCAGTTTGTCACAGGTTTCAGCAATCTGTCAGGCCAGTGTACATCTGACTACTTTCAGCCTTCATTGGCACGAAACTCAACCTAACATTCGTTTCCTCCATAGCTTCTGTCAAGTCACATGTGGGATTGTTTATTAATCTTGCATACTTTGCAAAGTATTATTAGATAGCGTTAATGACTGGTTACTGTGTTTCTGTTTTTCTACTGAACTGTGAATAGTATATTTTATTTATCTATTGTTTATGCAGAGCATGCAATAGGACAGTAGAAGAGGAACGACAAGAATTGTAGTTTGGTTGAAACAAAAACTGTCTTTGACTGAGAGATCTACTTTGGTATTTTGTAAATCTTGTTATGACTGTACAAAACTGCCACGCCTTGCCACTGGCAGAATTAGACTGGAACATTCAATGCCATGGACATATCTTCCAACTTCCATCTATTTGTTCTAACAACTGAGCTACCGTGCCAGCTTCTGAGCACATTAAATTTCCCAACTGACTTGCATTTCTCTTGGTGAACTCCGATGAGATCCTGGCTCTGACCTGCTGCACACTCAGACATACTCGTAATTGTGATACAAACAAAACTGCATTAGCATGACAGTTGCTTTGCTCCGGTAAACAAAATGGGAATCTTCTTCTTCTTTTATTCATGGGGTCTCTTTTGAATATCATCGACGATAGTTGGATAGAGGTTGTAAATGGATGCGACAGCTTCTGAAACTAGTCCCTTAATAATATAAAAAATGTGACAAAGTGTCAAAAAACCTACTACAAATAGTTCTTTCAATTAATTTTGACATCACTTTTACTAAATTCCTCCAATCATGCATAACAGGTGTTATTTATGTTATATTTAAATTAAATGATTATTAAAATAACATGCTAATTCATCATCTTTATTATTCAAAATATGAAATTACATCTACTTTAGTTACAAACTATTTGTATTCGTTTAATAGTTGTGCTGTTTCTTTACCCAGGACATTGTAACTTTTCTTTTATCTGCAAACTTTCCTGTCTCCTAACAGACATGTGGTTTATCATGAAGGTCATCCAGGAAATAATTACCATTTCCTTAAATATATTCAGAAAAAAAAAATTGTATTGAAAATATCACTTAAAAATTGAAGTTTACTTGATTTCTCCAAATAATAATTCCCTTTAATAAGCAATTTCATATCTATTGAAATTTAACTGTAGTGAAGCGAAACAATTATTAAATTATAGATGAGTCGTTTTGATTACACATCAGCTTCACTTACGTACCTATATTGAGGACATGAAAGAAAGAACATTTCAGGCACCTAAGATACAAAAATATTGATAAGTCCACAATAGCAGCTCATTTCTGGTCTGAGAATCATGACATTGAAGATAGCACCAAATTACTAAAATACATACAAAAACATAGTGAACTCGTCATATGGGAGAAAATATACATAGAAAAACATAAAAACCAACTAATGAACTTTGAAAACCCACCAGAAGACAACCCCACATTTAAATTCATCACAAAGTCAACAGATAGCAGCAGCAACTCCAGAACTACCCACACCACCACATCAAGCTTTAATCACATTAAAGCCGATGATGCGAACGATAGTTCGTGAAACATGTCCTCAATATAGGTATGTAAGTGAAGCTGATGTGTAATAAATATGACTCATCTATAATTTAGCAATTTCATATCTGTTCCACAAGCTTTAAAATCCAATGTTGTAATCAGTTGCTGCCAGTCCATTAAGCTGAGATAATCAGTTATATTTTCACCTACAAAGAATAAGAAATGTTTGGTAAAGAAATCCTATAACTCAGCTAGGTGTATGGCTCTTGCACAACTTTGTTGTCACTTGATTCTTCAAACATCTTTGATAAGCGATGGATATTTGTGTCACGTTTCATCATGCAAATTTGTGTATCTATTATTGAACATTTCACACTACTTTCTCACATTTCTTTCATTTACTACTGTATCACAATACACTTGATTCAGTTGACAATATATTTTTGCTAGGGATGGATCCATGATACTTGTGATACCTCTATACTCAAGATACTTGCATGGTATCAATATCAAACAATAGTTCAGAAAATTTGCTTAGTACTTTTTCAATACTTTGGGGGTGATTCTTCAATTTTTATTTTATTTTAAAATATTACTACCACAAGTAGAACAGTGCAAAGCCCGAGAAATTGCCAGGAATGTGGTACCTGTAGAGCAGTATTATGCAAGAAACTAATTGTGTGTCAGATTCACTGCCATTTAACAGAAGAAATCACTGCATATCTCCTGTCGTCTACTTCTAGTGCACTGGATTACTGGAAAACAAATTAAAAAATTCCAAAACTAAAAAAAATTAGCCACTTAGGGCCATATTCTTAGTTATCACCTTGGTTATCTTCCGACTAACTTGGTCCAGACCAACGGCGGTCTAACTTTTCCGTATTCATAGATGATAAAAAGCCTTGGTCCAAGTAAAGCTGTGGACCAGCATGGAGCAAATGTTACATGGCGTAGAAAGGTCCTTTTGCACATCCGCTAATCCCATAGAGTGCTAAACAAACCACAGTGTACCTACAACTTTATACATTTCTGTGGTAGTTTCACAGCTGTTTCTTAATCATTTTGTTGGTTGATAATGTTCAATCAGAAGTTTGCTGTTGTGTGAACTTGGAGTTAATGAAGAAGCGTGCAGTCATTTGGTCTGAGGAAGAGAAAAAAGTGATTGTTTTCTTTAGTTCGGTAAATGATGGACATTATACAACAAATGTCATTACGAGAAAGGAGGAGGCCTGGAGGGAAATACGTAGTTTTCTGCAGTTTTTGCAGGAAAAGAAAGAAGTATTTTTCGTCTAAAGGAGCAATGTAGTAGACAGAAGGCACGTGTAAAGGCGAATGTTCACAGAATAAGTAGTCTTTATTTTGTTATACCTATTTAATGTGCATTTCTGGCCTTTTGTATTAGGTTAAGTTAATATGGAATTTCATTTTAAATACACTAACTAATTAATTTCAGCGCTTTTAGACGTATAACAAATGCTCTACGGTCATGCAGTAGCTATTTATCTGTTCAAAGAGTTTCAATAGATAAACTGTTAGGATTTGAGTGTCAGTTGAGATACTTAGGCCTCTGTTATCGTCCCTGGTTTACAGGTTAGGACGAATCATTTCTATCAGCTTTCTGGCATTCGCTTTACTAAACCTGTATCTGCTTTTGAAGTTTAGGTCATCGTACTTTGCAATAATTTCTATTCTTGGTGGATAACTTTTCCTCCGTCTTCTTATTTCACGAATTCTATGCACCACAGTTATGTTTATCACCTCATTGTCGTGCATGTTGCAAAGATAGTCCGTCTTTAATCTATCCCTCAGAGGCGGACCAAAATTTGAGCCAGACCAACGTGTTTGGTCCTCAGACTATCGCTAATCCCGGTTTATGAGTGAGAAAATCGCTGGTCCACCATTAGTTCACCGGAAGTAGCAAGTTGGTCTGGACCAAGTCTGACTATGAATACGGCCCTAAATATTTGTGTATTCCACCTGCAACAGTTTTCTCTGAAAGATTGTTTAACACAGTATGGTCATATGTGACAAAAGGAAATAGACTTGACCCAGCAAGAGTGAGATTGTTAGTATTTTTGAACAAAAACTTATAAAATTGGACTGTTTCAAAAACACAGTTTGTTTTTAAATGTCTAATGTAGAGTTTAAAGATAACTACACTGCCAAGACCTGAAGCGTTCCTGGCAACGAATGTGCTCACTTTCTTCTCGGGCAGCAAGCCAGGTGAAAAGATGATTATATATCAACGTTTCAGGAGTGTGCATCTCTCCCATCATCAGGATATTTCTAAAATGTTATAACCACAAAATGAAACATTGGATATAACACAACTATAAACAAAGACAAAACACTATCAAAATTCGCATTACTGA